>JAUPTC010000010.1:14833344-14921870 GCA_030762895.1 Sophora flavescens | reverse complement strand
TGAAACTAAACCCTAAATTTGACCAAGAACCCTAATTTTGTTCCAAAACCCTGGTTTTAACCCAAAACCCAAATTCAAACCCTAAACCCTAATTTGGACCCAAAACCAAAATTTTGACCCCAAACCCTAATTTCAACCCATAGCCCTAATTTTAACCCAAAACCCTAATTCTAATCGTATTTTTCACCCAAAACCCTATTTTAAACTAAATACCTAATTTCAAACCCAAAACCTTAATTTTGATCTGAAACCCTAAAATTGACCCTGAACCCTAATTTTGACCCGAAACCCTAATTTTAAACCCAAACCCTAATTTTAACCCAAAGCCCTAATTTTGACCCAAAATCCTAATTCTAACCCTATTTTTAACCAAAAATCCTATTTTTAACTCAAAACCCTAATTCAAACCCTAAACCCTAAACCCTAATTTTGACCCTAAATCCAAAATTTGACCCGAAACCCTAATTTTAACCCAAAACCTTAATTCTAACCCTATTTCTGACCCAAAAACCTATTTTTAACTCGAAAACCTAATTTAAACTCTAAACCCTATGTTTGACCCAAAACCCTAATTTTAACCCAAAGCCCTAATTTTATCCTAAAACCATAATTCTAACACTATTTTTGACCCAAAACCCTATTTTAAACTCAAAACCCTATTACAAACCCTAAACCCTAATTTTGACCCTCAACCCTAAATTTGACCCCGAAACCCTAATTTTACCCAAAATCCAAATTCTAACCCTAAGCCCTAATTTTGACACAACCCTAATTTTAACCCAAAACCCTAATTCTAACCCTATTTTTGACCCAAAAACATATCATTAACTCAAAACCCTAGTTCAAACCCTAAACCCTAATTTTGACCCAAAACCTTAATTTTAACCTATTTTTGACCCAAAACCTTAATACTAACTCTATTTTTGACCCAAAACCATATTTTAAACTCAACCCTATTTCAAACCCCAATCCCTAACTTTGACCATAAACCCAAAATTTGACCCAAAAACCTAATTTTGACTCGAAACCCTAATTTTAACCCAAAACCCTAATTCTAACCATATTTTTGACCCAAAACCCTATTTTTACTGAAAACCTTAATTCAAACCCAAAACCCAAATTTTTACCCAAAACCCAAATTTGGACCCAAAACCCAAGTTCTGACCCAAAACCCTAATTCTAACCCTATTTTGACCCTACAACCCTTTTTTAAACTCAAAACCCTAATTCAAACCCTAAACCCTAATTTTGATCCTAAACCTTAAATTTGACCCAGAACCCTAATTTTTCCCAAAACCCTAATTTTAACCCAAAACCCTAATTCTAACCCTATTTTGGACCCAAAATCCTATTTTTAACTCAACCCTAATTCAAAACCCTAAACCCTAATTTTGACACTAAACCCAATATTTGACCAGAAACCCTAATTTTAAACTGAAACCCTAATTCAAACCTTATTTCTGACCCAAAAACCTATTTTTAACTCAAAACCCTAATTCAATCCCTCAACCCTATGTTTGACCCAAAACCCTAATTTTAACCCAAAGCCCTAATTTTGACCTAAAACCCTAATTCTAACCCTATTTTTGACCCAAAACCCTATTTCAAACCCCAAACCCTAATTTTGACCTTAAACCCTAAATTTGACCCCGAACCCTAATTTTGATCCGAAACTCTAATTTTACCCAAAACACTTATTCTAACCCAAATTCTAACCCAAGCCTTAATTTTGACCCAGAACCCTAATTTTAAGCCAAAACCCTAATTCTAACCTTATTTTTGACCCAAAACCCTATTTTTAATTCAAAACCCTAATTCAAACCCTAAACCCTAATTTTGACCCAAAACCCAAATTTGGACCCAAAACCCAAGTTTTGATCCAAAACCCTAATTCTAACCCTATTTTGACGCAAAACCCTATTTTTAACTCAAAACCCTAATTCAAACCCTAAACCCTAATTTTGAACGTAAACCCAAAGTTTGACCCAAAAACCTAATTTTGACCCGTAACCCTAATATTAACGCAAAACCCTAATTCTAACCCTATTTTTTTACCCAAAACCATATTTTAAACTCAAAACCTAATTCAAACCGTAAACCCTAAATCTGACCCAAAACCCTAATTATGAGCGGAAACCCTAATTTTCAACCAAAACCCTAATTCTAACCCGATTTTTGACCCAAAACCCTATTTTTAACTCAAAACCTTAATTCAAACCCTAAACTCTAATTTTGACCTAAAACCCTAATTAGGACCCAATACCCAAAATTTAACCCCAAACCCTAATTCTAACCTTATTTTTGAGCCAGAACCCTAATTTTAACTCAAAACCCTAATTTTAACCCAAAACCCTAATTCTAACCCTATTTTTGAACCAAAATCCTATTTTTAACTCAAAACCTAATTCAAACCCTAAACCCTAATTTGGACCCTAAATTTGTCCCAGGACAATAATTTTGACACGAAACCCTAATTTTACCCAAAAGCCTAATTCTAACCCTATTTCAAACCATAAACCCAAAGTTTGGCCATGAACCCTAATTTTGACCCGAAACCCCAAATTTTAACCCAAAACCCTAATTCTAACCTTATTTTTAACCCAAAACCCTATTTTTAATACAATGCCCTAATTTAAACTCTAATTTTGAAACTAAACCCTAAATTTGACCAAGAACCCTAATTTTGTTCAAAAACCCAAGTTTTAACCCAAAACCCAAATTCAAACCCTAAACCCTAATTTGGACCCCAAACCCAAAAATTGACCCCAAAACCCTAATTTCAACCCATAGCCCTAATTTTGACCCAAACCCCTAATTCTAATCGAATTTTTGACCCAAAACATTACTTTAAACTCAAAACCCTATTTCAAACCCAAAACCGTAATTTTGATCCGAAACCCTAAATTTTAGCCAGAACCCTAATTTTGACCGAAACCCTAATTTTAAACCGAAACCCAAATTTTAACCCAAAGCCCTAATTTTGACCCAAAACCCTAATTCTAATCGAATTTTTGACCCAAAACATTACTTTAAAATCAAATCCCTATTTCAAACCCAAAACCGTAATTTTGATCCGAAACCCTAAATTATACCCAGAACCCTAATTTTGACCGAAACCCTAATTTTAAACCGAAACCCTAATTTTAACCCAAAGCCCTAATTTTGACCCAAAACCCTAATTCTAACTCTATTTTTAACCCAAAATCCTATTTTTTACTGAAAACCCTAATTCAAACCCTCAACCTTAGACCCTAATTTTGATCCTAAATCCAAAATTTGACCCAAAACCCTAATTTAAACCCAAAATCCTATTTCTAACCCTATTTCTGATCCAAAAACCTATTTTTAACTCAAAACCCTAATTCAAACCCTAAACCCTATGTTTGACCCAAAACCCAAATTTTAACCCAAAGCCCTAATTTTAACCTAAAACCCTAATTCTAACACTAATATTGACCCAAAACCCTATTTTAAACTCAAAACCCTATTACAAACGCTAAACCCTTATTTTGACCCTAAACCCTAAATTTGACCCCGAAACCCTAATTTGGACCCAAAATCCTAATTCTAACCCAAATTCTAACCCTAAGCCCTAATTTTGACACATAGCCCTAATTTTAACCCAAAACCCTAATTTTAACCCCATTTTTGACCCAAAAACATATCTTTAACTCAAAACCCTAGTTCAAACCCTAAACCCTAAGTTTAACCCAAAACCTTAATTTTAACCCAGAGCCCTATTTTCGACCTAAAACCCTAATACTAACCCTATTTTAAACTCAACCCTATTTCAAACCCTAATCCCAAACTTTGACCATAAACCCAAAATTTGACCCAAAAACCTAATTTTGACTCGAAACCCTAATTTTAACCCAAAACCCTAATTCTAACCTTATTTTTGACCCAAAACCCTGTTTTAACTCAACCTTAATTCAAACCCTAAACCCTAATTATGACCCAAAACCCAAAAACCCAAGTTTTGAACCAAAACCCTAATTCTAACCCTATTTTGACCCAAAGCCCTATTTTAAACTCAAAACCCTAATTCAAACCCTAAACCCTAATTTTGATCCTAAACCTTAAATTTGACCCAAAACCCTATTTTTTCCCAAAACCCTAATTTTAACCCAAAACCCTAATTCTAACCCTATTTTTGACCCAAAACCCTATTTTAAACTCAAAACCTAATTCAAACCCTAAACCCTAAATTTTACCCAGAACCCTAATTTTGACCCGAAACCCTAATTTTACCCAAAAGCCTAATTCAAACCCTAAACACTAATTTTGACACAGAACCCTAATTTTGACCCGAAACCCTATTTTAAACTCAAAATCCAAAATCAAACCCTAAACCATAATTTTGATCCTAAGCCCTAATTTTAACCCAAAACCCTAATTCTAACCCTATTTTTGACCCAAAACCCTATATTTAACTCAAATCCTTAATTCAAACCCTAAACTCTTATTTTGTGCCAAAACTCTAATTTGGACCCAATACCCAAAATTTAAGCCCAAACCCTAATTCTAACCTTATTTTTGACCCAAAATCCAATTTTTAACTCAAAACCCTAATTCAAATCCTAAAACCTAATTCACACCCTAAACCCAAAATTTGACCCGAAACCCCAATTTTAACCCGAAACCCTAATTCTAACCCTATTTATGATCCCAAAACCTATTTTTAACTCAAAACCCTATTTCAAAACCTAAACCCTAATTTTGACCCTAAACCCAAAATTTGACCAGAAACCCTAATTTTAACCCAAAGCCCTAATTTTGACCTCAAACCCTAATTCTAACACTATTTTACACCCAAAACCCTATTTTAAACTCAAAACCCTATTACAAACCCTAAACCCTAATTTTGACCCTAAACCCAAAATTTGACCCAAAAACCTAATTTTGACCCGTAACCCTAATTTTAACGTAAAACCATAATTCTAACCCTATTTTTGACCCGAAACCCTATTTTAAACTCAACCCTATTTAAAACCCTAACCCCTAAATCTGACCCAGAACCCTAATTTTGACCCGAAACCCTAATTTTAAACCAAAACCCTAATTCTAACCCTATTTTTGACCCAAAACCCTATTTTTAACTCAAAACCTTAATTCAAACCTTAAACTCTTATTTTGACCCCGAACCCTAATTTTGACCCGAAACCCTAATTTTACCCAAAATCCTAATTCTAACCAAATTCTAACCTTAAGCCCAAATTTTGACACAGAACCCTAATTTTAACCCAAAACCCTAATTCTAACCCTATTTTGACCCAAAAACATATCTTTAACTCAAAACCCTAATTCAAACCCTAAACCCTAATTTGTACAAAAAACCCTAATTTTGACCCAAAACCCTAATACTAACCCTATTTTTGACCCAAAACCGTATTTTAAACTCAAAACCCTATTTCAAACCCTAAACCCTAACTTTGACCATAAACACAAAATTTGACCCAAAAACCTAATTTTGACTCGAAACCCAAATTTTAACGCAAAACCCTAATTCTAACCCTATTTTTGAGCCCAAACCCTATTTTTAACTCAAAACCATAATTCAAACCCTAAACCCTAATTTTGACACAACCCAAATTCGGACCCAAAACCCAAATTTGGACCTAAAACCCTATTTTAAACTCAAAACCCTAATTCAAACCCCAAACCCTAATTTTGATCCTAAACCTTAAATTTGACCAAAAACCCTAATTTTTCCCAAAACCCTATTTT
Source organism: Sophora flavescens (assembly GCA_030762895.1). Taxonomy (NCBI): domain Eukaryota; kingdom Viridiplantae; phylum Streptophyta; class Magnoliopsida; order Fabales; family Fabaceae; genus Sophora; species Sophora flavescens. The sequence goes on along the minus strand of JAUPTC010000010.1, from coordinate 14,916,143 downwards.
AAACTCAAAACCTAATTCAAACCCTAAACACTAAATTTGACCCAGGACCCTAATTTTGACCCGAAACCCTAATTTTACCCAAAAGAATAATTACTAATTCAAAGTAAACCCTAATTTTGACCCGAAACCCTAAATTTTAACACAAAGCCCTAATTCAAACCCTAATTTTGATACTAAACTCTAAATTTAACCCAGAACCCTGATGTTGATTCGACACCCTAGTTTTAACCCAAAACCCAAATTCAAACCCTAAACCCTAATTTGGACCCAAACCCCAAATTTTGACCCAAAACCCTAATTTTAACCCAAAACCCAAATTTTGACACAAAACCCTAATTCTAACCGTATTTTTGACCCAAAACCCTATTTTAAACTAAAAACCCTATTACAAACCCTAAACCCTAATTTTGACCCTAAACACTAAATTTGACCCCGAACCCTAATTTTGACCCGAAACCCTAATTTTACCCAAAATCCTAATTCTAACCCAAATTCTAACCCAAAGCCCTAATTTTGACACAGAACCCTAATTTTAACCCAAAACCCTAATTCTAACCCTATTTTTGACCCAAAAACATATCTTTAACTCAAAACCGTAATTCAAACCCTAAACCCTAATTTGTACCAAAACCCCTAATTTTGACCCAAAACATTAATTTTAACCCAAAGCCCTAATTTTGACCCAAAACCCTAATACTAACCCTATTTTTGACCCAAAACACTATTTCAAACCCTAAACCCAAACTTTGACCATAAACCCAAAATTTGACCCAAAAACCTTATTTTGACTCGAAACCCTAATTTTAACCCAAAACCCTAATTCTAACCTTATTTTTGACCCAAAAAACACAAAACCTTAATTCAAACCCTAAACCCTAATTTTGACCCAAAACCCCAATTTGGACCCGAAATCCAAATTTTGTCCCAAAACCCTAATTCTAACCCTATTTTGACCCAAAACCCTATTTTAAACCCAAAACCCAAAACCCTAATTTTGATCCTAAAGCATAAATTTGACCAAGAACAATTATTTTAACCCAAAACCCTAATTCTAACCCTATTTTGGACCCAAAACCCTATTTTAAACTCAAAACCTAATTCAAACCCTAAACCCTAATTTGGACCCTAAACCCTAAATTTGACCCAGAACCCTAATTTTGACCCGAAACCCTAATTTTACCTAAAAGCCTAATTCTAACCCTAAACCCTAATTTTGACCCGGAACGCTAATTTTGACACGAAACCCTAAATTTTAACCCAAAACCCTAATTTTAACCCTATTTTTGACCCAAAAACCTATTTCAAACTCAAAACCCTAATTCAAACCCTGAACCCTAATTTTGATCATAAACAGTTATTTTAACCCAAAACCCTATTTGTAACCCAAAGCCCAAATTTTGACCCAAAACCCTAATTCTAACCCAATTTTTGACCCAAAACCCTATTTTAAACTCAACCCTTTTTCAAACCATAAACCCTAATTTTGACCCTAAACCCTAAATCTGACCCAGAACCCTAATTTTGACCCGACACCCGAATTTTAAACCAAATCCCTAATTCTAACCCTATTTTTGACCCAAAACCCTATTTTTTAATCAAACACTTAATTCAAACCCTAAACTCTAATTTTGACCCAAAACCCTAATTTGGACCCAATACCCAATTTTAACCCCAAACCCTAACTCTAACCTTATTTTTGACCCAAAACCCTAAATCTGACCCAGAACCCTGATTTTGACCCGAAACCCTAATTTTAAACCAAAACCCTAATTCTAACCCTATTTTTGACCCAAAACCCTATTTTTAACTCAAAAACTTAATTCAAACCCTAAACTCTAATTTTGACCCAAAACCCTAATTTGGACCCAATACCCAAATTTTAACCCTAAACCCTAATTCTAACCTTATTTTTGACCCAAAACCCTATTTTAAACACAAAACCCTAATTCAAACCCTAAACCCTAATTTTGATCCTAAACCCTAAATTTAACCCAAAAGCCTAATTTTTCCCAAAACCCTAATTATAAACCAAAACCCTAATTCTAACCCTACTTTTGACCCAAAACCCTATTTTAAACACAAAACCTAATTCAAACCCTAAACCATAATTTGGACCCTAAATTTGACACAGAACCGTAATTTTGACCCGAAACCCTAATTTTACCCAAAAGCCTAATTCTAACCTTAATTAAAACCTAAAACCCTAATTTTGACCCAGAACCCTAATTTTGACCCGAAACCCTAAATTTTAACCCAAAACCCTAATTATAACCTTATTTTTGACCCAAAACCCTATTTTTCACACAAAGCCCTAATTCGAACCCTAATTTTGAAACTAAACCCTAAATTTGACCCAGAACCCTAATTTTGATCCGAAACCCTAGTTTTAACCCAAAACCCAAATTCAAAACCTAATTTGGACCCAAAACCCAAATTTTGACCCAAAACCCAAATTTTAACCCAAAGCCCTAATTTTGACCCAAAACCCTAATTCTAACCGTATTTTTGACCCAAAACCCTATTTTAAGCTCAAAACCCTATTTCAAATCCTAAACCCTAATTTTGAACCGAAACCCTAAATTAGACCCAGAACCCTAATTTTGACCCGAAACCCTAATTTTAAACCAAACCCATAATTTTAACCAAAATCCCTAATTTTAACCCGAAGCCCTAATTTTGACCCAAAACCCTAATTCTAACCCTATTTTTGACCCAAAATCCTAATTTTTACTCAAAACCATATTTCAAACCCTAAACCCTAATTTTGATCTGAAACCTTAAATTTGACCCAGAACCCTAATTTTGACCCGAAACCCTAATTTTAAACCAAAACCCTATTTTTAACCCAAAGCCCTAATTTTGACCTAAAACCCTAATTCTAACACTATTTTTGCCCCAAAAAGCTATTTTCAACTCAAAAACCTATTACAAACCCTAAACCCTAGTTTTGACACTAAACACTAAATTTGACCCCGAACCTTAATTTTGACCCGAAACCCTAATTTTACCCAAAATCCTAAGTTTGACCCCGAACCTTAATTTTAACCCAGAGCCCTATTTTTGACCCAAAACCCTAGTAATAACCCAGTTTTTGACCCAAACCCCTATTTTAAACTCAACCCTATTTCAAACCCTAAACCCTAACTCTGACCATAAACCCAAAAATTGACCCAAAAACCTAATTTTGACTCGAAACCCTAATTTTCACCCAAAACCCTAATTCTAACCTTGTTTTTGACCCAAAATAATATTTTTAACTCAAAACCTTAATTCAAACCCTAAATCCTAATTTTGACCCAAAACCCAAATTTGGACCCAAAACCCTAATTCTAACCCTATTTTGACCCAAAACCCTATTTTAAACTCAACCCTAATTCAAACCCTAAACCCTAATTTTGATCCTAAACCTTAAATTTGACCCAGAACCCTAATTTTTCCCAAAACCCTAATTTTAACCAAAAACCCTAATTCTAACCCTATTTTGACCCAAAACCCTATTTCAAACCCTAAACCCTAATTTTGACACTAAACCCTAAATTCGATCCAGAATCCTAATTTTGACCCGAAACCCTAATTTTTCCCAAAACCGTATTTTAACTCAAAACCTTAATTCAAACCCTAAACCCTAATTTTGGCCCAAAACCCAAATTTGGACCCAAAACCCAAGTTTTGACCCAAAACCCTAATTCTAACCCTATATTGACCCAAAACCCTATTTTATACTCAAAACCCTAAACCCTAATTTTGATCCCAAAGCATAAATTTGACCCAGAACCCTAATTTTTCCCAAAACCCTAATTTTAAATCAAAACCCTAATTTTAACCCAAAACCCTAATTCTAACCCTACTTTTGACCCAAAACCCTATTTTAAACAGAAAACCTAATTCAAACCCTAAACCCTAATTTGGACCCTACATTTGACCCAGAACCGTAATTTTGACTCAAAACCCTAATTTTACCCAAAAGCCTAATTCTAACCCTAATTCAAACCTAAAACCCTAAATTTAACCCAGAACACTAATTTTGATCGGAAACCCTAGTTTTAACCCAAAACCCAAATTCAAACCCTAAACCCTAATTTGGACCCAAAACCCAAATTTTGACCCAAAACCCAATTTTCAACCCAAAGCCATAATTTTGACCCAAAACCCTAATTCTAACCGTATTTTTGACCCAAAACCCTATTTTAAAATCAAAACCCTATTTCTAACCCTAAACCCTAATTTTGATCTGAAACCCTAATTTTAAACCAAAACCCTATTTTTAACCCAAAGCCCTAATTTTGACCCAAAACCCTAATTCTAACCCTATTTTTGACCCAAAATCCTAATTTTTACTCAAAACCCTAATTCAAACCCTAAACCCTAATTTTGACCCTAAACCCAAAATTTTACCCGAAACCCTAATTTTAACCCAAAACCCTTATTCTAACCCTATTTCTGACCCAAAAACCTATCTTTAACTCAAAACCCTAATTCAAACGCTAAACCCTATGTTTGACCCAAAACCTTTTAACCCAAAGCCCTAATTTTGACGTAAAACCCTAATTCTAACACTATTTTTGGCCCAAAACCCTATTTCAAACCCTAAACCCTAATTTTGACCCTAAACACTAAATTTGACCCCGAACCCTAATTTTGACCCGAAACCCTAATTTTACCCAAAATACTATTTATAACCCAAATTCTAACCTTAAGCCCTTTTTTGACACAACCCTAATTTTAACCCAAAACCCTAATTCTTACCATATTTTTGACCCAAAAACATATCTTTAACTCAAAACCCTAATTCAAAACCTAAACCCGAATTTGTACCAAAAACCCTAATTTTGTCCCAAAACCTTAATTTTAACCCAGAGCCCTAATTTTGACCCAAAACCCTAATACTAACCCTATTTTTGACCCAAAACCCTATTTCAAACCCTAAACCCTAACTTTTACCATAAACCCAAAATTTGACCCAAAAACCTTATTTTGACTCGAAACCCTAATTTTAACCCAAAACCCTAATTCTAACCCTATTTTTGACCCAAAACCCTATTTTAAACTCAAAACCTATTCAAACCTAAACTCTAATTTTGAGCCAAAACCGTAATTTGGACCCAATACCCAAAATTTAAACCCAAACCCTAATTTTAATCTTATTTTTGCCCCAAAACCCTATTTTAATGCAAAACCTTAATTCAAACCCTAAACCCTAATTTTGACCCAAACCCCAAATTTGGAACCAAAACCCAAGTTTTGACCCAAAACCCTAATTCTAACCCTATTTTGACCCAAAACCCTATTTTAAACTCAAAACCCTATTTCAACCCTAAACCCTAATTTTGACCCAAAACCCTAATTTTAAACCAAAACCCTATTTCTAACCCTATTTTGACCCAAAACCCTATTTTTAACTCAAAACCTTAATTCGAACCCTAAACTCTAATTTTGAGCCAAATCCCTAATTTGGACCTAATACCCAAATTTTGACCCCAAACCCTAATTTTAACCTTATTTTTGACCCAAAACCCTATTTTAATACAAAATCTTAATTCAAACCCTAAACCCTAATTTTGACCCAAAACCCAATTTTCAACCAAAAGCCATAATTTTGACCCAAAACCCTAATTCTAACCGTATTTTTTACCCAAAACCCTATTTTAAAATCAAAACCCTATTTCTAACCCTAAACCCTAATTTTGATCTGAAACCCTAAATTTGACCCAGAACCCTAATTTTGACCCGAAACCCTAATTCTAACCCTATTTTTGACCCAAAATCCTAATTTTTACTCAAAACCCTAATTCAAACCCTAAACCCTAATTTTGACCCTAAACCCAAAATTTACCCGAAACCCTAATTTTAACCCAAAACCCTAATTCTAACCCTATTTTTGACCCAAAACCCTATTTTAACTCAAAACCCTAATTCAAACCCTATACCTTAATTTTGACCCAAAACCTTTACCCAAACAATGACCAAAACCCTAATTCTAACCTATTTTTGACCCAAAACCCTATTTTAAACCCTAAACCCTAATTTTGACCCTAAACACTAAATTTAAACAAACCAAACCTAATTTTACAAAACTATTTATAACCAAATTAACAATGACCAAAACCCTAATTTTAACCCAAAACCCTAATTCTAACCATATTTTTGACCCAAAACCATATCTTTAACTCAAAACCCTAATTCAAATCCTAAACACTAATTTGTACCAAAACCCCTAATTTTGACCCAAAACCTTAATTTTAACCCAGAGCCCTAATTTTGACCCAAAACCCTAATACTAACCCTATTTTTGACCCAAAACCCTATTTCAAACCCTAAACCCTAACTTTTACCATAAACCCAAAATTTGACCCAAAAACCTTATTTTGACTCGAAACCCTAATTTTAACCCAAATTCAAACCTTATTTTAATACAAAATCTTAATTCAAACCCTAAACCCTAATTTTGACCCAAAACCCAATTTTCAACCAAAAGCCATAATTTTGACCCAAAACCCTAATTCTAACCGTATTTTTTACCCAAAACCCTATTTTAAAATCAAAACCCTATTTCTAACCCTAAACCCTAATTTTGATCTGAAACCCTAAATTTGACCCAGAACCCTAATTTTGACCCGAAACCCTAATTCTAACCCTATTTTTGACCCAAAACCCTAATTTTGACCCAAAACCCTAATTCTAACCCTATTTTTGACCTAAAATCCTATTTTTAACTGAAAACCCTAATTCAAACCCTAAACCCAAAATTTGACCCGTAACCCTAATTTTAATGCAAAACCCTAATTCTAACCCTATTTTTGACCCAAAACCCTATTTTAAACTCAAAAACCTATTTAAAACCCTAAACCCTAAATCTGACCCAGAACCCTAATTTTGACCCGATACCCTAATTTTAGACCAAAACCCCAATTATAACCCTATTTTTGACCCATAACCCTATTTTTAACTCAAAACCTTAATTCAAACCTTAAACTCTAATTTTGACACCGAACCCTAATTTTGACCCGAAACCCTAAGTTTACCCAAAATCCTAATTCTAACCCAAATTCTAACACTAAGCCCTAATTTTGACACAGAACCCTAATTTTAACCCAAAACCCTAATTCTAACCCTATTTTTGACCCAAAAACATATCTTTAACTCAAAACCCTAATTCAAACCCTAAACCCTAATTTGTACAAAAAACCCTAATTTTGACCCAAAACCCTAATACTAACCCTATTTTTGACCCAAAACCCTATTTTAAACTCAAAACCCTATTTCAAACCCTAAACCCTAACTTTGATCATAATCCTAAAATTTGACCCAAAAACCTAATTTTGACTCGAAACTCTAATTTTAACCCAAAACCCAATTTCTAACCTTATTTTTTTACCCAAAACCCTATTTTTAACTCAAAACCCTAATTCAAACCCTTAACCCTATGTTGGACCCAAAACCCTAATTTTAACCCAAAGCCCTAATTTTGACCTAAAACCCTAATTCTAACGCTATTTTTGACCCTAAACCCTAATTTTGACCGCGAACCCTAATTTTGACCCGAAACCCAAATTTTACCGAAAACCCAAATTCTAACCCTAAGCCGTAATTTTGACCCAGAACCCTAATTTTAAACCAAAACCCTAATTCTAACCTTAGTTTTGACCCAAAACCCTATTTTTAACTCAAAACCCTAATTCAAACCCTAAACCCTAATTTTGACCCTAAACCCAAAATTTGACCCAAAAACCTAATTTTAACCCGTAACCCTAATTTTAACACAAACCCCTAATTCTAACCTTATTTTTGACCCAAAACCCTATTTTAAACTCAAAACCCTATTTCAAACCCAAAATCTGACCCACAATCCTAATTTTGACTGGAAACCCTAATTTTAAACCAAAACCCCAATTCTTACCCTATTTTTGACCCAAACCCGTATTTTTAACTCAAAACCTTAATTCAAACCCTAACTCTAATTTTGACCCAAAACCCTATTTTGGACCCAATACACAAAATTTAACCCCAAACCCTAATTCTAACCCTATTTTTGACAGAACCCTAATTTTGACCCGAAACCCTAATTTTACCCAAAAGCCTAATTCTAACCCTCAACCAAAACCCAAATTTTAACCCAAAACCCAAATTTTAACCCAAAGCCCTAATTTTGACCCAAAACCCTAATTCTATCCCTATTTTTGACCCAAAATCCTATTTTTAACTCAAAACCCTAATTCAAACCCTAAACCCAAAATTTGACCCGAAACCCTAATTTTAACCCGAAACCCTAATTCTAACCCCAAAACATATTTTTAACTGAAAACCCTATTTCAAACCCTAAACCCTAATTTTGACCCTAAACCCAAAATTTGACCAAAAAAACCGAATTTTGACCCGTAACCCTAATTTTAACGCAAAACCCTAATTCTAACCTTATTTTTGACCCGAAACCCTATTTTAAACTCAAAACCCTATTTAAAACCCTAAACCCTAAATCTGACCGAGAACCCTAATTTTGACCCGAAACCCTAATTTTAAACCAAAACCCCAATTCTAACCCTATTTTTGACCCAAAACCCTATTTTTAACTCAAAGCCTTAATTCAAACCTTAAACTCTAATTTTGACACCGAACCCTAATTTTGACCCGAAACCCTAAGTTTACCCAAAATCCTAATTCTAACCCAAATTCTAACCTTAAGCCCAAATTTTGACACAACCCTAATTTTAACCCAAAACCCTAATTCTAACCCTATTTTGACCCAAAAACATATATTTAACTCAAAACCCTAATTCAAACCCTAAACCCAAATTTGTACAAAAAACCCTAATTTTGACCCAAAACCCTAATACTAACCCTATTTTTGACCCAAAACCGTATTTTAAACTCAAAACCCTATTTCAAACCCTAAACCCTAACTTTGACCATAAACTCAAAATTTGACCCAAAAACCTAATTTTGACTCGAAACCCAAATTTTAACGCAAAACCCTAATTCTAACCCTATTTTTGACCCCAAACCCTAATTTTTAACTCAAAACCATAATTCAAACCCTAAACCCTAATTTTGACACAACCCAAATTCGGACCCAAAACCCAAATTTGGACCTAAAACCCTATTTTAAACTCAAAACCCTAATTCAAACCCTAAACCCTAATTTTGATCCTAAACCTTAAATTTGACCAAGAACCCTAATTTTTCCCAAAACCCTATTTTAAACTCAAAACCTAATTCAAACCCTAAACACTAAATTTGACCCAGGACCCTAATTTTGACCCGAAACCCTAATTTTACCCAAAAGAATAATACTAATTCAAAAACCTAATTTTGACCCGAAACCCTAAATTTTAACACAAAGCCCTAATTCAAACCCTAATTTTGATACTAAACTCTAAATTTAACCCAAAACCCAAATTCAAACCCTAAACCCTAATTTGGACCCAAAACCCAAATTTTGACCCAAAACCCTAATTTTAACCCAAAACCCAAATTTTGACCCAAAACCCTAATTATAACCGTATTTTTAACCCACAACCCTATTTTAAACTAAAAACCCTATTACAAACCCTAAACCCTAATTTTGACCCTAAACACTAAATTTGACCCCGAACCCTAATTTTGACCTGAAACCCTAATTTTACCCAAAATCCTAATTCTAACCCAAATTCTAACCCTAAGCCCTAATTTTGACACAACCCTAATTTTAACCCAAAACCCTAATTCTAACCCTATTTTTGACCCAAAAACATATCTTTAACTCAAAACCGTAATTCAAACCCTAAACCCTAATTTGTACCAAAACCCCTAATTTTGACCCAAAACATTAATTTTAACCCAAAGCCCTAATTTTGACCCAAAACCCTAATACTAACCCTATTTTTGACCAAAAACCCTATTTCAAACCCTAAACCCTAACTTTGACCATAAACCCAAAATTTGACCCAAAAACCTTATTTTGACTCGAAACCCTAATTTTAACCCAAAACCCTAATTCTAACCTTATTTTTGACCCAAAAAACACAAAACCTTAATTCAAACCCTAAACCCTAATTTTGACCCAAAACCCCAATTTGGACCCAAAATCCAAATTTTGTCCCAAAACCCTAATTCTAACCCTATTTTGACCCAAAACCCTATTTTAAACCCAAAACCCAAAACCCTAATTTTGATCCTAAAGCATAAATTTGACCAAGAACAATTATTTTAACCCAAAACCCTAATTCTAACAATATTTTTGACCCAAAACCCTATTTTAAACTCAAAACCTAATTCAAACCCTAAACCCTAATTTGGACCCTAAACCCTAAATTTGACCCAGAACCCTAATTTTGACCCGAAACCCTAATTTTACCTAAAAGCCTAATTCTAACCCTAAACCCTAATTTTGACCCGGAACGCTAATTTTGACACGAAACCCTAAATTTTAACCCAAAACCCTAATTTTAACCCTATTTTTGACCCAAAAACCTATTTCAAACTCAAAACCCTAATTCAAACCCTGAACCCTAATTTTGATCATAAACAGTTATTTTAACCCAAAACCCTATTTGTAACCCAAAGCCCAAATTTTGACCCAAAACCCTAATTCTAACCCAATTTTTGACCCAAAACCCTATTTTAAACTCAACCCTTTTTCAAACCATAAACCCTAATTTTGACCCTAAACCTTAAATCTGACCCAGAACCCTAATTTTGACCCAAAACCCTAATTTTAAACCAAAACCCTAATTCTAACCCTATTTTTGACCCAAAACCCTATTTTTAACTCAACTTTAATTCAAACCCTGAACTCTAATTTTGAGCCAAAACCGTAATTTGGACCCAATACCCAAATTTTAACCCCAAACCCTAATTCTAACCCTATTTTGACCCAAAACCCTATTTTAAACTCAAAACCCTATTTCAAACCCTAAACCCTAAATCTGACCCATAACCCTGATTTTGACCCGAAACCCTAATTTTAAACCAAAACCCTAATTCTAACCCTATTTTTGACCCAAAACCCTATTTTTAACTCAAAAACTTAATTCAAACCCTAAACTCTAATTTTGACCCAAAATCCTAATTTGGACCCAATACCCAAATTTTAACCCCAAACCCTAATTCTAACCTTATTTTTGACCCAAAACCCTATTTTAAACTCAAAACCCTAATTCAAACCCTAAACCCTAATTTTGATCCTAAACCCTAAATTTAACCCAAAAGCCTAATTTTTCCCAAAAGCCTAATTTTAAACCAAAACCCTAATTTTAAACCAAAACCCTAATTCTAACCCTACTTTTGACCCAAAACCCTATTTTAAACACAAAACCTAATTCAAACCCTAAACCATAATTTGGACCCTAAATTTGACACAGAACCGTAATTTTGACCCGAAACCCTAATTTTACCCAAAAGCCTAATTCTAACCTTAATTAAAACCTAAAACCCTAATTTTGACCCAGAACCCTAATTTTGACCCGAAACCCTAAATTTTAACCCAAAACCCTAATTATAACCTTATTTTTGACCCAAAACCCTATTTTTCACACAAAGCCCTAATTCGAACCCTAATTTTGAAACTAAACCCTAAATTTGACCCAGAACCCTAATTTTGATCCGAAACCCTAGTTTTAACCCAAAACCCAAATTCAAAACCTAATTTGGACCCAAAATCCAAATTTTGACCCAAAACCCAAATTTTAACCCAAAGCCCTAATTTTGACCCAAAACCCTAATTCTAACCGTATTTTTGACCCAAAACCCTATTTTAAACTCAAAACCCTATTTCAAATCCTAAACCCTAATTTTGATCCGAAACCCTAAATTAGACCCAGAACCCTAATTTTGACCCGAAACCCTAATTTTAAACCAAACCCATAATTTTAACCCAAATCCCTAATTTTAACCCGAAGCCCTAATTTTGACCCAAAACCCTAATTCTAACCCTATTTTTGACCCAAAATCCTAATTTTTACTCAAAACCATATTTCAAACCCTAAACCCTAATTTTGATCTGAAACCTTAAATTTGACCCAGAACCCTAATTTTGACCCGAAACCCTAATTTTAAACCAAAACCCTATTTTTAACCCAAAGCCCTAATTTTGACCTAAAACCCTAATTCTAACACTAATTTTGCCCCAAAAAGCTATTTTCAACTCAAAAACCTATTACAAACCCTAAACCCTAGTTTTGACACTAAACACTAAATTTGACCCCGAACCTTAATTTTGACCCGAAACCCTAATTTTACCCAAAATCCTAAGTTTGACCCAATCTTAATTTTAACCCGAGCCCTATTTTTGACCCAAAACCTAATAAAACCGACCCAAACCCTATTTTAAACTCAACCCTATTTCAAACCCAACCAACTCGACCATAAACCCAAAAATTGACCCAAAAACCTAATTTTGACTCGAAACCCTAATTTTCACCCAAAACCCTAATTCTAACCTTGTTTTTGACCCAAAATAATATTTTTAACTCAAAACCTTAATTCAAACCCTAAATCCTAATTTTGACCCAAAACCCAAATTTGGACCCAAAACCCTAATTCTAACCCTATTTTGACCCAAAACCCTATTTTAAACTCAACCCTAATTCAAACCCTAAACCCTAATTTTGATCCTAAACCTTAAATTTGTCCCCTAATTTTTTCCCAAAACCCTAATTTTAACCAAAAACCCTAATTCTAACCCTATTTTGACCCAAAACCCTATTTCAAACCCTAAACCCTAATTTTGACACTAAACCCTAAATTCGATCCAGAATCCTAATTTTGACCCGAAACCCTAATTTTTCCCAAAACCGTATTTTAACTCAAAACCTTAATTCAAACCCTAAACCCTAATTTTGGCCCAAAACCCAAATTTGGACCCAAAACCCAAGTTTTGACCCAAAACCCTAATTCTAACCCTATATTGACCCAAAACCCTATTTTATACTCAAAACCCTAAACCCTAATTTTGATCCCAAAGCATAAATTTGACCCAGAACCCTAATTTTTCCCAAAACCCTAATTTTAAATCAAAACCCTAATTTTAACCCAAAACCCTAATTCTAACCCTACTTTTGACCCAAAACCCTATTTTAAACAGAAAACCTAATTCAAACCCTAAACCCTAATTTGGACCCTACATTTGACCCAGAACCGTAATTTTGACTCGAAACCCTAATTTTACCCAAAAGCCTAATTCTAACCCTAATTCAAACCTAAAACCCTAAATTTGACCCAGAACACTAATTTTGATCGGAAACCCTAGTTTTAACCCAAAACCCAAATTCAAACCCTAAACCCTAATTTGGACCCAAAACCCAAATTTTGACCCAAAACCCAATTTTCAACCCAAAGCCATAATTTTGACCCAAAACCCTAATTCTAACCGTATTTTTGACCCAAAACCCTATTTTAAAATCAAAACCCTATTTCTAACCCTAAACCCTAATTTTGATCTGAAACCCTAAATTTGACCCAGAACCCTAATTTTGACCCGAAACCCTAATTTTAAACCAAAACCCTATTTTTAACCCAAAGCCCTAATTTTGACCCAAAACCCTAATTCTAACCCTATTTTTGACCCAAAATCCTAATTTTTACTCAAAACCCTAATTCAAACCCTAAACCCTAATTTTGACCCTAAACCCAAAATTTTACCCGAAACCCTAATTTTAACCCAAAACCCTTATTCTAACCCTATTTCTGAGCCAAAACCCTATCTTTTACTCAAAACCCTAATTCAAACGCTAAACCCTATGTTTGACCCAAAACCTTTTAACCCAAAGCCCTAATTTTGACGTAAAACCCTACTTCTAACACTATTTTTGGCCCAAAACCCTATTTCAAACCCTAAACCCTAATTTTGACCCTAAACACTAAATTTGACCCCGAACCCTAATTTTGACCCGAAACCCTAATTTTACCCAAAATACTATTTATAACCCAAATTCTAACCTTAAGCCCTTTTTTGACACAGAACCCTAATTTTAACCCAAAACCCTAATTCTTACCATATTTTTGACCCAAAAACATATCTTTAACTCAAAACCCTAATTCAAAACCTAAACCCGAATTTGTACCAAAACCCTAATTTTGTCCCAAAACCTTAATTTTAACCCAGAGCCCTAATTTTGACCCAAAACCCTAATACTAACCCTATTTTTGACCCAAAACCCTATTTCAAACCCTAAACCCTAACTTTTACCATAAACCCAAAATTTGACCCAAAAACCTTATTTTGACTCGGAACCCTAATTTTAACCCAAAACCCTAATTCTAACCCTATTTTTGACCCAAAATCCTAATTTTTACTCAAAACCCTAAACCCTAATTTTGACCCTAAACCCAAAATTTTACCCGAAACCCTAATTTTAACCCAAAACCCTTATTCTAACCCTATTTCTGACCCAAAACCCTATCTTTAACTCAAAACCCTAATTCAAACGCTAAACCCTATGTTTGACCCAAAACCTTTTAACCCAAAGCCCTAATTTTGACGTAAAACCCTAATTCTAACACTATTATTTGCCCAAAACCCTATTTCAAACCCTAAACCCTAATTTTGACCCTAAACACTAAATTTGACCCTGAACCCTAATTTTGACCCGAAACCCTAATTTTACCCAAAATACTATTTATAACCCAAATTCTAACCTTAAGCCCTTTTTTGACACAGAACCCTAATTTTAACCCAAAACCCTAATTCTTACCATATTTTTGACCCAAAAACATATCTTTAACTCAAAACCCTAATTCAAAACCTAAACCCGAATTTGTACCAAAACCCTAATTTTGTCCCAAAACCTTAATTTTAACCCAGAGCCCTAATTTTGACCCAAAACCCTAATACTAACCCTATTTTTGACCCAAAACCCTATTTCAAACCCTAAACCCTAACTTTTACCATAAACCCAAAATTTGACCCAAAAACCTTATTTTGACTCGAAACCCTAATTTTAACCCAAAACCCTAATTCTAACCCTATTTTTGACCCAAAACCCTATTTTTAACTCAAAACCTTAATTCAAAGCCTAAACTCTAATTTTGAGCCAAAACCGTAATTTGGACCCAATACCCAAAATTTAAACCCAAACCCTAATTTTAACCTTATTTTTGCCCCAAAACCCTATTTTAATGCAAAACCTTAATTCAAACCCTAAACCCTAATTTTGACCCAAAACCCAAATTTGGAACCAAAACCCAAGTTTTGACCCAAAACCCTAATTTTAACCCTATTTTGACCCAAAACCCTATTTTAAACTCAAAACCCTATTTCAACCCTAAACCATAATTTTGACCCAAAACCCTAATTTTAAACCAAAACCCTATTTCTAACCCTATTTTTGTCCCAAAACCCTATTTTTAACTCAAAACCTTAATTCGAACCCTAAACTCTAATTTTGAGCCTAATCCCTAATTTGGACCTAATACCCAAATTTTAACCCCAAACCCTAATTTTAACCATATTTTTGACCCAAAACCCTATTTTAATACAAAACCTTAATTCAAACCCTAAACCCTAATTTTGACCCAAAACCCAAGTTTGGACCCAAAACCCAAGTTTTGACCCAAAACCCTAATTCTAACCCTATTTTGACCCAAAACCCTATTTTTAACTCAAAACCCTAATTCAAACCCTAAACCCTATTTATGACCCTAAACCCACAATTTGACCCAAAAACTTAATTTTGACTCGTGACCCTAATTTTAATGCAAACCCCAAATTCTAATCCTATTTTTGACCCAAAACCCTATTTTAAACTCAAAACCCAATTTCAAACCCTAAACCCTAAATCTGACCCAGAACCCTAATTTTGACCCGAAACCCTAATTGTAAACCAAAACCTGAATTCTAACCCTATTTTTGACCCAAAACCCTATTTTTAACTCAAAAACCTAATTCAAACCCTAAACTCTAATTTTGACCCAAAACCCTAATTTGGACCCAATACCCAAATTTTAACCCCAAACCCTAATTCTAACCTTATTTTTGACCCAAAACCCTATTTTAAACTCAAAACCCTAATTTTGATCCTAAACCCTAAATTTGACCCAGAACCCTAATTTTTCCCAAAATCCTAATTTTAAATCAAAACCCTAATTTTAACCCAAAACCCTAATTCTAACCCTACTTTTGACCCAAAACCCTATTTTAAACACAAAACCTAATTCAAACACTAAACCCTAATTTGGACCCTAATTTTGACCCAGAACCGTAATTTTGACCCGAAACCCTAATTTTACCCAAAAGCCTAATTCTAACCCTAATTCAAACCTAAAACCCTAATTTTGACCCAGAACCCTAATTTTGACCCGAAACCCTAAATTTTAACCCAAAACCCTAATTCTAACCTTATTTTTGACCAAAAACCCTATTTTAAACACAAAGCCCTAATTCAAACCCTAATTTTGAAACTAAACCCTAAATTTGACCCAGAACCTTAATTTTGATCCGAAACCATAGTTTTAACCCAAAACCCAAATTCAAACCCTAAGCCCTAATTTGGACCCAAAACCCAAATTTTGACCCAAAACCCTAATTTTAGCCCAAAGCCCTAATTTTGACCCAGAACGCTAATTCTAACCGTATTTTTGACCCAAAACACTATTTTAAAATTAAAACCCTATTTCAAACCCAACAACCCAATTTTAATCCGAAACCCTAATTTTATACCAAAACCCTATTTTTAACCCAAATGCCTAATTTTGACCAAAAACCCTAATTCTAGCCCTATTTTTGACCCAAAACCCTATTTCAAACTCAAAACCTAATTCAAACCCTAAACCCTAATTTGGACCCCAAATTTGACCCAGAACCCTAATTTGGACCCGAAACCCTAATTTTACCCAAAAGCCTAATTCTAACCCTCAACCAAAACCCAAATTTTAACCCAAAACCCAAATTTTAACCCAAAGCCCTAATTTTGGGCCAAAACCCTAATTCTAACCCTATTTTTGACCTAAAATCCTATTTTTAACTGAAAACCCTAATTCAAACCCTAAACCCAAAATTTGACCCGAAACCCTAATTTTAACACGAAACCCTAATTCTAACCCCAAAACCTAATTTTAACTGAAAACCCTATCTCAAACCCTAAACCCTAATTTTGACCCTAAACCCAAAATTTGACCAAAAAACCTAATTTTGACCCGTAACCCTAATTTTAATGCAAAACCCTAATTCTAACCCTATTTTTGACCCAAAACCCTATTTTAAACTCAAAACCCTATTTAAAACCCTAAACCCTAAATCTGACCCAGAACCCTAATTTTGACCCGAAACCCTAATTTTAAACCAAAACCCCAATTCTAACCCTATTTTTGACCCAAAACCCTATTTTTAACTCAAAACCTTAATTCAAACCTTAAACTCTAATTTTGACACCGAACCCTAATTTTGACCCGAAACCCTAAGTTTACCCAAAATCCTAATTCTAACCCAAATTCTAACACTAAGCCCTAATTTTGACACAGAACCCTAATTTTAACCCAAAACCCTAATTCTAACCCTATTTTTGACCCAAAAACATATCTTTAACTCAAAACCCTAATTCAAACCCTAAACCCTATTTGTACAAAAAACCCTAATTTTGACCCAAAACCCAAATATTAACCCTATTTTTGACCCAAAACCCTATTTTAAACTCAAAACCCTATTTCAAACCATAAACCCTAACTTTGATCATAATCCTAAAATTTGACCCAAAAACCTAATTTTGACTCGAAACCCTAATTTTAACCCAAAACCCAATTTCTAACCTTATTTTTTTACCCAAAACCCTATTTTAACTCAAACCCTAATTCAAACCCTTAACCATTTGACCCAAAACCCTAATTTTAACCCAAAGCCCTAATTTTGACCTAAAACCCTAATTCTAACCTATTTTTGACCCTAAACCCTAATTTTGACCAACCATTTTGACAAAACCCAATTTTAAAAAACCCAAATTCTAACCCTAAACCTAATTTTGACATGAAACCCTAATTTTAAACCAAAACCCTAATTCTAACAGTATTTTTGACCCAAAACCCTATTTTTTTAACTCAAAACCTAATTTAAACCCTAAACCCTAATTTTGATCCTAAACCCTAAATTTGACCCAGAACCCTAATTTTAACCCAAAACCTAATTTTAACACAAACCCCTAATTCTAACCTTATTTTTGACCCAAAACCCTATTTTAAACTCAAAACCCTATTTCAAACCCTAAATCACCTCCTAATTTTGACTCAAACCCTAATTTTAAACCAAAACCCAATCTACCTATTTTTGACCCAAACCCCTAATTTTAACTCAAAACCTTAATTCAAACCCTAACTCTAATTTTGACCCAAACCCTATTTTGGACCCAAACACAAAATTTAACCCCAAACCCTAATTCTAACCCTATTTTTGACACCCTAATTTTGACCAACTAATTTTACCCAAAAGCCTAATTCTAACCTCAACCAAAACCCAAATTTTAACCCAAAACCCAAATTTTAACCCAAAGCCCTAATTTTGACCCAAAACCCTAATTCTAACCCTATTTTTGACCCAAAAACTATTTTTAACTCAAAACCCTAATTCAAACCCTAAACCCAAATTATGATCCAAAACCATAATTTTAACCCAAAACCCTAATTCTAACCCTAAACCTATTTTTTACCCAAAACCTATCTTTAACTCTAAACCCTAATTCCCTAAACCCTAATTTGTACAAAAACCCTAATCTAACCCTATTTTTGACCCAAAACCTATTTTAAACTCAAAACCCTATTTTAAACCCTAAACCCTATTTATAACCCAAAACTAAAATGACCCAAAACCTAATTTTGACCCAAAACCCTAATTTTAACTCAAAACCCAATTTCTAACCTTATTTTTACCCAAAACCCTATTTTTAACTCAAAGCCATAATTCAAACCTTAAACCTAATTTTGACCAAACCCTAATTTTAACCCAAATAATTTTAAAAACCCTATTTAACACTAATTTTGACCCCTAAACCCTATTTTGACCCAAAACCCAAATTTTATCAAAACCCAAATTCTAACCCTAAACCTAATTTTGACCCAAAACCCTAATTTTAAACCAAAACCCTAATTCTAACCTTATTTTGACCCAAAACCTATTAACAAACCCTAATTCAAACCCTAAACCCTAATTTTGAACCTAAACCCAAATTTGACCCAAAAACCTAATTTTAACCCGTAACCCTAATTTTAACACAAACCCCTAATTCTAACCTTATTTTTGACCCAAAACCCTATTTTAAACTCAAAACCCTATTTCAAACCCTAAAACCCTACCTAATTTTGACTCAAACCTAATTTTAAACCAAAACCCTAATCTTACCCTATTTTTGACCCAAACCCTATTTTTAACTCAAAACCTAATTCAAACCCTAACTCTAATTTTGACCCAAAACCCTATTTTGGACCCAATACCAAATTTAACCCCAAACCCTAATTCTAACCCTATTTTTGAGAACCCTAATTTTGACTCAAAACCTAATTTTACCCAAAAGCCTAATTCTAACCCTCAACCAAAACCCAAATTTTAACCCAAAACCCAAATTTTAACCCAAAGCCCTAATTTTGACCCAAAACCCTAATTCTAACCCTATTTTTGACCCAAAATCCTATTTTTAACTCAAAACCCTAATTCAAACCCTAAACCCAAAATTTGACCCGAAACCCTAATTTTAACCCGAAACCCTAATTCTAACCCCAAACCTATTTTTAACTGAAAACCCTATTTCAAACCCTAAACCCTAATTTTGACCCTAAACCCAAAATTTGACCAAAAAAACCTAATTTTGACCCGTAACCCTAATTTTAACGCAAAACCCTAATTCTAACATTATTTTTGACCCGAAACCCTATTTTAAACTCAAAACCCTATTTAAAACCCTAAACCCTAAATCTGACCGAGAACCCTAATTTTGACCAAAACCCTAATTTTAAACGAAAACCCCAATTCTAACCCTATTTTTGACCCAAAACCCTATTTTTAACTCAAAGCCATAATTCAAACCTTAAACTCTAATTTTGACACCAACCCTAATTTTGACCCAAAACCCTAAGTTTACCCAAAATCCTAATTCTAACCCAAATTCTAACACTAAGCCCTATTTTTGACACAAAACCCTAATTTTAACCCAAAACCCTAATTCTAACCCTATTTTTGACCCAAAACATATCTTTAACTCAAAACCCTAATTCAAACCCTAAACCCTAATTTGTACAAAAATAATTTGGACCCAAAAGCCTAATACTAACCCTATTTTTGACCCAAAACCCTATTTTAAACTCAAAACCCTATTTCAAACCCTAAACCCTAACTTTGACCATAATCCCAAAATTTGACCCAAAAACCTAATTTTGACTCTAAACCTAATTTTAACCCAAAACCCAATTTCTAACCTTATTTTTTACCCAAAACCCTAATTTTAACCCAAAACGCTAATTTTGACCTAAAACCCTAATTCTAACCCTATTTTTGACCCAAAACCCTATTTTAAACCCTAAACCCTAATTTTGACCCTATTTTTGACCCAAAACTTATTTTAAAATCAAAACCCTAATTCAAACCCTAAACCCTAATTTGTACCAAAACCCTATTTTAAACTCAAACCCTAATTCAAACCCTATACCCTAATTTTGATCATAAACCCTAATTTTAACCCAAAACCCTAATTTTACCAATTGACCCCCCAAATTTTTCCCAAAACCCTAATTTTAACTCAAAACCCTAATTTTAACCCAAAACCCTAATTCTAACATTATTTTTGAACAAAAACCATATTTTTAAGTCAAAACCTAATTCAAACCCTAAACCCTATTGCACCCAAAATTTGACGAAAACCCTAATTTTGACCGAAACCCAAATTTTACCCAAAAGCCTAATTCTAACCTTAATTCAAACCCCTAAACCCTAATTTTGACCCAAACCCTAATTTTGACCCAAAACCCTAAATTTTAACCCAAAACCCTAATTCTTACCTTATTTTTGACCCAAAACCCTATTTTTAACACAAAGCCCTAATTCAAACCCTAATTTCAACCTAAACCCTAAATTTGACCCAAACCCTAATTTTGATCTCAAACCCTATTTTAACCCAAAACCCAAACCAATTCAAACCCTAAACCTAATATGGACCCAAAACCAAATTTTGACCCAAAACCCTAATTTTAACCCAAAGCCTAAATTAAACCATAATTCTAACCTATTTTTAACTCAAAACCCTAATTCAAACCCTAAACCCTATTTTGACCCTAAACCCAAAATTTGACCCAAAAACCTAATTTTAACCCGTAACCCTAATTTTAACCCAAAGCCCTAATTCTAACCCTATTCTTGACCCAAAATCCTATTTTTAACTCAAAACCCTAATTCAAACCCTAAACCCTAATTTTACCTCAAAACCCAAAATTTGACCCGAAACCCTAATTTTAACCCAAAACCCTAATTCTGACCCAAAAACCTATTTTAACTCAAAACCCTAATTCAAACCCTAAACCCTATGTTTACCCCAAAACCCTAATTTTAACCCAAAGCCCTAATTTTGACCTAAAACCCTAATTTTAACACTATTTCTAACCCAAAACCCTATTTTAAACTCAAAACCCTATTACAAACCCTAAACCATAAATTTGACCCCGAACCCAAATTTTGACCCGAAACCCTAATTTTACCGAAAACCCTAATTCTAACCCAAATTCTAACCCTAGCCCTAATTTTGACCCAGAACCCTAATTTTAAACCAAAACCCTAATTCTAACCCTATCAAAAGCCTATTTTAAACCGGAACCTAATTTTACCCAAAACCCTAATTTTACCTAAACCTAATTTTGACCAAAACCTAATTTTAACCAAAACCCTAATTCTAACCTATTACCTAAACCCTATTTACCACCTTACCAAACCCTAGTTCTAACCCTAAACCCAAATTTTGACCCAAAACCCTAATTCTAACACTATTTTTGACCCAAAACACTATTTTAAACTCAAAACCCAATTACAAACCCTAAACCCTAATTTTGACCCTAAACCCTAAATTTGACCCCGAACCCTAATTTTAACCAAAATCCTAATTCTAACCCAAAGCCCTAATTTTGACACAGAACCCTAATTTTTACCAAAAACCCTAATTCTAACCCTATTTTTGAACCAAAAACATATCTTTAACTCAAAACCCTAGTTCAAACCCTAAACCCTAATTTGTACCAAAAACCCTAATTTTGACCCAAAACCTTAATTCTAACCCAGACACCTATTTTTACCCAAAACCCTAATACTAACCCTACTTTTGACCCAAAACCCTATTTTAAACTCAACCCTATTTCAAACCCTAAACCCTAACTTTGACCATAAACCCAAAATTAGACCCAAAAACCTAATTTTGACTCGAAACCATAATTTTAACCAAAACCCTAATTTTAACCCTATTTTTGACACAAAACCCTATTTTAAACTCAAAACCCTAATTCAAACCCTAAACCCTAATTTTGATCCTAAACACTAATTTTAACCCAAAACCCTAATTGTAACCCAAAGCCCTAATTTTGACTCAAAACCCTAATTCTAACCCTATTTTTGACCCAAAACCCTATTTTTAACTCAAAACCTTAATTCAAACCCTAAACTCTAATTTTGGGCCAAAACCCTAATTAGGACCCAATACCCAAAATTTAACCCCAACCCCTAATTCTAACCTTAGTTTTGACCCAAAACCCTATTTTTAACTCAAAACCCTAATTCAAACCCTAAACCCTATTTTGACCCTAAACCCAAAATTTGACCCAAAAACCTAATTTTAACCCGTAACCCTAATTTTAACACAAACCCCTAATTCTAACCCTATTTTTGACCCAAAACCCTATTTTAAACTCAAAACCCTATTTCAAACCCTACTTCAAACCCTAAATCTGACCCAGAATCCTAATTTTGACTCGAAACCATAATTTTAAACCAAAACCCCAATTCTAACCCAATTTTTGACCCAAAACCCTATTTTTAACTCAAAACCTTAATTCAAACCCTAAACTCTGACTTTGACCCAAAACCCTAATTTGGACCCAATAAACAAATTTTAACCCCAAACCTTAATTCTAACCCTATTTTTGACCCAAAACCCTATTTTAAACTCAACGTACTCAAACCCTAAACCCTAATTTGGACCCCAAATTTGACCCAGAATCCTAATTTTGACCCGAAACCCTAATTTTACCCAAAAGCCTAATTCTAACCCTAAACCAAAACCCTAATTTTAACCCAAAACCCAAAATTTAAACCAAAGCCCTAATTTTGACCCAAACCCCTAATTCTAACCCTATTTTTGACCCAAAATCATATTTTTAACTCAAAACCCTAATTCAAACCCTAAACCCAAAATTTGACCCGAAACCCTAATTTTAAATTCTAACCCCAAAACCTATTTTTAACTGAAAACCCTAAACTCTAATTTTGACCCTAAACCCAAAATTTGACCAAAAAACCTAATTTTGACACGTAACCCTAATTTTAATGCAAAACCCTAATTCTAACCCTATTTTTGACCCGAAACCCTATTTTAAACTCAAAACCCTATTTAAAACCCTAAACCCTTAATCTGACCCATAACCCTAATTTTGACCCGAAACCCTAATTTTAAACCAAAACCCCAATTCTAACCCTATTTCTAACCCAAAACCCTAATTCAAACCCTAAACCCTATGTTTACCCCAAAACCCTAATTTTAACCCAAAGCCCTAATATTAACCTAAAACCCTAATTTTAACACTATTTCTGACCCAAAACCCTATTTTAAACTCAAAACCCTATTGCAAACCCTAAACCCTAATTTTTACCCTAAACCCTAAATTTGACCCCGAACCCTAATTTTGACCCGAAACCCAAATTTTACCGTAAACCCTAATTCTAACCCAAATTCTAACCCTAAGCCCTAATTTTGACCCAGAACCCTAATTTTAAACCAAAACCCTAATTCTAACCCTATTTTAGAACCAAAAGCCTATTTCAAAACGTAAACCCTAATTTTGACCCTAACCCCAAAATTTGACCCCGAACCATAATTTTGACCCGAAACCCCAATTTTACCCAAAACCCTAATTCTAACCCTAATCCCTAATTTTGAGCCAGAACCCTAATTTTAACCTAAAACCCTAATTCTAACCCTATTTTGATGCAAAAACTTATTTTAAAATCAAGACCCTAATTCAAACCCTAAACCCTAATTTGTACCAAAACCCTAATTTTAACTCAACATTAATTCAAACCCTAAACCCTAATTTTGACCCAAAACCCTAATTCTAACCCTATTTTGACCCAAAACCCTATTTTAAACTCAAAACCCTTATTCAAACCCTAAACCCTAATTTTGATCCTAAACCTTAAATTTGACCAAGAACCCTAATTTTTCCCAAAACCCTAATTTTAACCCAAAACCCTAATCCTAACCCTATTTTTGACCCAAACCCCTATTTTAAACTCAAAACCTAATTCAAACCCTAAACCCTAAATGGGACCCAGAACCCTAATTTTGACCAGAAACCCTAATTCTAACCCTAATTAAAACACTAAACCCTAATTTTGACCCAGAACCCTAATTTTGACCAGAAACCCGAAATTTTAAACAAAAACCCTAATTTTAACACTATTTTAAACTCAAAACCCTAATTCAAACCTTGACCCAAAACCCTAATTTAACACCAAATCCCTAATTTTGACCCAAAATCCTATTTTAAACTCAAAACCCTAATTCAAACCCTAAACCCTAATTTTGATCATAAACCCTAATTTTAACCTAAAACCCTAATTGTTACCCCGAAGCCCTAAATTTGACCCCGAACCCTAATTTTTCCCGAAATCCTAATTTTAACTCAAAACCCTAATTTTAACCCAAAACCATAATTCTAACCTTATTTTTGACCAAAAACCATATTTTAAAGTCAAAACCTAATTCAAACCCTAAACCCTTATTTGGACCCTAAACCCTAATTCAAACCCCTAAACCCTAATTTTGACCCATAACCCTAATTTTGACCCGAAACCCTAAATTTTAACCCAAAACCATAATTTTAATCCTATTTTTGACCAAAAACCCTATTTTATCTCAAAACCCTAATTCACCCTAAACCCTAATTCAAACCCTAATTTTGAAACTAAACCCTAAATTTGACCCTAAACCCAAAATTTTACCAAAAAACTTAATTTTGACCCGTAACCCTAATTTTAATGCAAAACCCTAATTCTAACCCTATTTTTGACCCGAAACCCTATTTTAAGCTCAAAACCCTATTTAAAACCCTAAACCCTAATTCAAACCCTAATTTTGACCCTAAACCCAAAATTTGACCAAAAAACCTAATTTTGACCCGTAACCCTAATTTTAATGCAAAACTCTAATTCTAACCCTATTTTTGACCCGAAACCCTATTTTAAACTCAAAACCCTATTTAAAACCCTAAACCCTAAATCTGACCCAAAACCCTAATTTTGACCCGAAACCCTAATTTTAAACCAAAACCCTAATTCTAACCCTATTATTGACCCAAAACCCTATTTTTAACTCAAAACCTTAAATGAAACCTTAAACTCTAATTTTGACACGGAACCCTAATTTTGACCCGAAACCCTAAGTTTACCCAAAATCCTAATTCTAACCCAAATTCTAACACAAAGCCCTAATTTTGACACAGAACCCTAATTTTAACCCAAAACCCTAATTCTAACCCTATTTTTGACCCAAAAACATATCTTTAACTCAAAACCCTAATTCAAACCCTAAACCCTAATTTGTAAAGAAAACCCTAATTTTGACGCAAAACCCTAATACTAACCCTATTTTTGACCCAAAACCCTATTTTAAACTCAAAACCCTATTTCAAACCCTAAACCCTAACTTTGACCATAATCCCAAAATTTGACCCAAAAACCTAATTTTGATTCGAAACCTATTTTTATCCCAAAACCCAATTTCTAACCTTATTTTTTTACCCAAAACCGTATTTTTAACTCAAAACCCTAATTCAAACCCTTAACCCTATGTTGGACACAAAACCCTAATTTTAACCCAAAGCCCTAATTTTGACCTAAAACCCTAATTCTAACCCTATTTTTGACCCAAAACCATATTTCAAACCCTAAACCCTAATTTTGACCCTAAACCCTAAATTTGACCGCGAACCCAAATTTTGACCCGAAACCCAAATTTTACCGAAAACCCTAATTCTAACCCAAATTCTAACCCTAAGCCGTAATTTTGACCCATAACCCTAATTTTAAACCAAAACCCTAATTCTAACCCTATTTTAGGACCAAAACCCTATTTCAAACCGTAAACCCTAATTTTGACGCTAAACCCTAAATTTGACCCCGAACCATAATTTTGACCCGAAACCCCAATTTTACCAAAAATCCTAATTCTAACAGTAATCCCTAATTTTGACCAGAACCCTAATTTCACCGAAAACCCTAATTCTAACCCTATTTTTGACGCAAAAACTTATTTTAAAATCAAAACCCTAATTCAAACGCAAAACCCTAATTTGTACCAAAACCCTATTTTTAACTCAAAACCTTAATTCAAACCCTAAACCCTAATTTTGACCCAAACCCCAAATTTGGACCCAAAACCCAAATTTGGACCCAAAACCCAAGTTTTGACCCAAAACCCTAATTCTAACCCTATTTTGACCCAAAACCCTATTTTATACTCAAAACCCAAATTCAAACCCTAAACCCTAATTTTGATCCTAAACCTTAAATTTGACCAAGAACCCTAATTTTTCCCAAAACCCTAATTTTAACCCAAAACCCTAATCCTAACCCCATTTTGACCCAAAACCCTATTTTAAACTCAAAACCTAATTCAAACCCTAAATAGGACCCAGAACCCTAATTTTGACCAGAAACCCTAATTTTACCCAAAAGCCTAATTCTAACCCTAATTCAAACACTAAACCCTAATTTTGACCCAGAACCCTAATTTTGACCCAAAACCCTAATTTTAACACTATTTTAAACTCAAAACCCTAATTCAAACCTTGACCCAAAACCCTAATTTAACACCAAATCCCTAATTTTGACCCAAAACCCTATTTTAAACTCAAAAACCTAATTCAAACCCTAAACCCTAATTTTGATCATAAACCCTAATTTTAACCCAAAACCCTAATTGTTACCCCGAAGCCCTAAAGTTGACCCCGAACGCTAATTTTTCAAAACCCTAATTTTAACTCAAAACCCTAATTTTAACCCAAAACCCTAATTCTAACATTATTTTTGAACAAAAACCATATTTTTAAGTCAAAACCTAATTCAAACCCTAAACCCTTATTTGCACCCTAAATTTGACGCAGAACCCTAATTTTGACCAGAAACCCAAATTTTACCCAAAAGCCTAATTCTAACCTTAATTCAAACCCCTAAACCCTAATTTTGACCCAGAACCCTAATTTTGACCCAAAACCCTAAATTTTAACCCAAAACCCTAATTCTTACCTTATTTTTGACCCAAAACCCTATTTTTAACACAAAGCCCTAATTCAAATCCTAATTTTGAACCTACACCCTAAATTTGACCCAGAACCCTAATTTTGATCCGAAACCCTAGTTTTAACCCAAAACCCAAATTCAAACATTTTGACCCAAAACCCTAATTTTAACCCAAAGCCCTAATTTTGACCCAAAACCCTAATTCTAACCATATTTTTGACCCAAAACCCTATTTCAAACCCTAAACCCTATTTCAAACCCAAAACCCTAATTCTAACCATATTCTTGACCCAGAACCCTAATTTTAACCCAAATCCCTAATTTTAAACCAAAGCCCTAATTCTAACCCTATTCTTGACCCAAAATCCTATTTTTAACTCAAAACCCTAATTGAAACCCTAAACCCTAATTTTAGCTCAAAACCCAAAATTTGACCCGAAACCCTAATTCTAACCCAAAACCCTAATTATGACCCAAAAACCTATTTTAACTCAAAACCCTAATTCAAACCCTAAACCCTATGTTTACCCCAAAACCCTAATTTTAACCCAAAGCCCTAATATTGACCTAAAACCCTAATTTTAACACTATTTCTGACCCAAAACCCTATTTTAAACTCAAAACCCTATTGCAAACCCTAAACCCTAATTTTTACCCTAAACCCTAAATTTGACCCCGAACCCTAATTTTTACCCGAAACCCTAATTTTACCGTAAACCCTAATTCTAGCCCAAATTCTAACCCTAAGCCCTAATTTTGACCCAGAACCCTAATTTTAAACCAAAACCCTAATTCTAACCCTATTTTAGAACCAAAAGCCTATTTCAAACCGTAAACCCTAATTTTGACCCTAACCCCTAAATTTGACCCCGAACCTAACTAACCATAATTTTGACCTAAAACCCTACTTTTAACTCAAAACCCTAATTCAAACCCTAATTCCAATCCCTAATTTTGAGCCCAAACCCTAATTTTAACCTAAAACCCTAATTCTAACCCTATTTTGATGCAAAACACTATTTTAAAATCAAATCCCTAATTCAAACCCTAAACCCTAATTTGTACCAAAACCCTAATTTTAACTCAACATTAATTCAAACCCTAAACCCTAATTTTGACCCAAAACCCAAATTTGGACCCAAAACCCTAATTTGGACCCAAAACCCTAATTCTAACCCTATTTTGACCCAAAACCCTATTTTAAACTCAAAACCCTAATTCAAACCCTAAACCCTAATTTTGATCCAAAACCTTAAATTTGACCAAGAACCCTAATTTTTCCCAAAACCCTAATTTTAACCCAAAACCCTAATCCTAACCCTATTTTTGACCCAAAATCCTATTTTAAACTCAAAACCTAATTCAAACCCTAAACCCTAAATGGGACCCAGAACCCTAATTTTGACCAGAAACCCTAGTTTTACCCAAAAGCCTAATTCTAACCCTAATTCAAACACTAAACCCTAATTTTGACCCAGAACCCTAATTTTGACCCTAAACCCCAAATTTTAAACAAAAACCCTAATTTTAACACTATTTTAAACTCAAAACCCTAATTCAAACCTTGACCCAAAACCCTAATTTAACACCAAATCCCTAATTTTGACCCAAAATCCTATTTTAAACTCAAAACCCTAATTAAAACCCTAAACCCTAATTTTGATCATAAACCCTAATTTTAACCTAAAACCCTAATTGTTACCCCGAAGCCCTAAATTTGACCCCGAACCCTAATTTTTCCCGAAACCCTAATTTTAACTCAAAACCCTAATTTTAACCCAAAACCATAATTCTAACCTTATTTTTGACCAAAAACCATATTTTAAAGTCAAAATCTAATTCAAACCCTAAACCCTTATTTGGACCCTAAATTTGACCAGAAACCCAAATTTTTCCCAAAAGCCTAATTCTAACCATAATTCAAACCCCTAAACCCTAATTTTGACCCATAACCGTAATTTTGACCCGAAACCCTAAATTTTAACCCATAACCATAATTTTAACCCTATTTTTGACCCAAAACCCTATTTTATCTCAAAACCCTAATTCACCCTAAACCCTAATTCAAACCCTAATTTTGAAACTAAACCCTAAATTTGACCCTAAACCCAAAATTTGACCAAAAAACCTAATTTTAACCCGTAACCCTAATTTTAATGCAAAACCCTAATTCTAACCCTATTTTTGACCTGAAACCCTATTTTAAGCTCAAAACCCTATTTAAAACCCTAAACCCTAATTCAAACCCTAATTTTGAAACTAAACCCTAATTTTGACCCTAAACCCAAAATTTTACCAAAAACCCTAATTTTGACCCGTAACCCTAATTTTAAAGCAAAACCCTAATTCTAACCCTATTTTTGACCCGAAACCCTATTTTAAACTCAAAACCCTATTTAAAACCCTAAACCCTAAATTAAAAACCTAATTCTAACCCTAGACCCTATTTTGAACTCAAAACCCTAATTTTAAACCAAAACCCCAATTCTAACCCTATTTTTGACCCAAAACCCTATTTTTAACTCAAAACCTTAATTCAAACCTTAAACTCTAATTTTGACACCGAACCCTAATTTTGACCCGAAACCCTAAGTTTACCCAAAATCCTAATTCTAACCCAAATTCTAACACAAAGCCCTAATTTTGACACAGAACCCTAATTTTAACCCAAAACCCTAATTTTAACCCTATTTTTGACCCAAAAACATATCTTTAACTCAAAACCCTAATTCAAACCCTAAACCCTAATTTGTACAGAAAACCCTAATTTTGACCCAAAACCCTAATACTGACCCTATTTTTGACCCAAAACCCTATTTTAAACTCAAAACCCTATTTGAAACCCTAAACCCTAACTTTGACCATAATCCCAAAATTTGACCCAAATTCTAATTTTGACTCGAAACCCTAATTTTAACCCAAAACCCAATTTCTAACCTTATTTTTTTTACCCAAAACCCTATTTTTAACCCAAAACCCTAATTCAAACCCTTAACCCTATGTTGGACCCTAAACCCTAATTTTAACCCAAAGCCCTAATTTTGACCTAAAACCCTAATTCTAACGCTATTTTTGACCCAAAACCCTATTTCAAACCCTAAACCCTAATTTTGACCCTAAACCCTAAATTTGACCACCAATTGACCAAACCCAATTAAAACCTAATCACACCCATAACCCAATTTTAAAAAACCATTAACCATTTAGAACCAAAACCCTATTTCAAACCCTAAACCCTAATTTTGACCCTAAACCCTAAATTTGACCCCGAACTATAATTTTGACCCGAAACCCCAATTTTACCAAAAACCCTAATTCTAACAGTAATCCTTAATTTTGACCCAGAACCCTAATTTTGACCCGAAACCCCAATTTTAACCAAAACCCTAATTCTAACACTAATCCCTAATTTTGACCAGAACCCTAATTTTAACCTAAAACCCTAATTCTAACCCTATTTTTGACGCAAAAACTTATTTTAAAATCAAAACCCTAATTCAAACCCTAAACCCTAATTTGTACCAAAACCCTATTTTTAACTCAAAACCTTAATTCAAACCCTAAACCCTAATTTTGACCCAAACCCCAAATTTGGACCCAAAACCCAAATTTGGACCCAAAACCTAAGTTTTGACCCAAAACCCTAATTCTAACCCTATTTTGACCCAAAACCCTATTTTAAACTCAAAACCCAAATTCAAACCCTAAACCCTAATTTTGATCCTAAACCTTAAATTTGACCAAGAACCCTAATTTTTCCGAAAACCCTAATTTTAACCCAAAACCCTAATCCTAACCCCATTTTTGACCCAAAACCCTATTTTAAACTCAAAACCTAATTCAAACCCTAAACCCTAAATAGGACCCAGAACCCTAATTTTGACCACAAACCCTAATTTTACCCAAAAGCCTAATTCTAACCCTAATTCAAACACTAAACCCTAATTTTGACCCAGAACCCTAATTTTGACCCGAAACCCAAAATTTCAAACCCAAAACCCTAATTTTAACACTATTTTAAACTCAAAACCCTAATTCAAACCTTGACCCAAAACCCTAATTTAACACCAAATCCCTAATTTTGACCCAAAACCCTATTTTAAACTCAAAACCCTAATTCAAACCCTAAACCCTAATTTTGATCATAAACCCTAATTTTAACCCAAAACCCTAATTCTTACCCCGAAGCCCTAAATTTGACCCCGAACGCTAATTTTTTCAAAACCCTAATTTTAACTCAAAACCCTAATTTTAACCCAAAACCCTAATTTTTACCAAAAACCATATTTTTAAGTCAACCTAATTCAAACCCTAAACCCTTATTTGGACCCTAAATTTGACGCAGAACCCTAATTTTGACCAGAAACCCAAATTTTACCCAAATGCCTAATTCTAACCTTAATTCAAACCCCTAAACCCTAATTCTGACCCAGAACCCTAATTTTGAACCTACACCCTAAATTTGACCCAGAACCCTAAATTTGATCCGAAACCCTAGTTTTAACCCAAAACCCAAATTCAAACCTTTTGACCCAAAATCCTAATTTTAACCCAAAGCCCTAATTTTGACCCAAAACCCTAATTCTAACCATATTTTTGACCCAAACCCCTATTTCAAACCCTAAACCCTAATTTTGATCCGAAACCCAAAATTTGACCCAGAACCCTAATTTTAACCCAAATCCATAATTTTAACCCAAAGCCCTAATTCAAACCCATTTCTTAACCCAAAATCCTATTT
Organism: Sophora flavescens; assembly: GCA_030762895.1. Lineage (NCBI taxonomy): Eukaryota > Viridiplantae > Streptophyta > Magnoliopsida > Fabales > Fabaceae > Sophora > Sophora flavescens. The sequence continues at coordinate 14,883,963 of JAUPTC010000010.1, read as the reverse complement.
TTAACTCAAAACCCTAATTCAAGCCCTAAACCCTAATTTTACCTCAAAACCCAAAATTTGACCCGAAACCCTAATTCTAACCAAAAACCCTAATTATGACCCAAAAACCTATTTTAACTCAAAACCCTAATTCAAACCCTAAACCCCATGTTTACGCCAAAACCCTAATTTTAACCCAAAGCCCTAATATTGACCTAAAACCCTAATTTTAACACTATTTCTGACCCAAAACCCTATTTTAAACTCAAAACCCTATTGCAAACCCTAAACCCTAATTTTTACCCTCAACCCTAAATTGACCCTAAAAAACAAAAAAAAACCAAACTAACCCTAAGCCCTAATTTTGACCCAGAACCATAATTTTAAAACAAAACCCTAATTCTAACCCTATTTTAGAACCAAAAGCCTATTTCAAACCGTAAACCCTAATTTTGACCCTAACCCCTAAATTTGACCCCGAACCATAATTTTGATCCGAAACCCCAATTTTACCCAAAACCCTAATTCTAACCCTAATCCCTAAATTTGACCCAGAACCCTAATTTTAACCTAAAACCCTAATTCTAACCCAAATTTGATACAAAAACTTATTTTAAAATCAAAACCCTAATTCAAACCCTAAACCCTAATTTGTACCAAAATCCTATTTTTAACTCAAAACATTAATTCAAACCCTAAACCCAAATTTTGACCCAAAACCCAAATTTGGACCCAAAACCCAAATTTTGACCCAAAACCCTAATTCTAACCCTATTTTGACCCAAAACCCTATTTTAAACTCAAAACCCTAATTCAAACCCTGAACCCTAATTTTGATCCTAAACCTTAAATTTGACCAAGAACCCTAATTTTCCCAAAACCCTAATTTTAACCCAAAACCCTAATCCTAACCCTATTTTTGACCCAAAACCCTATTTTAAACTCAAAACCTAATTCAAACCCTAAACCCTAAATGGGACCCAGAACCCTAATTTTGACCAGAAACCCTAATTTTACCCAAAAGCCTAATTCTAACCCTAATTCAAACACTAAACCCTAATTTTGACCCAGAACCCTAATTTTGACCCGAAACCCGAAATTTTAAACAAAAACCCTAATTTTAACACTATTTTAAACTCAAAAGCCTAATTCAAACCTTGACCCAAAACCCTAATTTAACACCAAATCCCTAATTTTGACCCAAAACCCTATTTTAAACTCAAAACCCTAATTCAAACCCTAAACCCTAATTTTGATCATAAACCCTAATTATACACCTAAAACCCTAATTCTTACCCCGAACCCTAATTTTTCCCGAAACCCTAATTTTATCTCAAAACCCTAATCTTAACCCAAAACCCTAATTCTAACCTTATTTTTGACCAAAAACCATATTTTTAAGTCAAAACCTAATTCAAACCCTAATTTTGACACAGAACCCTAATTTTGACCAGAAACCCAAATTTTTCCCAAGAGCCTAATTCTAACCCTAATTCAAACCCCTAAACCCTAATTTTGACCCATAACCCTAATTTTGACCCGAAACCCTAAATTTTAACCCAAAACCATAATTTTAACCCTATTTTTGACCCAAAACCCTATTTTATCTCAAAACCCTAATTCACCCTAAACCCTAATTTTGAAACTAAACCCTAAATTTGACCCAGAACCCTAATTTTGATCCGAAACCCTATTTTTAACCCAAAACCCAAATTTAAACCCTAAACCCAAATATGGACCCAAAACCCAAATTTTGACCCAAAACCCTAATTTTAACTCAAAGCCTTATTTTGACCCAAAACCCTAATTCTAACCGTATTTTTGACCCAAAACCCTATTTCAAACCCTAAACCCTAATTGACCCGTAACCCTAATTTTAACGCAAACCCCTAATTCTAACCCTATTTTAAACTCAAAACCCTATTTCAAACCCTATACCCTAAATCTGACCCAGAACCCTAATTTTGACCCGAAACCCTAATTTTAAACCAAAACCTTAATTCTAACCCTATTTTTGACCCAAAACCCTATTTTTAAGTCAAAACCTTAATTCAAACCCTAAACTCTAATTTTGACCTAAAACCCTAATTTGGACCCAATACACAAATTTTAACCCCAAACCCTAATTCTAACCTTATTTTTGAACCAAAACCCTATTTTAAACTTAAAACCGTAATTCAAACCCTAAACCCTAAATTTGATCCTAAACCCTAAATTTGACCCAGAACACTAATTTTTCCCAAAACCCTAATTTTTACTCAAAACACTAATTTTAACCCAAAACCCTAATTATAACCCTATTTTTGACCCAAAACCCTATTTTAAACTCAAAACCTAATTCAAACCCTAAACCCTAATTTGGACCCTAAATTTGACCCAGAACCCTAATTTTGACCCGAAACCCTAATTTTACCCAAAAGCCTAATTCTAACCCTAATTCAAACCCTAAACCCTAATTTTGACCCAGAACCCTAATTTAGACCCGAAACCCTAATTTTACCCAAAATCCTAATTCTATCCCAAATTATTACCCTAAGCCCTAATTTGGACACAGAACCCTAATTTTAACCCAAAACCTTAATTCTAACCCTATTTTTGTCCCAAAAACATATCTTTAACTCAAAACCCTAATTCAAACCCTAAACCCTAATTTGTACCAAAAACCCTAATTTTGACCCAAAACCTTAATTTTAACCCAGAGCCCTAATTTTGACCCAAAACCCTAATTCTAACCCTAATTCTGACCCAAAAACCTATTTTAACACAAAACCCTAATTCAAACCCTAAACCCTATGTTTGACCCAAAACCCTAATTTTAATCCAAAGCCCTAATTTTGACCTAAAACCCTAATTTTAACACTATTTCTGACCCAAAACCCTATTTTAAACTCAAAACCCTATTACAAACCCTAAACCCTAATTTTTACTCTAAACCCTAAATTTGACCCCGAACCCTAATTATGACTCGAAACCCTAATTTTACCCTAAATCCTAATTCTAACCCAAAGCCCTAATTTTTACACAGAACCCTAATTTTAACCCAAAACCCTAATTCTAACCCTATTTTTGACCCAAAAACATATCTTTAACTCAAAACCCTAATTCAAACCCGAAACCCTAATTTGAAACAAAAACCCTAGTTTTGACCCAAAACCTTAATTTTAACCCAGAGCCCGAATTTTGACACAAAACCCTAATACTAACCCTATTTTTGACCAAAACCCCTATTTTAAACTCAAAACCCTATTTCAAACCCTAAACCCTAACTTTGACCATAAACAAAAAAATTGACCCAAAAACCTAATTTTGACTCGACACCCTAATTTTAAACCAAAACCCTAATTGTAATCTTATTTTTGACCCAAAACCCAATTTTTAACTCAAAACCTTAATTCAAACCCTAAACCCTAATTTTGACCCAAAACCCAAATTTGGACCCAAAAACCAAGTTTTGACCCAAAACCCTATTTTAAACTCAAAACCCTAAACCCTAATTTTGATCCTACACCTTAAATTTGACCCAGAACCCTAATTTTTCTCAAAACCCTAATTTTAACCCAAAACCCTATATTTAACTCAAAACACTAATTCAAACCCTAAACCCTAAACCCAAAATTTGAACCAAAAACCTAATTTTGACCCGTAACCCTAATTTTAACGCAAACCCCTAATTCTGACCCTATTTTGACCCAAAACCCTATTTTAAACTCAAAACCTTATTTCAAACCATAAACCCTAAATCTGACCCCAGAACCCTAATTTTGACCCGAAACCTTAATTTTAAACCAAAACCCTAATTCTAACCCTATTTTTTACCCAAAACCCTATTTTTAAATCAAAACCTTAATTCAAACCATAAACTCTAATTTTGACCCAAAACCCTAATTTGGACCCAATACCCAAATTTTAACCCCAAACCCTAATTCTAACCTTATTTTTGACCCAAAACCCTATTTTAAACTTAAAACCGTAATTCAAACCCTAAACCCTAATTTTGATCCTAAACCCTAAATTTGACCCATAACACTAATTTTTCCCAAAACCCTAATTTTTACTCAAAACCCTAATTTTAACCCAAAACCCTAATTCTAACCCTATTTTTGACCCAAAACCCTATTTTAAACTCAAAACCTAATTCAAACCCTAAACCCTAATTTGGACCCAAAATTTGATCCAGAACCCTAGTTTTGACCCGAAACCCTAATTTTACCCAAAAGCCTAATTCTAACCCTAATTCAAACCCTAAACCCTAATTTTGACCCAGAACCCTAATTTAGACCCGAAACCCAAATTTTACCCAAAATCCTAATTCTATCCCAAATTCTAACCCAAAGCCCTAATTTGGACACAGAACCCTAATTTTAACCCAAAACCCTAATTCTAACCCTATTTTTGCCCCCAAAACATATCTTTAACTCAAAACCCTAATTCAAACCCTAAACCCTAATTTGTACCAAAAACCCTAATTTTGACCCAAAACAATAATTTTAACCCAGAGCCCTAATTTTGGCCCAAAACCCTAATTCTAACCCTAATTCTGACCCAAAAACCTATTTTAACTCAAAACCCTAATTCAAACCCTAAACCCTATGTTTGACCCAAAACCCTAATTTTAATCCAAAGCCCTAATTTTGACCTAAAACCCTAATTTTAACACTATTTCTGACCCAAAACCCTATTTTAAACTCAAAACCCTATTACAAACCCTAAACCCTAATTTTTACTCTAAACCCTAAATTTGACCCCGAACCCTAATTATGACTCGAAACCCTAATTTTACCCTAAATCCTAATTCTAACCCAAAGCCCTAATTTTTACACAGAACCCTAATTTTAACCCAAAACCCTAATTCTAACCCTATTTTTGACCCAAAAACATATCTTTAACTCAAAACCCTAATTCAAACCCGAAACCCTAATTTTGACCCTAAACCCAAAATTTGACCCAAAAACCTAATTTTGACCCGTAACCCTAATTTTAACGCAAACCCCTAATTCTAACCCTATTTTGACCCAAACCCCTATTTTAAACTCAACCGTATTTCAAACAATCAACCCTAAATCTGATCCAGAACCCTAATTTTGACCCGAAACCCTAATATTAAACCAAAACCATAATTCTAACCCTATTTTTGACCCAAAACCCTATTTTTAAGTCAAAACCTTAATTCAAACTCTAAACTCTAATTTTGACCCAAAACCCTAATTTGGACCCAATACCCAAAATTTAACCCCAAACCCTAATTCTAACCTTATTTTTGACCGAAAACCCTATTTTAAACTTAAAACCGTAATTCAAACCCTAAACCCTAATTTTAATCATAAACCCTAAATTTGACCCAGAACACTACCAAAACCCTAATTTTTACTCAAAACATATTTTAACCCCAAACCCTAATTCTAACCCTATTTTTAACCCAAAACCCTATTTTAAACTCAAAACCTAATTCAAACCCTAAACCCTAATTTGGACCTAAATTTGACCCGAAACCCAAATTTTAACCAAAAGCCTAATTCTAACCCTAATTCAAACCCTAAACCCTAATTTTGACACAACCCTAATTCTGACCCAAAACCCTAATTTTAAACCGAAACCCTAATTTTGACCTAAAAGCCAAATATTAACCAAAAGCCCTAATTTTGACCCAAAACCCTAATTCTAACCCTTTTTTTGACCCAAAATCCTATTTTAAAATCAAAACCCTAATTTTGACGCTAAACCCAAAATTTGACCCAAAAACCTAATTTTGACCCGTAACCCTAATTTTAACGTAAACCCCAAATTCTAACCCTATCTTTGACCCAAAACCCTGTTTTAAACTCAAAACCCTATTTCAAACCCTAAACCCTAAATCTGACCCAGAACCCTAATTTTGACCCGAAACCCTAATTTTAAACCGAAACCCTAATTCTAACCCTATTTTTGACCCAAAACCCTATTTTTAACTCAAAAACTTAATTCAAACCCCAAACTCTAATTTTGACCCAAAACCCTAATTTGGACCCAATACCCAAATTTTAACCCCAAACCCTAATTCTAACCTTATTTTTGACCCAAAACAATATTTTAAACCCTAAACCCTAATTTTGATCCTAAACCTTAAATTTGACCCAGAACCCTAATTTTTCCCAAAACCCTAATTTTAAATCAAAACCCTAATTTTAACTCAAAACCCTAATTTTAGCCCAACTTTTGACCCAAAACCCTATTTTAAACACAAAACCTAATTCAAACACTAAACCCTAATTTGGACCATAAATTTGACCCAGAACCGTAATGTTGACCCGAAACCCTAATTTTACCCAAAACCCTAATTCTAACCCTAAATAAAACCTAAAACCCTAATTTTGACCCAGAACCCAAATTTTGACCCGAAACCCTAAATTTTAACCCAAAACCCTAATTCTAACCTTATTTTTGACCCAAAACCCTATTTTTAACACAAAGCCCTAATTCAAACCTTAATTTTGAAACTAAACACTAAATTTGACCCAGAACCCAAATTTTGATACGAAACCCTAGTTTTAACCCAAAACCAAAATTCAAACCCTAAACCCATATTTTGATCGGAAACCCTAAATTTGACCAAGAACCCTAATTTTGACCCGAAACCCTAATTTTAAACCAAAACCCTATTTTAAACCCAAATCCGTAATTTTGACCAAAAACCCTAATTCTAACACTAATTTTGGCCCAAAACCCTATTTTAAACTCAAAACCCTATTACAAACCCTAAACCCTAATTTTGACCCTAAACACAAAATTTGATCCCGAACCCTAATTTTGACCCGAAACCCAAATTTTCCCCAAAACCCTAATTCTAACCCAAATTCTAAACATAAGCCCTAATTTTCACAGAACCCTAATTTTAACCCAAAACCCAAATTCTAACCCTATTTTTGACCCAAAAACATATGTTTAACTCAAAACCCTAGTTCAAACCCTAAACCCTAATTTGTACCAAAAACCCTAATTTTGACCCAAAACCTTAATTTTAACCCAGAGCCCTATTTTTGACCCAAAACCCTACAACCTATTTTTGACCCAAAACCCTATTTTAAACTCAACCCTATTTCAAACCCTTAACCCTAACTTTGACCATAAACCCAAAATTTGACCCAAAAACCTAATTTTGACTCGAAACCCTAATTTTAACTCAAAACCCTAATTCTAACCTTATTTATGACCCAAAACCCTATTTTAACTCAAAACCTTAATTCAAACCCTAAACCCTAATTTTGACCCAAAACCTAAGTTTTGACCCAAAACCCTAATTCTAAACCTATTTTGACCCAAAACCATATTTTAAACTCAAAACCCTAAACCCTAATTTTGATCGTAAAGCATATATTTGACCCAGAACCCTAATTTTAACCCAAAACCCTAATTCTAACCCTATTTTTGACCCAAAACCCTATTTTAAACTCAACCTAATTCAACCCCTAAACCCTAATTTGGACCCTAAACCCTAAATTTGACCCAGAACCCAAATTTTGACCCGAAACCCTATTTTTACCCAAAAGCCTAACTCTAACCCTAATTCAAACCCTAAACCCTAATATTGACCCAGAACCCTAATTTTGACCCTGTTCCGTCTAAATATCTCAAGTAAGAGATACTCGTCCGGTGAAACTCTGTGGGAGTATTTATGGAATAGCTTGACAGAATTGATATTCTGCTCCTACGTATCCCAAGTGGGAATCAAAGCAACGTAGTTCTAAGTGAGGGGGTTGATCCCTTATTTATAGAGATTTTTAGGTATAACAGTTTTAGTTGGACTGTTATTGAGATCGTATCTATCTTTAGATATTCTAATAAAATTATGTTGTTATCATAACTAGATAAGGATAAGGCTCCGAGTTATACGGAGAGATATTTGAATAATCGAGTAATATGTTTGACCAAGTCAGTTGTGACTGGATTGCACGGGACCGAGATGTCTTCATCTGCGGTCTATGATGGGATAGGTCCGAGTATTTATCCTCGGCTAACAAGTGTATTAACAAGTCCTCGGCTTTGGAGGAGTTTGGGTCAAGGCCCATTTACAGGAGTAAGCTTGGTCGATCCGGCCTTGTATTTTCGGTCAGTACACAAGCCCCCCGAGCTCCGAGCTTAAATAAGCGAAAGAGCTGACAAGTATCAAACCGAGCTTATACTTCGGCCACGTAGACTTTCTTCCTTCTGTGTTTCAAACCATCATTTCAACTGAATTTTCCTTCTCCCCCCTTTTTTTTTGTCAGAGAAGGCAATCATTCCCCTTCATCCTTCTGTTGTACGTTATAGGTGAGTAACCCTAGAGCTCCGCGCTCATTTAATGAGGGAGGAAAATTAAAAGTCGCGCCCTTTTTCTTCTTTTATTTAAAGGAAAGTGAACCGTTGATTGTGTCTCTTCATCAACCGTCGGCATCTTTCTTTTATAAATATCTCTTCTAATTCCACCTTGTTCTTCCTCATCCATTACCTTCTTTCGATCTTCAACTCTGTTTTTCGAGTTTCTGCAATCGTTTTTCTGCCTTTCGTTCTTCAGGTACGCCCAGCCTTCTTCCTTCTTTCGTGTTTCTAAGTTTTATTTCTTGCTTCCGGATATGAGTTCATATGAGTCTACTGAGTCGAACACTTCGCCTCTGGTGGAACGCGAGATTTCTCCCATTGGGGGTTCTCCTTCCAACTCTTCTGTTCCTTCACAGGAACTAAACGTCGGTCAGGTAAGGCCGTCCTCTTCCGGGTCATCTTCTTCTGGGTCTGGTTCTCCCTCCCCCAAAATTTCCAAACCCAAAGCACGCAAACGACCCCAAAGGGTTCCTAAAGACCCTATTCCCGATATTACCCTTCCTGGGTATACCTGGGTTAGGGGCGAAGCTGGGGTTTATTTTTCTAGCTATCAATCTTCGGATTCAATCACTCGTCTTCGATCCGAGATTACTATGTCGGCATCTGGAGACGAGTCTGAGTTCATCTGTTCTCCTTGCTCGGGTAACGAGTATGTTTTCCTCAGCGCTCATCCTTCCGAGCCTTCTTTTACATATATGTATAAAACACTTTTTTCTCATCTACGTGTGTCTCTCCCCTTTACTGAGTTTGAGTGTGACGTTCTGAGAACCATGAATGTCGCACCTACTCAGCTTCATCCTAACAGTTGGGCTTCTTTAAAAGCCTTTCAAATTCTCTGTCAATACATCGGGATGGAGCCTACCACCCCCAAATTTATGTACTTTTACCAAACAAGGTTTGGTGAGAAAACTGGGTGGATCTCCCTCAATGGGCTGAATCGAAGAGGGTTGATTAGTTTGTATACATCATCGTATAAAAACTTCAAAGTTGACTTCTTCCGAGTTCGCCCCTCGGATTCTCACCTTTCCTTCTTTTTTGATGAAAACGGATGTGCCAGGTTTCCTTTGTACTATCAATCGTCCCCTACCAAATTTGTTGGTTTTGAATACGAATCCCTTCCTGCCGAGGATAAACGGGATGTAGATATCTTAGAAAAACTTCCTCGGCCTCTCCATTGTGGACGTCTTCTGAAACTCCCCTTTTCATCAACTCAGAGAGCCGATTTTAAAAGTAAGTGTTCGGCTTTTTAGTTTTTTTAAATCTTTTTTGTATGTGTTCCTGTACTAACAGCTTTCCTTTTCGACAGTTATTATGGGGAAATTCGACTTTTCAAAGCTTTTGAAATCTGCCCCGAAGGAGGGTCCTCCAGCGACCGAGAAGCAGAAGAAGAAAAGAGTTTCTTCGGCCGCTGCTAAGGCCGCTGCTAAGGGGACTTCATCGTCTGCCCCTCAAAAAAGAAAAAGGGAGGAGATGGTAATTGATGCCGAAGATTCTTCCCCTCCTCGCCCAAGTCCCAAACGTCCTACCACACATGAGACGGGTGCTAAGGAGCGAGAGAAGCAACTTCCTCTTCCTGCCGACTTGAAGTGGTATAACACTTCTTTGAAGGCAGGAACCTCGTCTCTCTAGAGCGATGACTTCAACCCCTTCCCTTCTTTTGACTCGCATTACCTGAAGGCTGCCGATCTCCGCTTAATTAAGCAGCATGGGGCTCAGTCTAGTATGGAGGCCCTCTCAGTCTACTGTATCCGAGCTGCTGCTCTGGCCCGTTTGTGTAGCCGAGAATTGACAGAGACTGAGAGAAAGTCCCAGCACTTGGAGGCTGAGTTTGCTTCGATCGAGAAGCTGAAGGGGGATCTCGCCCAGATTTCCTCGGAGCGCGATGAGCTGGCCCAAGCCAATAATCTTCTGAATACTACCATCGCCGAGCTTAATGGTCAGAACTCCGAGTTGAACTCCCAAGCAAAATTAGCTTAGGAGGATAAAGCTCGTGCTGAGGAGGAGCTCAAGGAGGCTCAAGTTGTAATTGAACAACTTAGAGCCGACTTGAATGCCGAGACTAAGGTCAAGATGGAGGTTCGGGAAGATTTGAAAAAGGCCACCGATTGCATCCTTGAGGAGCATCAGGCAGGTTTCGCAAAGGCCATCGCTCAGATTCAAATTCTCGCTCCGGGGATTGATATCTCGGGTACCGATGTAAATAAAGAGGTACAAAATGGGGAACTTGTTCCCATTATTCCCGAAGAGGAGGAAGGGGGGAAGATTCTCCCGAGGACCACGTCGGTGCTGAAGATAGCCATAGGGATGAGTAACTGTATTTTTTGTTTTTCATACCCTTGTAATGGGTTTTCCCTTTGTAATCCTCGTTGATTTAATGAAAACTCTTCCATCATTTTGATGACTTCCTCTTCCTCTTATAGCATTTGTTTGGCCGAGATATTCTTCGAATACTTCGAGTAAGACCGAAATATTTTTATATTCCGACGTTGTTTGTATTGCGTGCTCGGCTGTTTAAACCAGACTTCGACTAAGGCCGATATATTTTGTCATTCGTATAAAAAACGACTGGTTGTTATCAAATGCTAAATGCATGATTCACATTTCATATATGCGTTCACACGTTATATGCCTTGGAAATTCCAGTGGGTTCATGTAATTACTGCTTTTTGCTAAGTTTCGAGATTTATTTTTTCAATAAACCTTTTCCCAGCGCATATCTCCTCTTTCCAACACCTCTTCCCCCTTATAAATAGGGCTGTTTGTTTGCTTCGCTTCTTCATTCTTCATCTTTTCGACCAGCAAAGTTCGTCCTCTTTTGACCCGAGTAATTCTCTTCATAATATTGTTAGGGGTTTACGTTCATCTCTCCCAGTTAACATCCTTTTTTGAGCTTTATAGCTGCCAAAAAGGATGTAATTGGGAGATGGGATCCAGAATCCCTTTCGTGATTTAATCCTTTTAAGAAGGATGTTAACTGGGAGAATAGCAGTTTACGGGGGTGGAGAATGGGGTAGCAACCATCTCCTCCCGAAGCTGGCCGAGCGCCTCATCATCCAGCTTTCTCAGGGGGGGAAGTGATTACTTCCTCCACCAAAGGAAGGTAGGGGGCATCCGAGTGGGGGGACTACTGGCAATACCTGGGTTCCTACTCCTAGACCCAGAATGTTCTAGCCACTTGGTCTTGCTCCAGTTCTGAGGATTTTGAGGTCGGCTCGGCCTTATTTTCTATTTCAGATTTGTAACTCCTTTTTTTTTTGTATTTTTAAGGCTTGAACTCGGCCTTATTTTCGATCTCAGCTTTGTAACTAAGTTGTAGTACTTTTTAATACTTGAACTCTGCCTTGTTTTCAATTTCAGCATTGTACTCGGTTTCCTTAATAATTTCATGGCTCATATTTGGCCTTTGGATTCAAACTTTGTTCTTCTTTAATTGATGCTCGTATTCAATTTCTCTTAACAATTTCAAGGCTTGAACCCGGCCTTAATAATTTAATAGCTCGAACTCGGCTTGTAGGCTCAAACTTGGCCTCTAACAATTTAATGGCTCGTACTCGGCCTTTTGGCTCAAACTTGGCCTTAAACAATTTAATGGCTCGTACTCGGCCTTTAGGTTCAAACTTGGCCTTAACAATTTAATGGCTCGTACTCGGCCTTTAGGCTCAAACTTGGCCTTAAACAATTTAATGGCTCGTACTCGGCCTTTAGGCTCAAACTTGGCCTTAATCAAACTTGGCCTTAAACAATTTAATGGCTCGTACTCGGCCTTTATAATTTAAATATTCGCGGAATAATTGTAAATACATCGGCAAAATAAGAAAATGGACCAATATTCATAATAAATTCTTTATTGGGTAGAAGAAAAGTCTGCGGTGTGCCTCGTTAAAACCTTCTCGGTCAAAACCCTTTTTTGGGATAAAATACCGAGGTAGGAAAAAGAGTACATCACCAAACTATATACGTCAACTGTAATATAATTTCAAATGGGAAGCATTCCAAGTTCTCGGAATAGATTTCCCAGACAATTCTTCTAATCTGTATGCTCCGTTTCCTAAGTTTTCTACTACTCGGAATGGTCCTCCCCAATTCGCTGCTAGCTTGCCCTCGGTATGATCTCTTCTTGCTTCTCCTTGCATTCTTAGCACCAAGTCCCCGTGCACGAAACTCCTCAGTTTTAGCTTTGAATTATACCTCCGAGTAGATCTTCGTTTGCAGGCTTCCTCTATGATTTTAGCCTCTTCTCTGATCTCCTCCACCAAGTCAAGTTCGACCCTTAGGTTGCTTTCATTCTCATTCTGCTCATATTGCATTTGCCGAAAAGACGGCTCATCGACCTCAACTGGGATCATGGCATCCGTTCCGTATGTCAGCCTGAAGGGTGTTTCTTGAGTAGTGGATTGTGGCGTGCAGTGGTAGGCCCAAAGAATACTCGGCAATTCTTCTGCCCAAGCTCCTTTAGCTTTTCCCACTCTCTTCTTCAGCTCTCCGAGAATGACTTTGTTGGTTGCCTCGGCTTGTCCATTGGTTTGGGGATGTTCCACCGATGTGACATGATGTTTAATACCGAGATTGACATAGAATTCTCGCAATGATTTATCTATAAACTGCCATCCATTATCGGTGACAATTGCGAAGAGAATTCCATGCCTGCAGATGATATTTTTCCAAATGAACTTTTGTACCTTCTGGGCAGTAATTTTTGCCAAAGGTTCTGCTTCAATCCATTTTGTAAAGTAGTCTACCCCTACCAAAAGAAATTTGACTTGACCTTTGGCTATGGGGAATGGTCCAAGTATATCCATCCCCCACATAGTAAAGGGCCAAGGCGAGTTCATTGTGTGAAGTTCTTCGGGCGGGGTGCGACTTATATTGGCAAATCTTTGACATTCATCACATTGTTTCGTCCACTCGATACAATCTGCTCGGATGGTAGGCCAATAGTATCCTGCTCGGACTACCTTGGAGGCCATCGATCTGCCCCCGCAGTGAAAACCACAGATTCCTTTGTGAACCTCTTCCATTACATATTTTGACTAGCCTTTAGTTAGACACTTCAACATCGGTACTGAGAATCCCCTTTTATACAACTCTCCAGAAATTATAGCAAAATGACTCGCTCTAAGCCTGATTTTTCTGGTCTCGGCATGATCTGGGGGCAAAGTACCTGAGGATAAATATTCCCATATGGGTGTAATCCATTCTCGGTCAGCTGGTTCATTAGCCATCACCTCTCCAAGTGTAATTCTCGGTTCATTAATAGTTTCCTGAATAACTGTCTTATGCTGGCCTGGCCTCTTCGTGCTGGCCAATTTTGACAGTACATCAGCCCGAGTATTTTCTTCCCTGGGAATGTGTTCAATAGTAAATTTCTCAAAATTGGAAATTAACTGATTTACTTTACATAAATACCTGGTAAGTTGAGGTTCTTTTGTTTGGTATTCTCCAGAGATTTGACTTGTGACCAGCTGTGAATCACTTCGACATCTAACAGCTTTTGCTCCCATTTCCCTAGCCAACATTAATCCTGCTATCAAGGCTTCGTATTCAGCTTGGTTGTTTGAGGTTTTGAACTCAAACTTTAATGATTGCTCTAGGATTAGCTCTCCCGGACCCTCCAGTATTACCCCAGCTCCACTGCCTTTGACATTCGAGGATCCATCCACATATAAATTCCACCATAAATCTTCAGTAATCGACAGCGGATTGAGCTCGGCTATGAAGTCAGAGATACATTGAGCTTTCAGGGGAACTCTCAACTCGTACTTGAGGCCAAACTCGGATAATTCCACCGACCAACCAAACATGCGGCCTGCCAACTCAGGCTTTTTGAGAATTTGCTTAATAGGGTGATCAGTTTTGACAATCACCTGGTGACTCTGGAAATATGGACACAATCGCCGAGCTGCAGTTATAAGAGCTAAAACTAGCTTTTCTATAACTTGATACCGGGTTTCAGCGTCATGAAGAACTCTGCTGATGAAATACACCGGCATTTGCGTTTTCTCTACTTCTTGAACAATGACCGCACTGATGGCATACTCGGTGGCTGACAAGTATAAATACAACTCTTTCCCTGGGATAGGTCGAGTTAATATTGGCGGTGAAGACAAAAAGGTCTTAAAGTCAACAAAGGCCTTCTCGCATTCCTCAGTCCACGCGAAAGTTTGAGGTTTCTTCAATAATTTAAAGAAAGGCCGAGCTTTCTCTGCAGATCTGGGGAGAAACCGAGATAATGATGCTAGTCGCCCTGCAAGCCGTTGCACTTCTTTAACATTTTGTGGACTTCGCATCTCAATCACGGCTTGGCATTTGTCCGGATTGGCTTCGATTTCCCGGTGTGTCAACATAAAACCGAGGAATTTTCCGCCTTGGACACCAAAAACACATTTTTCTGGATTTAGTCTCATATTGTACTTTCTTAATTGCTGAAAAATTTCTTCCAAATCCCTCGGATGATTGTTGTGGTCATCGGATTTTACAACCATATCATCCACGTAAACCTCCATGTTCTTCCCGATCTGTTTTTCAAACACTTTGTCCATGAGCCTTTGATAGGTTGCTCCAGCATTTTTTAATCCGAATGGCATTACCCGGTAACAATAGTTTGAGCCTTCGGTTATAAAAGCTGTTTTTTCCTCGTCTGGGGGATACATTCGTATCTGATTGTACCCCGAGTATGCATCCAAGAAGCTCAAAATTCTGTACCCGGAAGCACCATCCACCAACCTGTCAATACTTGGTAAAGGATAAGAATCCTTTGGACAAGCTTTGTTTAAGTCTGTATAATCAGTGCACATTCGCCACTTGCCGTTTGCTTTTTTAACCAGAACCACGTTGGCCAGCTAAGTAGTGTATTCTATTTCTCGAATAAAGTGGGCTTTAACCAATTTTGCTGTTTCTTCTTCTACCAGTTTTCTTCTTTCCTCACCAAGTCTCCTTTTCCGCTGAGCTACCGGTTTTGCCTCGGGACAGATTGCTAGTTTGTGACATAAGAAATTGGGGTCAATCCCCGGCATATCTGATGTTTCCCAGGCGAACAAATCGGCATTGCTCCGGAGTACTTCCATTATTTTTTCTTTTAAATTCGGCTCGAGTTGACCTCCTAGTTTAGTGCACTGATCGGGCTGTAATCCAAGCTGGAATTTTTCCAACTCCTCGATGGGTTGTGGCCGTTGTTCTTGCATGTCAATCCTCGGGTCTAGTTCAACAGAACTAACCGAGTTTACAGAGTCGTCTTTTCCTCTTTCTAGTGTTTCTTCAAGTGTAGATTTGAGTTTGCTCACACGCAAACTATCTGCATAGCACTATCTGGCCATTTTTTGATCAGCCCGGATAGTAACTATGTCTCCCGAGTTGGAAGGGAACTTCATAGTAAGATGGGGAGTAGAGACCACGACTCCCAACTCGTTCAAGGATGGTCTTCCAATCAAGATATTGTACGATGTTACTGCATTAACCAACACGTACCTGACCAGAATAGTTTTGGACGTTTTGCTATCTCCAAAAGTAGTTAGGAGGTCTATGTATCCTTGGGTATCCACCTGCTCTCCAGCAAAACCGACGAGTTTACTGTCGCATGGCTGAATAGATTTTTCTGGGATCCCGAGCTTCTGAAATGTTGAATAATATAGAATATCAGCTGAGCTTCCCTGGTCGACGAGAGTTCTCTTGACGGAGAAGTTGGCCAATTGCACAGTGATTACCATTGGGTCATCCTGATTAGGATCCACACCCAAGAAGTCTTCATCGGAGAAAATAATCGGCGGGGAAATTCTCGGGGGTTTGCCAACTACCGAGTTTACAGCCCGAATAGCCCGTAGGTGTTTTCTCCGGACTGAACTCGTTGTGCCCCCTCCCGCAAATCCACCTGAAATAGTATTTATTACACCTCGGACAGTATTATCCTCCGCCCTCCTTTCATTCTGCTCTTCCCTATTTTCTCTATTTTCATCATTTTGCCGACCACCACCCCTTCCCGGGTTTTGGCCGCCTCCTCTTCTTCTACCTCTGCCACGCCCTTCACCATTGTTGTGACTTCTCTGAACGAAATTATTCAAATGACCAGCTTGCACTAGCTCTTCAATCTTGTCACGCAAGACCCAGCACTCCTCGGTGGTATCCCCGTAGTTACGATGGTACCGACAATGCTTCTGTCGATCAGCATTCTCGGGCATGTGACCACGGTTGGGGAGTGGCAAAAGTTCCACGTTGTAGGCTTCCTCAAATACCCGAGCTCGATTGGTGTTGAGGGGGCTATAGTGCTCATACTTTGGCCCCCTATATAAATGCTCGGATGTCTTTGAATTTCTGCTTGTCACCTCCGGCTCTCCTCTTCTCTTTCCCCTCTCGTCTATC
Organism: Sophora flavescens; assembly: GCA_030762895.1. Taxonomy (NCBI): domain Eukaryota; kingdom Viridiplantae; phylum Streptophyta; class Magnoliopsida; order Fabales; family Fabaceae; genus Sophora; species Sophora flavescens. The sequence goes on along the minus strand of JAUPTC010000010.1, from coordinate 14,867,301 downwards.
AGAATCATCGGTTCTTTCTCTCTTCTTAGACTCTTCTATTTCTTCCATATTAATGAATCCGGCAGCTTTTCTCCTCAACTCATCCATGTTGGATGGAGGCTTTCGAGCTAGATGTCTGGCGAAAGGGCCGGGTTGTAATCCGGTCAAGATAGTATGCAGTGCGACATCGACACTGAGATTCCGGATCAGGACAGTCTCTTTGCTGAACCTGGCCATAAAATCACGCAGAGACTCTTTTTTTTTTGCTTAAAATTTACCAACGAGGCCGAGGTTTTTTGATGAGCTCGGCTCGTGGCAAACTGAGCATTGAATTTAATCATAAACGTGTCAAAGGAGTCAATTGACACTGGCGGTAACTGGGTATACCAGCTTAACGCAGCGTCTTTCAGAGTAGTAGGGAAGACTTTACACATAACAGCATCATCATTGGTAAAGAGATATATTTGGGTGGTAAAAGCATCTAAATGACATTCTGGATCCGTGCTGCCATCATACCTATCAATGTTTATTGATTTGTAATTGGCTGGTAGAGGAACTTCCATGATGGCATCAGTGAAGGGATGTCTCGGCTTCCGCGCGCCAGCCCTTTCATTGGGCCTATTTACCTGAAGTGAAAGTTCAACGGCCTGTCTAGGAAATTCCTCCTCGTCTCTTCGGTCAACATGATGAGAAACACGGGGTTGTGAGATTCCTTCTTCTCTGCGCGTGTTCCTGGATCCTTCATTCCCAGCTGTTTGGCGCTCTTTCTCATGAGGAGAAGAGGCAGATCTTTCTCTGCTTTGTTCTCGTTCACGATGGCTGTTCTGTCGACGAATCTCCTCATTCTCCCTTCTCAGCATTGCCACCTGCGCGAGAAGTTCTTGAATAATGGGATTGTCAGTCATCGTCGCTGGGTTTGTGGATCGTTCTCCATTATCCTCATTGTCGACATTCTCCAGCCCCTCTCTCCTGCCGTTCCCGCTCCTTGTCCTCACCATTGTATGTGGTATGGGAAAATTTTGCTTCTATTCCCACAGACGGCGCCAATGTTCCGTCCAAATATCTCAAGTAAGAGATACTCGTCCGGTGAAACTCTGTGGGAGTATTTATGGAATAGCTTGACAGAATTGATATTCTGCTCCTACGTATCCCAAGTGGGAATCAAAGCAACGTAGTTCTAAGTGAGGGGGTTGATCCCCTATTTATAGAGAATTTTAGGTATAACAGTTTTAGTTGGACTGTTATTGAGATCGTATCTATCTTTAGATATTCTGATAAAATTATGTTGTTATCATAACTAGATAAGGATAAGGCTCCGAGTTATACGGAGAGATATTTGAATAATCGAGTAAGATGTTTGACCAAGTCAGTTTTGACTGGATTGCACGGGACCGAGATGTCTTCATCCGCGGTCTATGATGGGATAGGTCCGAGTATTTATCCTCGGCTAACAAGTGTATTAACAAGTCCTCGGCTTTGGAGGAGTTTAGGTCAAGGCCCATTTACAGGAGTAAGCTTGGTCGATCCGGTCTTGTATTTTCGGTCAGTACAGACCCGAAACCCTAAATTTTAACCCAAAACCCTAATTTTAACCCTATTTTTGACCCAAAACCCTATTTTAAACTCAAAACCCTAATTCACTCTAAACCCTAATTTTGATCCTAATACTAATTTTAATCCAAAACCCTATTTGTAACCCAAAGCCCTAATTTTGGCCCAAAACCCTAATTCTAACCCTATTTTTGACCCAAAACCCTATTTTAAACTCAAAACCCTACTTCAAACCCTAAACCCTAATTTTGCCCCTAAACTCTAAATCTTACCCATAACCCTAATTTTGACCCAAAACCCTAATTTTAAACCAAAACCCTAATTCTAACCCTATTTTTGACCCAAAACCCTATTTTTAACTCAAAACCTTAATTCAAACCCTAAAATCTAATTTTGAGCCAAAACCCTAATTTGGACCCAATACCCAAAGTTTAACCCCAAACCCTAATTCTAACCTTATTTTTGACCCAAAACCCTATTTTAACTGAAAACCTTAATTCAAACCCAAAACCCTAATTTTGATCCAAAACCCAAATTTGGACCCAAAACCCAAGTTTTGACCCAAAACCCTAATTCTAACCCTATTTTGACCCAAAACCCAATTTTTAACTCAAAACCCTAATTCAAACCCTAAACCCTAATTTTGACCCTAAACCCAAAATTTGACCCCAAAACCTAATTTTGACCCGTAACCCTAATTTTAACGCAAACCCCAAATTCTAACCCAATTTTTGACCCAAAACCCTATTTTAAACTAAAAACCCTAATTAAAACCCTAAACCCTAATTTTGATTCTAAACCCAAAATTTGACCCGAAACCCTAATTTTAACCCGAAACCCTAATTCTAACCCTATTTCTGACCCAAAAACCTATTTTTAACTCAAAACCCAAATTCAAACCCTAAACCCTAAATTTGACCCTAAACCCAAAATTTGACCCGAAACCCTAATTTTAACCCAAAGCCCTAATTTTGACCTAAAACCCTAATTCTAACCCTATTTTTGACCCAAAACCCTATTTTAAACTCAAAACCCTATTACAAACCCTAACCCTAAATTTGACCCTAAACCCTAAATTTGACCCCGAACCCTAATTCTAACCCTATTTTTGACCCAAAACCCTATTTTAAACTCAAAACCCTAATCCCTAAATATGACCCAGAACCCTAATTTTGACCCGAAACCCTAATTTTAAACCAAAACCCTAATTCTAACCCTATTTTTGCCTCAAAACCCTAATTTAACTCAAACCTCAATTCAAACCATAAACTCTAATTTTGACCCAAAACCCTAATTTGGACCCAATACCCAAATTTTAACCCCAAACCCTAATTCTAACCTTATTTTTGACCCAAAACCCTATTTCAAACTTAAAACCCTAATTCAAACCCTAAACCCTAATTTTGATCTTAAACCCTAAATTTGACCAAGAACCCTAATTTTTCCCAAAACCCTAATTTTTACTCAAAACCCTAATTCAAACCCTAAACCCTAATTTTGACCCTAAACGCAAAATTTGTCCTGAAATCCAAATTTTAACCCGAAACCCCAAATTCTAACCCTAATTCTGACCCAAAAACTATTTTTAACTCAACCCTAATTTTGACCCTGAACCCTAATTTTGACCCTAAACCTAAAATTTGACCCGAAACCCTAATTTTAACCCAAAGCCCTAATTTTGACCTAAAACCCTAATTCTAACCGTATTTTTAACCCAAAACCCTATTTTAAACTCAAAACCCTATTACAAACCCTAAACCCTAATTTTGACCCTAAACCCTAAATTTGACCCAAAAACCTAATTTTGACCCGTAACCCTAATTTTAACGCAAAACCCTAATTCTAACCCTATTTTTGACCCAAAACCCTATTTAAAACCCTAATCACTAAATCTGACCCGTAACCCTAATTTTGACCCGAAACCCTTATTTTAAACCAAAACCTTAATTTTAACCCAAAGCCCGAATTTTGACCCAAAACCCTAATTCTAACCCTATTTTTGACCCTAAACCAAAAATTTGACTGGAAACCCTAAATCTAACCGTATTTCTGACCCAAAAACCTATTTTTAACTCAACCCTAATTCAAACCCTAAACCCTATGTTTGACCCAAAACCCTAATTTTAACCCAAAGCCCTAATTTTGACTAAAACCCTAATTCTAACACTATTTTTTACTCGAAACCCTAATTTTAACCCGAAACCCTAATTCAACACTATTTTTGACCCAAAAACATATCTTTAACTCGAAACCCTAATTCAAACCCTAAACCCTAATTTATACAAAAAACTCTAATTTTGACCCAAAACCTTAATTTTAACCCAGAGCCCTAATTTTGACCCAAAACCCTAATACTAATCCTATTTTTGACCCAAAACCCAATTTTAAACTCAAAACCCTATTTCAAACCCTAAACCCTAACTTTGACCATAAACCCAAAATTTGACCCAAAAACCTAATTTTGACTCGAAACCCTAATTTTAACGCAAAACCCTAATTCTAACCCTATTTTTGACCCAAAACCCTATTTTTAACTCAAAACCTTAATTCAAAACCTAAACCCAAATTTGGACCCAAAACCCAAATTTGGACCCAAAACCCAAGTTTTGACCCAAAACCCTAATTCTAACCCTATTTAGACGCAAAACCCTATTTTAAACTCAAAACCCTAATTCAAATCCTAAACCCTAATTTTGATCCTAAACCTTAAATTTGACCAAGAACCCTAATTTTTTCCAAAACCCGAATTTTAACCCAAAACCCAAATTCTAACCCTATTTTGACCCAAAACCCTATTTTAAATTCAAAACCTAATTCAAACCATAAACCCTAAATTTGACCCAGAACCGTAATTTTGACCCGAAACCCTAATTTTACCCAAAAGCCTAATTCTAACCCAAATTCAAACCCTAAACCCTAATTTTGACCCGAAACCCTAATTTTTAAACCAAAACCCTAATTTTAACACTATTTTTAACTCAAAACCCTAATTTTGACCCAAAACCCTATTTTAAACTCAAAACCCTAATTCAAACCCTAAACCCTAATTTTGATCTTAAACCCTAAAATTAAACCAAAACCCTAATTGTAACCCGAAGCCCTAAATTTGACCCCGAACCCTAATTTTCTCCTAAACCCTAATTTTAACTCAAAACCCTAATTTTAACCCAAAACCCTAATTCTAACCTTATTTTTGACCAAAAACCCTATTTTAAACTCAAAACCTAATTCAAACCCTAAACCCTTATTTGGACCCTAAATTTGATGCAGAACCCTAATTTTGACCAGAAACCATAATTTTACCCAAAAGCCTAATTCTAACCCTAATTCAAACCCTAAACCCTAATTTTGACCCAGAACCCTAATTTTGACCCGAAACCCTAAATTTTAACCCAAAACCCTATTTCTGACTTTATTTTTGACCCAAAACCCTATTTTTAACACAAAGCCCTAATTCAAACCCTAATTTTGAAACTAAACCCTAAATTTGACCCAGAACCCTAATTTTGATCCGAAACCCTAGTTTTAACGCAAAACCCAAATTCAAACCCTAAACCCTAATTTTAACTCAAAGCCCTAATTTTGACCCAAAACCCTAATTCTAACCATATTTTTGACCCAAAACCCTATTTCAAACCCGAAACACTAATGTTGACCCTAAACCCAAAATTTGACCCGAAACCCTAATTTTAACCCAAAACCCTAATTCTAACCCTATTTTTTACCCAAAACACTATTTTAAACTCAAAACCCTATTTCAAAACCTAAACCCTAAATCTAACACAGAATCCTAATTTTGACCCGAAACCCTAATTTTAAACCAAAACCCCAATTCTAACCCTATTTTTGTCCCAAAACCTTAAATCAAACCCTAAACTCTAATTTTGACCCAAAACCCTAATTTGGACCCAATACCCAAATTTTAACCCCAAACCGTAATTATAACCCTATTTTTGACCCAAAACCTAATTCAAACCCTAAACCCTAATTTAGACCCCAAATTTGACCCAGAACCCTAATTTTGACCCAAAACCCTAATTTTACCCAAAAGCCTAATTCTAACCCTCACCAAAACCCTAATTTTAACCCAAAACCCAAAATTTAACCCAAAGCCCTAATTTTGACCCAAAACCCTAATTCTTACCCTATTTTTGACCCAAAATCCTATTTTTAACTCAAAACCCTAATTCAAACCCTAAACCCAAAATTTGACCCGAAACCCTAATTCTAACCCCAAAACCTATTTTTAACTCAAAACCCTATTACAAACCCTAAACCCTAATTTTGACCCTAAACCCAAAATTTGACCCAAAAACCTAATTTTGACCCGTAACCCTAATTTTAATGTAAAACCGTATTCTAACCCTATTTTTGACCCGAAACCCTATTTAAAACCCTAAACCCTAAATCTTACCCAGAACCCTAATTTTGACCCGAAACCCTAATTTTAAACCAAAACCCCAATTCTAACCCTATTTCTGACCCAAAACCCTATTTTAAACTCAAAACCTTAATTCAAACCTTAAACTCTAATTTTGACCCCGAACCCTAATTTTGACCCGAAACCCTAAGTTTACCCAAAATCCTAAATCTCACCCAAATTCTAACCCTGAGCATTAATTTTGACACAGAACCCTAATTTTAACCCAAAACCCTAATTCTAACCCTATTTTTGACCCAAAAACATATCTTTAACTCAAAACCCTAATTCAAACCCTAAACCTTAATTTGTACATAAAACCCTAATTTTGACCCAAAACCCTAATACTAACCCTATTTTTGACCCAAAACCCTATTTTAAACTCAAAACCCTAATTCAAACCCTAAACCCTAACTTTGGCCATAATCCCAAAATTTGACCCAAAAACCTAATTTTGATTCGAAACCTTAATTTTAACCCAAAACCCAAATTCTAACCTTAATTTTTACCCAAAAATCCTATTTTTAACTCAAAACCCTAATTCAAACCATAAACCCTATGTTGGACCCAAAACCCTAATTTTAACCCAAATCCCTAATTTTGACCTAAAACCCTAATTATAACCCTATTTTTGACCCAAAACCCTATTTCAAACCCTAAACCCTAATTTTGACCCTAAACCCTAAATTTGTCCTCGAACCCTAATTGTGACCCGAAACCCTAATTTTACCGAAAACCCTAATTCTAACCCAAATTCTAACCCTAAGCCCTAATTTTGACCCAAAACCCTAATTTTAAACCAAAACCCTAATTCTAACCCTATTTTAGAACCAAAACCCTATTTCAAACCGTAAACCCTAATTTTGACCCTAAACCCTAAATTTGACCCCGGACCATAATTTTGACCCGAAAACCCCAATTTTACCGAAAACCCTAATTCTAACCCTAATCCCTAATTTTGACCAAGAACCCTAATTTTAACCTTAAAACCCTAATTATAACCCTATTTTTGACGTAAAAACTTATTTTAAAATCAAAACCGTAATTCAAACCCTAAACCCTAATTTTTACCAAAACCTTATTTTTAACTCAAAACCTTAATTAAAACCCTAAACCCAAATTTGGACCCAAAACCCAAATTTTGACCCAAAACCCTAATTCTAACCCTATTTTGACCCAAAACCCTATTTTAAACTCAAAACCCTAATTAAAACCCTAAACCCTAATTTTGATCATAAACCGTAAATTTGACCAAGAACCCTAATTTTTCCCAAAACCCTAATTTTAACCCAAAACCCTAATCCTAACCCTATTTTTGACCCAAAACCCTATTTTAAACTGAAAACCTAATTCAAACCCTAAACCCTAAATAGGACCCAGAACCCTAATTTTGACCAGAAACCCTAATTTTAACCAAAAGCCTAATTCTAACCCTAATTCAAACACTAAACCCTAAATTTTACCCAGAACCCTAATTTTGACCCGAAACCCGAAATTTTAACCCAAAACCCTAATTTTAACACTATTTTAAACTCAAAACCCTAATTCAAACCTTGACCCAAAACCCTAATTTAACACCAAATCCCTAATTTTGACCCGTAACCCTATTTTAAACTCAAAACCCTAATTCAAACCCTAAACCCTAATTTTGATCATAAACCCTAATTTTAACCCAAACCCCTAATTGTTACCCCGAAGCCCTAAATTTGACCCCGAACCCTAATTTTTCCCAAAACCCCAATTTTAACTCAAAACCCTAATTTTAACCCAAAACCTTAATTCAAACCTTATTTTTGACCAACAACCATATTTTAAAGTCAAAACCTAATTCAAACCCTAAACCCTTATTTGGACCCTAAATTTGACGCAGAACCCTAATTTTGACCAGATACCCAAATTTTACCCAAAATCCAAATTCAAACCCTAATTCAAACCCCTAAACCCTAATTTTGACCCAGAACCCTAATTTAGACCCGAAATCCCCTAAATTTTAACCCAAAACCCTAATTCTAACCTTATTTTTGACCCAAAACCCTATTTTTAACACAAAGCCCTAATTCAAACCCCAATTTTGAAACTAAACCCTAAATTTGACCCAGAACCCTAATTTTGATCCGAAACCCTAGTTTTAATACAAAACCCAAATTCAAACCCTAAACCCTAATATGGACCCAAAACCCAAATTTTGACCCAAATCCCTAATTTTAATCCAATGCCCTAATTTTGACCCAAAACCCTAATTCTAACCGTATTTTTGACCCAAAACCCTATTTCAAACCCTAAACCCTAATTTTGATCCGAAACCCTAAATTTGACCCAGAACCCTAATTTTAACTCAAATCCCTAATTTTAACCCAAAGCCCTAATTCTAACCCTATTCTTGACCCAAAATCCTATTTTTAATTCAAACCCTAATTCAAACCCAAAACCCTAATTTTACCCCGAAACCCAAAATTTGACCCGAAACCCTAATTTTAACCCAAAACCCCAATTTTGACCTAAAACCCTAATTTTAACACTATTTCTGGCCCAAAACCCTATTTTAAACTCAAAACCCTATTACAAACCCTAAACCCTAATTTTTACCCTAAACCCTAAATTTGACCCCGAACCCTAATTTTGACCCGAAACCCTAATTTTACCCAAAATCCTAATTCTAACCCAAATTCTAACCCTAAGCCCTAATTTTGACACAGAACCCTAATTTCAACACAAAACCCTAATTCTAACCCTATTTTTGACCCAAAAACATATCTTTAACTCAAAACCCTATTTCAAACCCGAAACCCTAATTTGAACGAAAAACCATAATTTTGACCCAAAACCTTAATTTTAATCCAGAGCCTGAATTTTGACCCAAAACCATAATACTAACCCTATTTTTGACCAAAAACCCTATTTTAAACTCAACCCTGTTTCAAACCCTAAACCCTAACTTTGACCATAAACCAAAAATTTGACCCAAAAACCCAATTTTGACTCGACACCCTAATTTTAACCCAAAACCCTAATTGTAATCTTATTTTTGACCCATAACCCTATTTTTAACTCAAAACCTTAATTCAAACCCTAAACCCTAATTTTGACCCAAAACCCAAATTCAAACCCTATTTTGACCCAAAACCTTATTTTTAAACTCAAACCCCTAAACCCTAATTTTGATCCTAAACCTTTAATTTGACACAGAACCCTAATTTTAACCCAAAATCCTATATTTAACTCAAAACACTAATTCAAACCCTCAACCCTAATTTTGACCCTAAACCCAAAATTTGACCCAAAAACCTAATTTTGACCCGTAACCCTAATTTTAACGCAAACCTCTAATTCTAACCCTATTTTGACCCAAAACCCTATTTTAAACTCAAAACCCTATTTCAAACCCTAAACCCTAAATCTGACCCAGAACCCTAATTTTGACCCGAAACCCTAATTTTAAACCAAAACCCTAATTCTAACGCTATTTTTGACCCAAAACCCTATTTTTAAGTCAAAACCTTAATTCAAACCCTAAACTCTAATTTTGACCCAAAACCCTAATTTGGACCCAATACCAAAATTTTAACCCCAAACCCTAATTCTGGCCTTATTTTTGACCCAAAACCCTATTTTAGACTTAAAACCGTAATTCAAAACCTAAACCCTAACTTTGATCCTAAACCCTAAATTTGACCAAGAACACTAATTTTTCCCAGAAACCCTAATTTTTACTCAAACCCTAATTTTAACCCAAAACCCTAATTCTAACCCTATTTTTTTTCCCAAAACCCTATTTTAAACTCAAAACCTAATTCAAACCCTAAACCCTAATTTGGACCCTAAATTTGACCCAGAACCCTAATTTTGACCCGAAACCCTAATTTTAACAAACCCTAAACCTAATTTTGACCCCTAATTCTAACCCTAAACCCTAATTTTAAACCAAAACCCTAATTTGACCTAAACCAATTTTAACTCAAACCCAATTTAAAACCAAAACCCTAATTTTGACCCAAAATCTTCTCTTAAACTCCAAACCCTAATTTTGACACTAAACCCAAAATTTGACCCAAAACCTAATTTTAACCTAATTTTACGTAAACCCCAAATTCTAACCCTATTTTGACCAAACCTTTTTAAAAAACCCTATTTAAACTATCCTAAATAACCCTATTTTGACCGAAAACCCTAATTTTAAACCAAAACCCTAATTCTAACCCCATTTTTGACCCAAAACCCTATTTTTAACTCAAAACTTAATTCAAACCCTAAACCCTAATTTTGACCCAAAACCCTAATTTTAACCCAGAGCCCTAATTTTGACCCCAAACCCTTATTCTAACCATATTTTTGACCCAAAACCCTATTTTAAACTCAAAACCCTAATTCAAACCCTAAACCCTAATTTTGATCCTAAACCCTAAATTTGTCCCAGAACCCTAATTTTTCCCAAAACCCTAATTTTAAATCAAAACCCTAATTTTAACTCAAAACCCTAATTCTAGCCATACTTTTGACCTAAAACCCTATTTTAAACACAAAACCTAATTCAAGCACTAAACCCTAATTTGGACCCTAAATTTAACCCAGAACCGTAATTTTGACACGAAACCCTAATTTTACCCAAAACCCTAATTCTAACCCTAATTCAAACCTAAAACCCTAATTTTGACCCATAACCCTAATTTTGACCCGAAATCCTAAATTTTAACCCAAAACACTAATTCTAACCTTATTTTTGACCCAAAACCCTATTTTTATCACAAAGCCCTAATTCAAACCCTAATTTTGAAACTAAACACTAAATTTGACCCAGAAACCCTAAACCCAAATTTTGATCCGAAACCCTAAATTTGACCAAGAACCCTAATTTTGACCCGAAACCCTAATTTTAAACCAAAACCCTATTTTTAACCCAAATCCCAAATTTTGACCGAAAACCCTAATTCTAACACTATTTTTGGCCCAAAACCCTATTTTAAACTCAAAACCCTATTACAAACCCTAAACCCTAGTTTTGACCCTAACCACTAAATTTGACCCCGAACCCAAATTTTGACCCGTAACCCTAATTTTACCCAAAATCCTAATTCTAACCCAAATTCTAACCCTAAGCCCTAATTTTGAAACAGAACCCTAATTTTAACCCAAAACCCTAATTCTAACCCAATTTTTGACCCAAAAACATATCTTTAACTCAAAACCCTAGTTCCAACCCTAAACCCTAATTTGTACCAAAAACCCTAAATTTCACCTAAAACCTTAATTTTAACCCAGAGCCCTATTTTTGACCCAAAACCCTAATACTAACCCTATTTTTGACTCAAAACCCTATTTTAAACTCAACCCTATTTCAAACCCTAAACCCTAACTTTGACCATAGACCCAAAATTTGACCCAAAAACCTAATTTTGACTCGAAACCCTAATTTTAACCCAAAACCCTAATTCAAACCTTATTTTTGACCCAAAACCCTATTTTAACTCAAAACCTTAATTCAAACCCTAAACCCAAATTTTGACCCAAAACCCGAGTTTTGACCCAAAACCCTAATTCTAACCCTATTTTGACCCAAAACCCTATTTTAAACTCAAAACCCTAAACCCTAATTTTGATCCTAAAGCATAAATTTGACCCAGAACCCTAATTTTAACCCAAAACCCTAATTCTAACCCTATTTTTGACCCAAAACCATATTTTAAACTCAAAACCTAATTCAACCCCTAAACCCTAATTTGGACCCTAAACCCTAAATTTGAACCAGAACCCAAATTTTGACCCGAAACCCTAATTTTAACCAAAAGCCTAATTCTAACCCTAATTCAAACCCTAAACCCTAACATTGACCCAGAACCCTAATTTTGACCCAAAACCCTAAATTTTAACCCAAAACCATAATTTTAACCCAATTTTTGACCCAAAACCCTATTTTATCTCAAAACCCTAATTCACCCTAAACCCTAATTTTGATCCTAATACTAATTTTAATCCAAAACCCTATTTGTAACCCAAAGCCCTAATTTTGACCCAAAACCCTAATTCTAACCCTATCTTGACCCAAAACTCTATTTTAAACTCAAAACCCTATTTCAAACCCTAAACCTTAATTTTGACCCTAAACCTTAAATTTTACCCATAACCCTAATTTTGACCCAAACCCCTAATTTTAAACCAAACCCTAATTTGGACCCAATACCCAAATTTTAACCCCAAACCCTAATTCTAACCTTATTTTTGACCCAAAACCCTATTTTAACTCAAAACCTTAATTCAAACCCTAAACCCTAATTTTGACCCAAAACCCAAATTTGGACCCAAAACCCAAGTTTTGACCCAAAACCCTAATTCTAAGCCTATTTTGACCCAAAACCCTATTTTTAACTCAAAACCCTAATTCAAACCCTAAACCCTAATTTTGACCCTAAACCCAAAATTTGACCCAAAAACATAATTTTGACCCGTAATCCTAATTTTAACGAAACCCCAAATTCTAACCCTATTTTTGACACAAAACCCTATTTTAAACTAAAAACCGTAATTCAAACCCTATACCCTAATTTTGATCCTAAAACCAAAATTTGACGCGAAACCCTAATTTTAACCCGAAACCCTAATTCTAACCATATTTCTGTCCCAAAAACCTTTTTTTAACTCAAAACCCTAATTCAAACACTAAACCCAAAATTTGACCCTAAACCCAAAATTTGACCCGAAACCCTAATTTTAACCCAAAGCCCTAATTTTGACCTAAAACCCTAATTCTAACCCTATTTTTGACCCAAAACCCTATTTTAAACTCAAAACCCTATTACAAACACTAAACCCTAAATTTGACCCTAAACACTAAATTTGACCCCGAACCCTAATTTTGACCCGAAACCCTAATTTTACCCAAAATCCTAATTCTAACCCAAATTCTAACCCTAAGCCCTAATTTTGACACAACCCGAATTTTAACCCAAAACCCTAATTCTAACCCAATTTTTGACCCTAAAACATATCTTTAACTCAAAACCCTAGTTCAAACCCTAAACCCTAATTTGTACCAAAAACCCTAATTTTGACCTAAAACCTTAATTTTAACCCAGAGCCCTATTTTTGACCCAAAACCCTAATACTAACCCTATTTTTGACCCAAAACCCTATTTTAAACTCAACCCTATTTCAAACCCTAAACCCTAACTTTGACCATAAACCCAAAATTTGACCCAAAAACCTAATTTTGACTCGAAACACTAATTTTAACCCAAAACCCTAATTCAAACCTTATTTTTGACCCAAAACCCTATTTTAACTCAAAACCTTAATTCAAACCATAAACCCAAATTTTGACCCAAAACCCAAGTTTTGACCCAAAACCCTAATTCTAACCCTATTTTGACCCAAAACCCTATTTTAAACTCAAAACCCTAAACCATAATTTTGATCCTAAAGCATAAATTTGACCCAGAACCCTAATTTTAACCCTATTTTTGACCCAAAACCCTATTTTAAACTCAAAACCTAATTCAACCCCTAAACCCTAATTTGGACCCTAAACCCTAAATTTGACCCGAAACCTAAATTTTGACCGAAACCCTAATTTTAACCAAAAGCCTAATTCTAACCCTAATTCAAACCCTAAACCCTATATTGACCCAAAACCCTAATTTTGACCAAAACCCTAAATTTTAACCCAAAACCATAATTTAACCCAATTTTTGACCCAAAACCCTATTTTATCTCAAAACCCTAATTCACCCTAAACCCTAATTTTGATCCTAATACTAATTTTAATCCAAAACCCTATTTGTAACCCAAAGCCCTAATTTTAACCCAAAACCCAAATTCTAACCCTATTTTGACCCAAAACCCTATTTTAAACTCAAAACCCTATTTCAAACCCTAAACCTTAATTTTGACCCTAAACCTAAATTTTACCCAAAACCCTAATTTTAACCCAAACACCCAAACCTAATTTAAACTAAAACCCTAATTTGGACCCAAAACACAAATTTTAACCCCAAACCCTAATTCTAACCTTATTTTTGACCCAAAACCCTATTTTAAACTGAAAACCCTAATTCAAGCCCTAAACCCTAATTTTGAACCTAAACCCAAATTTGGACCCAAAACCCAAGTTTTGACCCAAAACCCTAATTCTAACCCTAATTTTAACCCAAAACCCTATTTTTAACTCAAAACACTAATTCAAACCCTAAACCCTAATTTTGACCCTAAACCCAAAATTTTACCAAAAAACAAAATTTTGACCCGTAATCCTAATTTTAAACCAAAACCCTAAATTCTAACCCTATTTTTGACACAAAACCCTATTTTTAACTAAAAACCTAATTTAAACCCTATACCCTAATTTTGATCCTAAAACCAAAATTTGACCCAAAACCCTAAATTTAACCCAAAACCTTAATTCTAACCCTATTTTGAACCAAAAACCTATTTTAACTCAAAACCCTAATTCAAACACTAAAACCCTAAATTTGACCCTAAACCCAAAATTTGACCAAAACCCTAATTTTAACCCAAAGCCCTAATTTTGACCTAAAACCCTAATTCTAACCCTATTTTTGACCCAAAACCCTATTTTAAACTCAAAACCCTAATTACAAACCCTAAACCCTAAATTTGACCCTAAACACTAAATTTGACCCGAACCCAAATTTTGACCAAAACCCTAATTTTACCCAAAATCCTAATTCTAACCCAAATTCTAACCCTAAGCCCTAATTTTGACCCAAACCCGAATTTTAACCAAAAAACCTAATTCTAAACCAATTTTTGACACAAAAACATATCTTTAACTCAAAACCCAAGTTCAAACACTAAACCCTAATATGTACCAAAAACCCTAATTTTTACCTCAAAACTTAATTTTAACCCAAAGCCCTACTTTAGACCCAAAACCCTAATACTAACCCTATTTTTGACCCAAAACCCTATTTTAAACTCAAACCCTATTTCAAACCCTAAACCCTAACTTTGACCATAAACCCAAAATTTGACCCAAAAACCTAATTTTGACTCGAAACCCTAATTTTAACCCAAAACCCTAATTCAAACCTTATTTTTGACCCAAAACCCTATTTTAACTCAAAACCTTAATTCAAACCCTAAACCCAAATTTTGACCCAAAACCCAAGTTTTGACCCAAAACCCTAATTCTAACCCTATTTTGACCCAAAACCCTATTTTAAACTCAAAACCCTAAACCATAATTTTGATCCTAAAGCATAAATTTGACCCAGAACCCTAATTTTAACCCAAAACCCTAATTCTAACCCTATTTTTGACCCAAAACCCTATTTTAAACTCAAAACCTAATTCTACCCCTAAACCTTAATTTGGACCCTAAACCCTAAATTTGACCCAGAACCCTAATTTTGACGCGAAACCCTAATTCTAACCCAAAAGCCTAATTCTAACCCTAATTCAAACCCTAAACCCTAATATTGACCCAGAACCCTAATTTTGACCCAAAACCCTAAATTTTAACCCAAAACCATAATTTTAACCCAATTTTTGACCCAAAACCCTATTTTATCTCAAAACCCTAATTCACCCTAAACCCTAATTTTGATCCTAATACTAATTTTAATCCAAAACCCTATTTGTAACCCAAAGCCCTAATTTTGACCCAAAACCCTAATTCTAACCCTATTTTGACCCAAAACTCTATTTTAAACTCAAAACCCTATTTCAAACCCTAAACCTTAATTTTGACCCTAAACCCTAAATTTTACCCAAAACCCTAATTTTGACCCAAACCCCTAATTTTAAACCAAACCCTAATTTGGACCCAATACCCAAATTTTAACCCCAAACCCTAATTCTAACCTTATTTTTGACCCAAAACCCTATTTTAACTCAAAACCTTAATTCAAACCCTAAACCCTAATTTTGACCCAAAACCCAAATTTGGACCCAAAACCCAAGTTTTGACCCAAAACCCTAATTCTAAGCCTATTTTGACCCAAAACCCTATTTTTAACTCAAAACCCTAATTCAAACCCTAAACCCTAATTTTGACCCTAAACCCAAAATTTGACCCAAAAACATAATTTTGACCCGTAATCCTAATTTTAACGAAACCCCAAATTCTAACCCTATTTTTGACACAAAACCCTATTTTAAACTAAAAACCGTAATTCAAACCCTATACCCTAATTTTGATCCTAAAACCAAAATTTGACCCGAAACCCTAATTTTAACCCGAAATCCTAATTCTAACCCTATTTCTGCCCCAAAAACCTATTTTTCACTCAACCCCAATTCAAACACTAAACCCAAAATTTGACCCTAAACCCAAAGCCCTAATTTTAACCCAAAGCCCTAATTTTGACCTAAAACCCTAATTCTAACCCTATTTTTGACCCAAAACCCTATTTTAAACTCAAAACCCTATTACAAACACTAAACCCTAAATTTGACCCTAAACACTAAATTTGACCCATAACCCTAATTTTGACCCGAAACCCTAATTTTACCCAAAATCCTAATTCTAACCCAAATTCTAACCCTAAGCCCTAATTTTGACACAACCCGAATTTTAACCCAAAACCCTAATTCTAACCCAATTTTTGACCCTAAAACATATCTTTAACTCAAAACCCTAGTTCAAACCCTAAACCCTAATTTGTACCAAAAACCCTAATTTTGACCTAAAACCTTAATTTTAACCCAGAGCCCTATTTTTGACCCAAAACCCTAATACTAACCCTATTTTTGACCCAAAACCCTATTTTAAACTCAACCCTATTTTAAACCCTAAACCCTAACTTTGACCGTAAACCCAAAATTTGACCCAAAAACCTAATTTTGACTCGAAACCCTAATTTTAACCCAAAACCCTAATTCAAACCTTATTTTTGACCCAAAACCCTATTTTAACTCAAAACGTTAATTCAAACCCTAAACCCAAATTTTGACCCAAAACCCAAGTTTTGACCCAAAACCCTAATTCTAACCCTATTTTGACCCAAAACCCTATTTTAAACTCAAAACCCTAAACCATAATTTTGATCCTAAAGCATAAATTTGACCCAGAACCCTAATTTTAACCCAAAACCCTAATTCTAACCCTATTTTTGACTTAAAACCCTATTTTAAACTCAAAACCTAATTCAACCCCTAAACCCTAATTTGGACCCTAAACCCTAAATTTGACCCAGAACCCTAATTTTGACCAGAAACCCTAATTTTACCCAAAAGCCTAATTCTAACCCTAATTCAAACCCTAAACCCTAATATTGACCCAGAACCCTAATTTTGACCCGAAACCCTAAATTTTAACCCAAAACCATAATTTTAACCCAATTTTTGACCCAAAACCCTATTTTATTTCAAAACCCTAATTCACCCTAAACCCTAATTTTGATCCTAATACTAATTTTAATCCAAAACCCTATTTGTAACCCAAAGCCCTAATTTTGACCCAAAACCCTAATTCTAACCCTATTTTGACCCAAAACTCTATTTTAAACTCAAAACCCTATTTCAAACCCTAAACCTTAATTTTGACCCTAAACCCTAAATTTTACCCAAAACCCTAATTTTGACCCAAACCCCTAATTTTAAACCAAACCCTAATTTGGACCCAATACCCAAATTTTAACCCCAAACCCTAATTCTAACCTTATTTTTGACCCAAAACCCTATTTTAACTCAAAACCTTAATTCAAACCCTAAACCCAAATTTTGACCCAAAACCCGAGTTTTGACCCAAAACCCTAATTCTAACCCTATTTTGACCCAAAACCCTATTTTAAACTCAAAACCCTAAACCCTAATTTTGATCCTAAAGCATAAATTTGACCCAGAACCCTAATTTTAACCCAAAACCCTAATTCTAACCCTATTTTTGACCCAAAACCATATTTTAAACTCAAAACCTAATTCAACCCCTAAACCCTAATTTGGACCCTAAACCCTAAATTTGACGCAGAACCTAATTTTGACCAAACCCTAATTTTAACCAAAAGCCTAATTCTAACCCTATTTCATACCATAAACCCTAATATTGAAATAGAACCCTATTTTTGACCCAAAACCCTAAATTTTAACCCAAAACCATAATTTTAACCCAATTTTTGACCCAAAACCCTATTTTATCTCAAAACCCTAATTCACCCTAAACCCTAATTTTGATCCTAATACTAATTTTAATCCAAAACCCTATTTGTAACCCAAAGCCCTAATTTTGACCCAAAACCCAAATTCTAACCCTATTTTGACCCAAAACTCTATTTTAAACTCAAAACCCTATTTCAAACCCTAAACCTTAATTTTGACCCTAAACCCTAAATTTTACCCAAAACCCTAATTTTGACCCAAACCCCTAATTTTAAACCAAACCCTAATTTGGACCCAATACCCAAATTTTAACCCCAAACCCTAATTCTAACCTTATTTTTGACCCAAAACCCTATTTTTAACTCAAAACCTTAATTCAAACCCTAAACCCTAATTTTGACCAAAACCCAAATTTGGACCCAAAACCCAAGTTTTGACCCAAAACCCTAATTCTAAGCCTATTTTGACCCAAAACCCTATTTTTAAACTCAAAACCCTAATTCAAACCCTAAACCCTAATTTTGATCCTAAACCAATTTGACCCAAAACATAATTTTTCTCAAAACCTAATTTTAACCCCCAAATTCTAACCCTATTTTTGACCCAAAACCCTATTTTAAACTAAAAACCTAAATAAAACCCTAAACCCTAATATTGACCTAAACCAAAATTTGACCCTAAACCCTAATTTTGACCCGAAACCCTAATTTTACCCAAAAACCTAATCAAACTAATTCAAACCCTAAACCCTAAATTTGACCCTAAACCAAAATTTGACCAAAACCCTAATTTTGACCTAAAACCCTAATTCTAACCCTATTTTTGACCCAAAACCTATTTTAAACTCAAAACCCTAATACAAACACTAAACCCTAAATTTGACCCTAAAAACTAATTTTGACCAAAACAAACCTAATTCTAACCCAAAAACCCTAATTTTGACCTAAACCCTAATTCTAACCCTATTTTTGACCCAAAACCATATCTTAAACTCAAAACCCTAGTTCAAACCCTAAACCCTAATTTTGACCCAAAACCCTAATTTTGACCTAAAACCTTAATTTTGACCCAAACCCTAATTTTGACCCAAAACCCTAATACTAACCCTATTTTTGACCCAAAACCCTAATTTTAACCCTAAAACCCTAATTTTAAAACCCTAATTTTTACCCAAATCCCCAATTTTTACCCCTATTTTGACCCAAAACCCTAATTCAAACCCTAAACCCTAATTTTGACCCAAAACCCTAAACCCAAATTTTGACCCAAAACCCAAGTTTTGACCCAAAACCCTAACAACCCTATTTTGACCCAAAACCCTATTTTTGACCCAAAAAACCCTATTTTTAACTCAAAACCCTAATTTTAACCAAACCCTAATTCTAACCCTAATTTTTGACCCAAAACCTTCTTTAACTAAAACCCTAGTTTAGACCCTAAACCCTAATTTGTACCAAAACCCTAATTTTGACCTAAAACCTTAATTTTAAACCCAAAACCCTAATACTAACCCTATTTTTGACCCAAAACCCTATTTTAAACTCAAACCTAATTTAAACCCTAAACCCTAACTTTGACCGTAAACCCAAAATTTGACCCAAAACCTAATTTTGACTCGAAACCCTAATTTTAACCCAAAACCCTAATTCAAACCTTTTTTTGACCCAAAACCCTATTTTAACTCAAAACCTTAATTCAAACCCTAAACCCAAATTTTGACCCAAACCCAAAATTTTGACCCAAAACCCTAATTCTAACCCAAAGCCCTATTTAAACTAAACCTAACCATAATTTGATCTAAGCTAATTTGACCAACCCTAATTTTAACCCAAAACCCTAATTCTAACCCTATTTTTGACTTAAAACCCTATTTTAAACTCAAAACCTAATTCAACCCCTAAACCCTAATTTGGACCCTAAACCCTAAATTTGACCCAAACCCTAATTTTGACCAAAACCCTAATTTTACCCAAAACCTAATTCTAACCCAAATTCAAACCCTAAACCCTAATTTTGACCCAACCCTAAAACCCCCTAAATTTTAACCCAAAACCCTAATTTTAACCCAATTTTTGACCCAAAACCCTATTTTATTTCAAAACCCTAATTCACCCTAAACCCTAATTTTGATCCAAAAACTAATTTTAACCCAAAACCTATTTGTAACCCAAAGCCCTAATTTTGACCCAAAACCCTAATTCTAACCCTATTTTTGACCCAAAACCCTATTTTAAACTCAAAACCCTATTTCAAACCCTAAACCCTAATTTTGACCCTAAACCTAAAATTTTACCCAAAACCCTAATTTTGACTCAAAACCCTAATTTTAAACCAACCCTAATTAACCCCCCCAAACCCTAATTCTAACCTTATTTTTGACCCAAAACCCTATTTTAACTCAAAACCTTAATTCAAACCCTAAACCCAAATTTTGACCCAAAACCCGAGTTTTGACCCAAAACCCTAATTCTAACCCTATTTTGACCCAAAACCCTATTTTAAACTCAAAACCCTAAACCCTAATTTTGATCCTAAAGCATAAATTTGACCCAGAACCCTAATTTTAACCCAAAACCCTAATTCTAACCCTATTTTTGACTTAAAACCCTATTTTAAACTCAAAACCTAATTCAACCCCTAAACCCTACTTTGGACCCTAAACCCTAAATTTGACCCAGAACCCAAATTTTGACCAAACCCTAATTTTACCCAAAAGCCTAATTCTAACCCTAATTCAAACCCTAAACCCTAACATTGACCCAACCCTAATATTGACCCAAACCCTAAATTTTAACCCAAAACCATAATTTTAACCCAATTTTTGACCCAAAACCCTATTTTATCTCAAAACCCTAATTCACCCTAAACCCTAATTTTGATCCTAATACTAATTTTAATCCAAAACCCTATTTGTAACCCAAAGCCCTAATTTTGACCCAAAACCCTAATTCTAACCCTATTTTGACCCAAAACCCTATTTTAAACTCAAAACCCTATTTCAAACCCTAAACCTTAATTTTGACCCTAAACCCTAAATTTTACCCAAAACCCTAATTTTGACCCAAACCCCTAATTTTAAACCAAACCCTAATTTGGACCCAATACCCAAATTTTAACCCCAAACCCTAATTCTAACCTTATTTTTGACCCAAAACCCTATTTTAACTCAAAACCTTAATTCAAACCCTAAACCCTAATTTTGACCCAAAACCCAAATTTGGACCCAAAACCCAAGTTTTGACCCAAAACCCTAATTCTAAGCCTATTTTGACCCAAAACCCTATTTTTAACTCAAAACCCTAATTCAAACCCTAAACCCTAATTTTGACCCTAAACCCAAAATTTGACCCAAAAACATAATTTTGACCCGTAATCCTAATTTTAACGAAACCCCAAATTCTAACCCTATTTTTGACACAAAACCCTATTTTAAACTAAAAACCGTAATTCAAACCCTATACCCTAATTTTGATCCTAAAACCAAAATTTGACGCGAAACCCTAATTTTAACCCGAAACCCTAATTCTAACCATATTTTTGTCCCAAAAACCTTTTTTTAACTCAAAACCCTAATTCAAACACTAAACCCAAAATTTGACCCTAAACCCAAAATTTGACCCGAAACCCTAATTTTAACCCAAAGCCCTAATTTTACCCAAAACCCTAATTCTAACCCTATTTTTGACCCAAAATCCTATTTTTAACTCAAAAACCTAATTCAAAGCCTAAACCCTAATTATGACCCTAAACCCTAAATTCGACCCAAAACCCTAATTTTGACCCGAAACCCTAATTTTACCCAAAACCCTAATTCTAACCCCAAATTCTACCTAAGCCCTAATTTTGACACCCAATTGACCCAAAACCCTAATTTTAACCCAATTTTGACCCTAAAACATATTTTTAACTCAAAACCCTAGTTCAAACCCTAAACCTAATTTTACCAAAAACCCTAATTTTGACCTAAAACCTTAATTTTAACCCCTATTTGACCCAAAACCCTAATACTAACCCTATTTTTGACCCAAAACCCTAATTTTAACCCAGAGCCCTAATTTTAACCCAAAACCCTAAAACTAACCCTATTTTTGACCCAAAACCATATTTTAAACTCAAAACCCTATTTTAAACCCTAAACCCTAATTTTGACCTAAAACCCAAGTTTGACCCAAAACCCTAATTCTATCCCTATTTTGACCCAAAACCCTATTTTTAACTCAAAACCCTAACATAATTTTGATCCTAAAGCATAAATTTGACCCAAAACCCTAATTTTAACCCAAAACCCTAATTCTAACCCTATTTTTGACTTAAAACCCTATTTTAAACTCAAAACCCTAATTCAAACCCTAAACCCTAATTTAGACCCTAAACCCTAAATTTGACCCAAAACCCTAATTTTGACCACCTAATTTTACCCAAAACCTAATTCTAACCCTAATTTAAACCCAAACCCTAATATTGACCCAAACCCTAATTTTGACCAAAACCCTAAATTTTAACCCAAAACCATAATTTTAACCCAATTTTGACCCAAACCCTATTTTATTTCAAAACCCTAATTCACCCTAAACCCTAATTTTGATCCTAATACTAATTTTAATCCAAAACCCTATTTGTAACCCAAAGCCCTAATTTTGACCCCAAACCCTAATTCTAACCCTATTTTGACCCAAAACCCTATTTTAAACTCAAAACCCTATTTCAAACCCTAAACCTTAATTTTGACCATTAACCCTAATTTTTCCCCAATACCCTAATTTGACCCAAACCCTAATTTTAAACACAAACCCTAATTTTGACCCAAAACCCTAATTTTGACCCCAAACCCTAATTCTAACCTTATTTTTGACCCAAAACCCTATTTTAACTCAAAACCTTAATTCAAACCCTAAACCAAAATTTTGACCCAAAACCCGAGTTTTGACCCAAAACCCTAATTCTAACCCTATTTTGACCCAAAACCCTATTTTAAACTCAAAACCCTAAACCCTAATTTTGATCCTAAAGCATAAATTTGACCCAGAACCCTAATTTTAACCCAAAACCCTAATTCTAACCCTATTTTTGACCCAAAACCATATTTTAAACTCAAAACCTAACTCAACCCCTAAACCCTAATTTGGACCCTAAACCCTAAATTTGACCCAGAACCCAAATTTTGACCCGAAACCCTAATTTTACCCAAAAGCCTAATTCTAACCCTAATTCAAACCCTAAACCCTAACATTGACCCAGAACCCTAATTTTGACCCAAAACCCTAAATTTTAACCCAAAACCATAATTTTAACTCAATTTTTGACCCAAAACCCTATTTTATCTCAAAACCCTAATTCACCCTAAACCCTAATTTTGATCCTAATACTAATTTTAATCCAAAACCCTATTTGTAACCCAAAGCCCTAATTTTGACCCAAAACCCAAATTCTAACCCTATTTTGACCCAAAACTCTATTTTAAACTCAAAACCCTATTTCAAACCCTAAACCTTAATTTTGACCCTAAACCCTAAATTTTACCCAAAACCCTAATTTTGACCCAAACCCCTAATTTTAAACCAAACCCTAATTTGGACCCAATACCCAAATTTTAACCCCAAACCCTAATTCTAACCTTATTTTTGACCCAAAACCCTATTTTAACTCAAAACCTTAATTCAAACCCTAAACCCTAATTTTGACCCAAAACCAAATTTGAACCCAAAACCCTAGTTTTGACCCAAAACCCTAATTCTAACCCTATTTAGACCCAAAACCCTATTTTTTACTCAAAACCCTAATTCAAACCCCAAACCCTAATTTTGATCCTAAACCAAATTTGACCAAAACATAATTTTGACCCGAATCCTAATTTTAACAAACCCCAAATTCTAACCCTATTTTTGACACAAAACCCTATTTTAAACTAAAAACCTAATTCAAACCCTATACCCTAATTTTGATCCTAAAACCAAAATTTGAAAACCCTAATTTTAACCCAAAACCCTAATTCTAACCATATTTTCCCAAAACCTTTTTTAACTCAAAACCCTAATTCAAACACTAAACCCAAAATTTGACCCTAACCCAAATTTGACAAAACCCTAATTTTAACCCAAACCCTAATTCCTAAAACCTAATTCTAACCCTATTTTTGACCCAAAACCCTATTTTAAACTCAAAACCCTATTCAAACCTAAACCCTAAATTTGACCCTAAACACTAAATTTGACCCCAAACCCTAATTTTGACCGAAACCCTAATTTTACCCAAAATCCTAATTCTAACCCAAATTCTAACCCTAAGCCTAATTTGACCCTAATTTTGACACAAACCCTACTTTTAACCCAAAACCCTCAGTCTAACCCAATTTTTGTCCCTAAAACATATCTTTAACTCAAAACCCTAGTTCAAACCCTAAACCCTAATTTGTACCAAAAACCCTAATTTTGACCTAAAACCTTAATTTTAACCCAGAGCCCTATTTTTGACCCAAAACCCTAATACTAACCCTATTTTTGACCCAAAAACCTAATTTTGACTCGAAACCCTATTTTAAACCCTAAACCCTAACTTTGACCGTAAACCCAAAATTTGACCCAAAAACCTAATTTTGACTCTAAACCCAAACCTAATTTTAACCCCAAACCCTAATTCTAACCTTATTTTTGACCCAAAACCCTATTTTAACTCAAAACGTTAATTTTGAACCAAAACCCGAATTTTGACCCAAAACCCGAGTTTTGACCCAAAACCCTAACTCTAACCCTATTTTGACCCAAAACCCTATTTTAAACTCAAAACCCTAAACCCTAATTTTGATCCTAAAGCATAAATTTGACCTAAACCCTAATTTTAACCCAAAACCCTAATTCTAACCCTATTTTTGACTTAAAACCCTATTTTAAACTCAAAACCTAATTCAACCCCTAAACCCTAATTTGGACCCTAAACCCTAAATTTGACCAGAACCCTAATTTTGACCCGAAACCCTAATTTTAACCAAAAGCCTAATTCTAACCCTAATTCAAACCCTAAACCCTAACATTGACCCAGAACCCTAATTTTGACCCGAAACCCTAAATTTTAACCCAAAACCATAATTTTAACCCAATTTTTGACCCAAAACCCTATTTTATCTCAAAACCCTAATTCACCCTAAACCCTAATTTTGATCCTAATACTAATTTTAATCCAAAACCCTATTTGTAACCCAAAGCCCTAATTTTGACCCAAAACCCAAATTCTAACCCTATTTTGACCCAAAACTCTATTTTAAACTCAAAACCCTATTTCAAACCCTAAACCTTAATTTTGACCCTAAACCCTAAATTTTACCCAAAACCCTAATTTTGACCCAAACCCCTAATTTTAAACCAAACCCTAATTTGGACCCAATACCCAAATTTTAACCCCAAACCCTAATTCTAACCTTATTTTTGACCCAAAACCCTATTTTAACTCAAAACCTTAATTCAAACCCTAAACCCTAATTTTGACCCAAAACCCAAATTTGGACCCAAAACCCAAGTTTTGACCCAAAACCCTAATTCTAAGCCTATTTTGACCCAAAACCCTATTTTTAACTCAAAACCCTAATTCAAACCCTAAACCCTAATTTTGACCCTAAACCCAAAATTTGACCCAAAAACATAATTTTGACCCGTAATCCTAATTTTAACGAAACCCCAAATTCTAACCCTATTTTTGACACAAAACCCTATTTTAAACTAAAAACCGTAATTCAAACCCTATACCCTAATTTTGATCCTAAAACCAAAATTTGAGAAACCCTAATTTTAACCCAAACCCTAATTCTCACCATCTGTATGTCCCAAAAACCTTTTTTTAACTCAAAACCCTAATTCAAACACTAAACCCAAAATTTGACCCTAAACCCAAAATTTGACCCGAAACCCTAATTTTAACCCAAAGCCCTAATTTTGACCTAAAACCCTAATTCTAACCCTATTTTTGACCCAAAACCCTATTTTAAACTCAAAACCCTATTACAAACACTAAACCCTAAATTTGACCCTAAACACTAAATTTGACCCCGAACCCTAATTTTGACCCGAAACCCTAATTTTACCCAAAATCCTAATTCTAACCCAAATTCTAACCCTAAGCCCTAATTTTGACACAACCCGAATTTTAACCCAAAACCCTAATTCTAACCCAATTTTTGACCCTAAAACATATCTTTAACTCAAAACCCTAGTTCAAACCCTAAACCCTAATTTGTACCAAAAACCCTAATTTTGACCTAAAACCTTAATTTTAACCCAGAGCCCTATTTTTGACCCAAAACCCTAATACTAACCCTATTTTTGACCCAAAAACCTAATTTTGACTCGAAACCCTATTTTAAACCCTAAACCCTAACTTTGACCGTAAACCCAAAATTTGACCCAAAAACCTAATTTTGACTCTAAACCCAAATTTTAACCCCAAACCCTAATTCTAACCTTATTTTTGACCCAAAACCCTATTTTAACTCAAAACGTTAATTTTGACCCAAAACCCGAATTTTGACCCAAAACCCGAGTTTTGACCCAAAACCCTAACTCTAACCCTATTTTGACCCAAAACCCTATTTTAAACTCAAAACCCTAAACCCTAATTTTGATCCTAAAGCATAAATTTGACCCAGAACCCTAATTTTAACCCAAAACCCTAATTCTAACCCTATTTTTGACTTAAAACCCTATTTTAAACTCAAAACCTAATTCAACCCCTAAACCCTAATTTGGACCCTAAACCCTAAATTTGACCAGAACCCTAATTTTGACCCGAAACCCTAATTTTACCCAAAAGCCTAATTCTAACCCTAATTCAAACCCTAAACCCTAACATTGACCCAGAACCCTAATTTTGACCCGAAACCCTAAATTTTAACCCAAAACCATAATTTTAACCCAATTTTTGACCCAAAACCCTATTTTATCTCAAAACCCTAATTCACCCTAAACCCTAATTTTGATCCTAATACTAATTTTAATCCAAAACCCTATTTGTAACCCAAAGCCCTAATTTTGACCCAAAACCCTAATTCTAACCCTATTTTGACCCAAAACCCTATTTTAAACTCAAAACCCTATTTCAAACCCTAAACCTTAATTTTGACCCTAAACCCTAAACCCTAAATTTAACCCAAAACCCTAATTTTGACCCAAACACCTAATTTTAAACCAAACCCTAATTTGGACCCAATACCCAAATTTTAACCCCAAACCCTAATTCTAACCTTATTTTTGACCCAAAACCCTATATTAACTCAAAACCTTAATTCAAACCCTAAACCCTAATTTTGACCCAAAACCCAAATTTGGACCCAAAACCCAAGTTTTGACCCAAAACCCTAATTCTAAGCCTATTTTGACCCAAAACCCTATTTTTAACTCAAAACCCTAATTCAAACCCTAAACCCTAATTTTGACCCTAAACCCAAAATTTGACCCAAAAACATAATTTTGACCCGTAATCCTAATTTTAACGAAACCCCAAATTCTAACCCTATTTTTGACACAAAACCCTATTTTAAACTAAAACCGTAATTCAAACCCTATACCCTAATTTTGATCCTAAAACCAAAATTTGACGCGAAACCCTAATTTTAACCCGAAACCCTAATTCTAACCATATTTCTGTCCCAAAAACCTTTTTTTAACTCAAAACCCTAATTCAAACACTAAACCCAAAATTTGACCCTAAACCCAAAATTTGACCCGAAACCCTAATTTTAACCCAAAGCCCTAATTTTGACCTAAAACCCTAATTCTAACCCTATTTTTGACCCAAAACCCTATTTTAAACTCAAAACCCTATTACAAACACTAAACCCTAAATTTGACCCTAAACACTAAATTTGACCCCGAACCCTAATTTTGACCCGAAACCCTAATTTTACCCAAAATCCTAATTCTAACCCAAATTCTAACCCTAAGCCCTAATTTTGACACAACCCGAATTTTAACCCAAAACCCTAATTCTAACCCAATTTTTGACCCTAAAACATATCTTTAACTCAAAACCCTAGTTCAAACCCTAAACCCTAATTTGTACCAAAAACCCTAATTTTGACCTAAAACCTTAATTTTAACCCAGAGCCCTATTTTTAACCCAAAACCCTAATACTAACCCTATTTTTGACCCAAAACCATATTTTAAACTCAACCCTATTTTAAACCCTAAACCCTAACTTCGACCGTAAACCCAAAATTTGACCCAAAAACCTAATTTTGACTCGAAACCCTAATTTTAACCCAAAACCCTAATTCAAACCTTATATTTGACCCAAAACCCTATTTTAACTCAAAACGTTAATTCAAACCCTAAACCCAAATTTTGACCCAAAACCCAAGTTTTGACCCAAAACCCTAATTCTAACCCTATTTTGACCCAAAACCCTATTTTAAACTCAAAACCCTAAACCATAATTTTGATCCTAAAGCATAAATTTGACCCAGAACCCTAATTTTAACCCAAAACCCTAATTCTAACCCTATTTTTGACTTAAAACCCTATTTTAAACTCAAAACCTAATTCAACCCCTAAACCCTAATTTGGACCCTAAACCCTAAATTTGACCCAGAACCCTAATTTTGACAAAAACCCTAATTTTACCCAAAAGCCTAATTCTAACCCTAATTCAAACCCTAAACCCTAATATTGACCCAGAACCCTAATTTTGACCCGAAACCCTAAATTTTAACCCAAAACCATAATTTTAATCCAATTTTTGACCCAAAACCCTATTTTATCTCAAAACCATAATTCACCCTAAACCCTAATTTTGATCCTAATACTAATTTTAATCCAAAACCCTATTTGTAACCCAAAGCCCTAATTTTGACCCAAAACCCTAATTCTAACCCTATTTTGACCCAAAACCCTATTTTAAACTCAAAACCCTATTTCAAACCCTAAACCTTAATTTTGACCCTAAACCCTAAATTTAACCCATAACCCTAATTTTGACCCAAACCCCTAATTTTAAACCATACCCTAATTTGGACCCAATACCCAAATTTTAACCCCAAACCCTAATTCTAACCTTATTTTTGACCCAAAACCCTATTTTAACTCAAAACCTTAATTCAAACCCTAAACCCTAATTTTGACCCAAAACCCAAATTTGTACCCAAAACCCAAGTTTTGACCCAAAACCCTAATTCTAACCCTATTTTGACCCAAAACCCTATTTTTAACTCAAACCCTAATTCAAACCCTAAACCCTAATTTTGACCCTAAACCCAAAATTTGACCCAAAAACATAATTTTGACCCGTAATCCTAATTTTAACGCAAGCCCCAAATTCTAACCCCATTTTTGACACAAAACCCTATTTTAAACTAAAAACCGTAATTCAAACCCTATACCCTAATTTTGATCCTAAAACCAAAATTTGACCCGAAACCCTAATTTTAACCCGAAACCCTAATTCTAACCCTATTTCTGCCCCAAAAACCTATTTTTAACTCAAAACCCTAATTCAAACCCTAAACCCAAAATTTGACCCTAAACCCAAAATTTGACCCGAAACCCTAATTTTAACCCAAAGCCCTAATTTTGACCTAAAACCCTAATTCTAACCCTATTTTTGACCAAAAACCCTATTTTAAACTCAAAACCCTATTACAAACCCTAAACCCTAAATTTGACCCCAAAACCTAATTTTGACTCAACCTAACAATTAACGCAAAACCCTAATTCTAACCCTATTTTTGACCCAAAACCCTATTTTAAACTCAAAACCCAGATCCCTAAATATGTCCCTAAACCCTAATTTTGACCCGAAACCCTAATTTTAAACCAAAACCCTAATTCTAACCCTATTTTTGACCAAAAACCCTATTTTTAACTCAACCTTAATTCAAACCCTAAACTCTAATTTTGACCCAAAACCCTAATTTGGACCCAATACCCAAATTTTATCCCCAAACCCTAATTCTAACCTTATTTTTGACACAAAACCGTATTTTAAACTTAAAACCCTAATTCAAACCCTAAACCCAAATTTTGATCATAAACCCTAATTTTTCTCAAAAGCCTAATTTTTTCTCAAAACCCTAATTTTAACCCAAATCCCTAATTCTAACCTATTTTTAACCCAAAACCCTATTTTAAACTCAAAACCTAATTCAAACCCTAAACCCTAATTTGGACACTAAATTTGAGCCAGAACCCTAATTTTGACCCAGAACCCTAATTTTGACCCGAAATCCTAAATTTTAACCCAAAACCCTAATTTTGACCCTAAACGCAAAATTTGACCCGAAACCCCAATTTTAACCCGAAACCCTAATTCTAACCCAATTTCTGACCCAAAAACTATTTTTAACTCAAAACCCTAATTTTGACCCTGAACCCAAAATTTGACCCGAAACCCTTATTTTAACCCAAAGCCCTAATTTTGACCTAAAACCCTAATTCTAACCCTATTTTTGACCCAAAACCCTATTTTAAACTCAAAACCATATTACAAACCCTAAACCCTAATTTTGACCCTAAACCCTAAATTTGACCCAAAAACCTAATTTTGACCCGTAACCCTAATTTTAACGCAAAACCCTAATTCTAACCCTATTTTTGACTCAAAACCCTAATCACTAAATCTGACCCAGAACCCTAATTTTGACCCGAAACCCTAATTTTAAACCAAAACCCTAATTCTAACCCTATTTTTGACCCAAAATCCTATTTTTAACTCAACCTTAATTCAAACGCTAAACTCTAATTTTGACCCAAAACCTTAATTTAGACCCAATACCCAAATTTTAACCCCAAACCCAAATTCTAACACAAAACCCTAATTCTAACCCTATTTTTGACAAAAACCCTATCTTAAACTCAAAACCTAATTCAAACTCTAAACCCTAATTTGGACCCTAAATTTAACCCAGAACCGTAATTTTGACCCGAAACCCTAATTTTACCCAAAAGCCTAATTCTAACCCTAATTCAAAACCCTAAACCCTAATTTTGACCCAGAACCCTAATTTTGACCCGAAACCCTAAATTTTAACCCAAAACCCTAATTCTAACCTTTTTTTTGACCCAAAACCCTATTTTTAACACAAAGCCCTAATTCAAACCCTAATTTTGAAACAAAACCCTAAATTTGACCCAGAACCCTAATTTTGATGCGAAACCCTAGTTTTAACCCAAAACCGAAATTCAAACCCTAAACCCTAATTTGGACCCAAAACCCAAATTTTGAGCCAAAACCCTAATTTTAACCCAAAGGCCTAATTTTGACCCAAAACCCTAAATCTAATAGTATTTTTGACCCAAACCACTATTTTAAACTCAAAACCCTATTTCAAACCCAAAACCCTAATTTTGAACCGAAACCCTAATTTTGACCCGAAACCCTAATTTTAAACCAAAACCTTAATTTTAACCCAAAGCCCTAATTTTGACCCAAAACCCTAATTCTAACCCTATTTTTGACCCAAAATCCTATTTTTTACTCAAAACCCTAATTCAAACCCTAAACCCTAATTTTGACCCTAAACCAAAAATTTGACCCGAAACCCTAATTCTAACCGTATTTCTGACCCAAAAACCTATTTTTAACTCAACCCTAATTCAAACCCTAAACCCTATGTTTGACCCAAAACCCTAATTTTAACTCAAAGCCCTAATTTTGACTAAAACCCTAATTCTAACACTATTTTTGACCAAAAACCCTAATTTTAACCCGAAACCCTAATTCTAACCCTATTTTTGACCCAAAAACATATCTTTAACTCGAAACCCTAATTCAAACCCTAAACCCTAATTTGTACAAAAAAACCCTATTTTTGACCCAAAACCATATTTTAAACTCAAAACCCTATTTCAAACCCTAAACCCTAACTTTGACCATAAAGATTTGACCCAAAAAACCTAATTTTGACTCGAAACCCTAATTTTAACGCAAAACCCTAATTCTAACCCTATTTTTGACCACAAACCCTATTTTTAACTCAAAACCTTAATCAAAACCTAAACCCAAATTTGGACCCAAAACCCAAGTTTTGACCCAAAACCCTAATTCTAACCCTATTTTGACGAAAAACCCTATTTTAAACTCAAAACCCTAATTCAAACCCTAAACCCTAATTTTGATCCTAATCCTTAAATTTGACCAAGAACCCTAATTTTTCCCAAAACCCTAATATTAACCTAAAACCCTAATTCTAAACCTATTTTTGACCCAAAACCCTATTTTAAACTCAAAACCTAATTCAAACCATAAATTTGACCCATAACCGTAATTTTGACCCGAAACCCTAATTTTACCCAAAAGCCTAATTCTAACCCTAATAAAAACCCTAAACCCTAATTTTGACCCAGAACCCTAAATTTTAACCCAAAACCCTAATTTTAACACTATTTTTAACTCAAAAGCCTAATTCAAACCTTGACCCAAAACCCTAATTGAACACCAAATCCCTAATTTTATCCCAAAACCCAATTTTAAACTCAGAACCCTAATTCAAACGCTAAACCCTAATTTTGATCCTAAACCCTAATTTTAACCCTAAACCCTAATTGTAACCCGAAGCCCTAAATTTGACCCCGAACCCTAATTTTTCCCTAAACCCTAATTTTAACTTAAAACCCTAATTTTAACCCAAAACCATAATTCTAACCTTATTTTTGACCAAAAACCCTATTTTAAACTCAAAACCTAATTCAAACCCTAAACCCTTATTTGGACCCCAAATTTGATGCAGAACCCTATTTTTGACCAGAAACCCTAATTTGACCCAAAAGCCTAATTCTAACCCTAATTCAAACCCTAAACCCTAATTTTTCCCCAGAACCCTAATTTTGACCTGAAACCCTAAATTTTAACCCAAAACCCTAATTCTGACCTTATTTTTGACCCAAAACCCTATTTTTAACACAAAGCCCTAATTCAAACCCTAATTTTGAAACTAAACCCTAAATTTGACCCAGAACCCTAATTTGGATCCAAAACCCTAGTTTTAACCCAAAACCCAAATTCAAACCCTAAACCCTAATATGGACCCAAAACCCAAATTTTGACCCAAAACCCTAATTTTAACCCAAAGCCCTAATTTTGACCCAAAACCCTAATTCTAACCGTATTTTTGACCCAAAACCCTATTTCGAACCCTAAACCCAAATGTTGATCCTAAACCCAAAATTTGACCCGAAACCCTAATTTTAACCCGAAACCCTAATTCTGACCCAAAAACCTATTTTTAACTCAAAACCCTAATTCAAACCCTAAACCCTATGTTTGACCCAAAACCTTAATTTTAACCCAAAGCCCTAATTTTGACCTAAAACCCAAATTTTAACCCGAAAACCAAATTTTAACCCGAAACCCTAATTCTTACCCCAAAACCTATTTTTAACTATAAACCCTATTTCAAATCCTAAACCCTAATTTTGACCCTGAACCCTAAATTTGACCCGAAACCCTAATTTTAACCCAAAGCCCTATTTTTGACCTAAAACCCTAATTCTAACCCTATTTTTGACCCAAAACCCTATTTTAAACTCAAAACCCTATTACAAACCCTAAACCCTAATTTTGACTCTAAACCCTAAATTTGACCCCGAACCCTAATTTTGACCCTAAACCCTAATTTTACCCAAAATCCTAATTCTAACCCAAATTCTAACCCTAAGCCCTAATTTTGACACAACCCTAATTTTAACCAAAAACCCTAATTCTGACCGAAAAACATATCTTTAACTCCAAACCCTAATTCAAACCCTGAGCCCTAATTTGTACTAAAAACCCTAATTTTGACCCAAAACCTTAATTTTAACCCAGACCCCTATTTTAAATTCAAAACCCTATTTCAAACCCAAAACCCTATTTCAAACCCTAAACCCTAACTTTGACCATAAACCCAAAATTTGACCCAAAAACCTAATTTTGACTCGAAACCCTAATTTTAACCCAAAACCCTAATTCTAACCTTATTTTTGACCCAAAACCCTATTTTTAA
>JAUPTC010000010.1:14804130-14830344 GCA_030762895.1 Sophora flavescens | reverse complement strand
TACCTATTTGTTCCACACGAGATTTCTGTTCTCGTTGAGCTCATCTTAGGACACCTGCGTTATCTTTTAACAGATGTGCCGCCCCAGCCAAAAATAAGGTTAGAATTTGGGTTTTGGGTTAAAATTAGGGTTTTGGTTTAAAATTAAGGTTTTGGGTCAAAATTAGGGTTCTGGGTCAAAATTAGGGTTTAGGGTTTGAATTAGGGTTAGAATTAGGCTTTTGGGTAAAATTAGGGTTTCGGGTCAAAATTAGGGTTCTGGGTCAAATTTAGGGTCCAAATTAGGCTTTAGGGTTTGAATTAGGTTTTGAGTTTAAAATAGGGTTTTGTGTTAAAATTAGGGTTTTGAGTAAAAATTAGGGTTTTGGGAAAAATTAGGGTTCTGGGTCAAATTTAGGGTTTAGGATCAATATTAGGGTTTAGGGTTTGAATTAGGGTTTTAAGTTTAAAATAGGGTTTTAAGTTTAAAATAGGGTTTTGGGTCAAATATAAGGTTAGAATTAGGGTTTGGGGTTAAAATTTGGGTATTGGGTAGAAATTAGGGTTTTGGGTCAAAATTAGAGTTTAGGGTTTGAATTAAGGTTTTGAGTTAAAAATAGGGTTTTGGGTCAAAAGTAGGGTTAGAATTAGGGTTTTGGTTTAAAATTAGGATTTCGAGTCAAAATTAGGGTTCTGGGTCAGATGTAGGGTTTATGGTTTGAAATAGGGTTTTGAGTTTAAAACAGGGTTTTGGGTCAAAAATAGGGTTAGAATTAGGGGTTTGCGTTAAAATTAGGGTCACTGGTCAAAATTAGGTTTTTGGGTCAAATTTTGGGTTTAGGGTCAAAATTAGGGTTTAGGGTTTGAATTAGGGTTTAGAGTTAAAAATAGGGTTTTGGGTCAAAATAGGGTTAGAATTAGGGTTTAGGGTCAAAACTTGGGTTTTGGGTCCAAATAGGGTTAGAATTAGGGTTTTGAGTTAAAATTAGGGTTTTGGGAAAATTTAGGGTTCTCGGTCAAATTTAAGATTTTGGATCAAAATTAGGGTTTAGGGTTTTGAGTTTAAAATAGGGTTTTGGGTCAAAATAGGGTTAGAATTAGGGTTTTGGGTCAAAACTTCGGTTTTTGGTCCAAATTTGGGTTTTGGGTCAAAATTAGGGTTTAGGGTTTGAATTAAGGTTTTGTGTTAAAAATAGGGTTTTGGGTCAAAAATAAGGTTAGAATTAGGGTTTTGGGTTAAAATTAGGGTTTCGAGTCAAAATTAGGTTTTTGGGTCAAATTTTGGGTTTATGGTCAAAGTTAGGGTTTAGGGTTTGAAATAGGGTTTTGGGTTTGAAATAGGGTTTTGGGTTTGAAATAGGGTTTTGAGTTTAAAATAGGGGTCTGGGTAAAAATTAAGGTTTTGGGTCAAAATTAGGGTTTTTGGTACAAATTAGGGCTCAGGGTTTGAATTAGGGTTTGGAGTTAAAGATATGTTTTTCGGTCAAAATTAGGGTTAGAATTAGGGTTTTTGGTTAAAATTAGGGTTGTATCAAAATTAGGGCTTAGGGTTAGAATTTGGGTTAGAATTAGGATTTTGGGTAAAATTAGGGTTTAGGGTCAAAATTAGGGTTCGGGGTCAAATTTAGGGTTTAGAGTCAAAATTAGGGTTTAGGGTTTGTAATAGGGTTTTGAGTTTAAAATTGGGTTTTGGGTCAAAAATAGGGTTAGAATTAGGGTTTTAGGTCAAAAATAGGGCTTTGGGTTAAAATTAGGGTTTCGGGTCAAATTTAGGGTTCAGGGTCAAAATTAGGGTTTAGGATTTGAAATAGGGTTTATAGTTAAAAATAGGTTTTGAGGTAAGAATTAGGGTTTCGGGTTAAAATTTGGGTTTCGGGTTAAAATTTGGGTTTTAGGTCAAAATTAGGGCTTTGGGTTAAAATTAAGGTTTTGGGTCAAACATAGGGTTTAGGGTTTGAATTAGGGTTTTGAGTTAAAAATAGGTTTTTGGGTCAGAAATAGGGTTAGAATTAGGGTTTTGGGTTAAAATTAGGGTTTCGGGTCAAATTTTGGGTTTAGGGTCAACATTTGGGTTTAGGGTTTGAAATAGGGTTTTGGGTCAAAAATACGGTTAGAATTAGGGTTTTGGGTCAAAATTAGGGCTTTGGGTTAAAATTAGGGTTTTGGGTCAAAATTTGGGTTTTGGGTCCATATTAGGGTTTAGGGTTTGAATTTGGGTTTTGGGTTAAAACTAGGGTTTTTGATCAAAATTAGGGTTCTGGGTCAAATTTAGGGTTTAGTTTCAAAATTAGGGTTTGAATTAGGGCTTTGTGTTAAAAATAGGGTTTTGG
Organism: Sophora flavescens; assembly: GCA_030762895.1. Taxonomy (NCBI): domain Eukaryota; kingdom Viridiplantae; phylum Streptophyta; class Magnoliopsida; order Fabales; family Fabaceae; genus Sophora; species Sophora flavescens. The sequence goes on along the minus strand of JAUPTC010000010.1, from coordinate 14,828,036 downwards.
GTAAAAAATAAGGTCAGAATTAGGGTTTTGGGTTAAAATTTAGGGTTTCGGGTCAAAATTAGGGTTCTGGGGAAACATTAGGGTTTAGGGTTTGAATTAGGCTTTTGGGTCAAATTAGGGTTTCTGGTCAAAATTAGGGTTCTGCATCAAATTTGGGGTCCAAATAAGGGTTTAGGGTTTGAATTTGGTTTTGAGTTTAAAATAGGGTTTTTGGTCAAAAATAAGGTTAGAATTATGGTTTTGGGTTAAAATTAGGGTTTAGGGAAAAATTAGGGTTTGGGGTCAAATTTAGGGCTTCGGGTTACAATTAGGGTTTAGGGTTAAAATTAGGGTTTAGGATCAAAATTAGGGTTTAGCGTTTGAATTAGGGTTCTGAGTTTAAAATAGGGTTTTGGGAAAAAATTAGGGATTTGGTGTTAAATTAGGGTTTTGGGTCAAGGTTTGAATTAGGGTTTTGTTTTAAAAATAGTGTTAATATTAGGGTTTTGGGTTAAAATTTAGGGGTTCGGGTCAAAATTAGGGTTCTGGGTCAAAATTAGGGTTTAGGGTTTGAATTAGGGTTAGAATTAGGCTTTTGGGTAAAATTAGGGTTTCGGGTCAAAATTACGGTTCTGGGTCAAATTTATGGTTTGAATTAGGTTTTGAGTTTAAAATAGGGTTTTGGGTCAAAAATAGGTTTAGAATTAGGGTTTTAAGTTAAAATTAGGGTTTTGGGAAAAATTAGGGTTCTTGGTCAAATTTAAGGTTTAGGATCAAAATTAGGGTTTAGGGTTTGAATTAGGGTTTTGAGTTTAAAATAGGGTTTTGCATCAAAATAGGGTTAGAATTAGGGTTTTGGGTCAAAACTTGGGTTTTGGGTCCAAATTTGGGTTTAGGTTTTGAATTAACATTTTGAGTTAAAAATAGGGTTTGTGGTCAAAAATAGGGTTAGAATTAGGGTTTTGCGTTAAAATTAGGGTTTCGAGTCAAAATTAGGTTTTTTGGGTCAAATTTTTATGGTCAAAGTTAGGGTTTAGGGTTTGAAATAGGGTTTTGAGTTTAAAATAGGGTTTTGGGTCAAAAATAGGGTTTTTTGTACAAATTAGGGTTTAGTGTTTGAATTAGGGTTTCGAGTTAAAGATATGTTTTTGGGTCAAAAATAGGGTTAGAATTAGGGTTTCGGGTTAAAATTAGGGTTTCGGGTCAAAAATAGTGTTAGAATTAGGGTTTTAGTCAAAATTAGGGCTTTGAGTTAAAATTAGGGTTTTGGGTCAAACATAGGGTTTAGGGTTTGAATTAGGGTTGAGTTAAAAATAGGTTTTTGGGTCAGAAATACGGTTAGAATTAGGGTTTCGGGTCAAATTTTTGGTTTAGGGTCAAAATTAGGGTTTAGGGTTTGAATTAGGGTTTTGAGTAAAAAATAGGATTTTTGGTCAAAAATAGGGTTAGAATTAGGGTTTTGGGTCAAAATTAGGGCTTTGGGTTAAAATTAAGGTTTTGGTTTAAAATTAGGGTTTCGGGTCAAAATTAGGGTTTTGGGTCAAATTTAGGGTTTCGGTTCAAAATTAGGGTTTTGGGTTTGAAATAGGGTTTTGAGTTTAAAATAGTGGTTTGGGTCAAAAATACTATTAGATTTAGGGTTTTGGGTCAAAATTAGGCCTTTAGGTTAAAATTAGGGTTTAGGCTCAAAATTTGGGTTTTGGGTCCAAATTAGGGTTTAGGGTTTTAATTTCGGTTTTGGGTTAAAACTAGGGTTTCGCATCAAAATTAGGGTTCTGGGTCAAATTTAGGGTTTTGTTTCAAAATTAGGGTTTGAATTAGGGCTTTGTGTTAAAAATAGGGTTTTGGGTCAAAAATAAGGTTAGAATTAGGGTTTTGGGTTAAAATTTAGGGTTTCGGGTCAAAATTAGGGTTCTGGGTCAAAATTAGGGTTTAGGGTTTTGAATTAGGGTTAGAATTAGGCTTTTGGGTAAAATTAGGGTTTTGGGTCAAAATTACGGTTCTGGGTCAAATTCAGGGTCCACATTAGGGTTTAGAGTTTGAATTAGGTTTTGAGTTTAAGATAGGGTTTTTTGTCAAAAATAGGGTTAGAATTAGGGTTTTGTGTTAAAATTGGGGTTCTGGGTCAAATTTAGGGTTTCGGATCAAAATTAGGGTTTAGGGTTTGAATTAGGGTTTTGAGTTTAAAATAGAGTTTTGGGTCAAAAATAAGGTTAGAATTTGGGTTAGGGGTTAAAATTTGGGTATTGGGTCCAAATTAAGGTTTTGGGTCAAAATTAGAGTTTAGCGTTTGAAATAAGGTTGAGTTAAAAATAGGGTTTTGGGTCAAAAATAGGGTTAGAATTTGGGTTTTGGTTTAAAATTAGGGTTTCGGGTCAAAATTAGGGTTCTGGGTCAGATTTAGTGATTAGGGTTTTAAATTACGGGTCAAAATTAGGTTTTTGGGTCAAAATTAGGGTTTAGGGTTTGTAATATGGTTTTGAGTTTAAAATAGGGTTTTGGGTCAAAAATAGGGTTAGAATTAGGGTTTTAGGTCAAAATTAGGGCTTTGGGTTAAAATAAGGGTTTCGGGTCAAATTTTGGGTTTTGGGTCAAAAATAGGGTTCAGGGTCAAAATAAGGGTTTTGAGTTAAAAATATTTTTTGGGTCAGAAATAGGGTTAGAATTAGGGTTTCTGGTTAAAATTAGGGTTTCGGGTCAAATTTTGCGTTTAGGGTCAAAAATAGGGTTTTGGGTTAAAATTTAGGGTTTCAGGTCAAAATTAGGGTTCTGGGTCGAAATTAGGGTTCTGGCTCAAATTTAGCGTCCAAATTAGGGTTTAGGGTTTGAATTAGGGTTTTGAGAAAAAATTAGGGTTTTGAGAAAAATTAGGGTTTAGGATCAAAATTTGGGTTTAGTGTTTGAATTAGGGTTTTAAGTTTAAAATAGGGTTTTGGGTCAAAAATAATGTTAGAATTAGGGTTTGGGGATAAAATTTGGGTATTGGGTCCAAATTAGGGTTTTGGGTCAAAATTAGAGTTTAGGGTTTGAATTAAGGTTTTGAGTTAAAAATAGGGTTTTGGGTCAAAAATAGGGTTAGAATTAGGGTTTTGGTTTAAAATTAGGGTTTCGGGTCAAAATTAGGGTTTAGCGACATATTTAGGGATTTGGGTTTTGAGTTTAAAATAGGGTTTTGGGTCAAAAATAGGGTTAGAATTAGGGTTTTGCGTTAAAATTAGGGTTACGGGTCAAAATTAGGTTTTGGGGTCAAATTTAGGGTTTAGGGTCAAATTTAGGGTTTAGGGTTTTGAGTTTAAAATAGGGTTTTGGGTCAAAAACAGGGTTAGAATTAGGGTTTTAGGTCAAAATTAGGGATTTGGGTTAAAATTAGGGTTTCGGGTCAAATTTTGGGTTTAGGGTCAAATTTTGGGTTTAGGGTTTGAATTAGGGTTTTGAGTTAAAAATAGGTTTTTGGGACATAAATAGGGTTAGAATTAGGGCTTCGGGTTAAAATTAGGGTTTCGGGTCAAATTTTGGTTTTAGGATCAAAATTAGGGTATAGGGTTTGAATTACAGTTTTTAGTTTAAAATAGGGTTTTGTGTCAAAAATAGGGTTAGAATTTGGGGTTTGCGTTAAAATTAGGATTACGGGTCAAAATTATGTTTTTGGGTCAAATTTTGGGTTTAGGGTCAAAATTAGGGTTTAGGGTTTGAATTAGGGTTTTGAGTTAAAAATAGGGTTTTGGGTCAAAATAGGGTTAGAATTAGGGTTTTGGGTCAAAACTTGGGTTTTGGGTCCAAATTTGGGTTTTGGGTCAAAATTAGGGTTTAGGGTTTGAATTATGGTTTTGAGTTAAAATAGGGTTTTGGGTCAAAAATAAGGTTAGAATTAGGGTTTGGGGTTAAAATTTGGGTATTGGGTCCAAATTAGGGTTTGGTTTAAAATTAGGGGTTTGGGTCAAAATTAGGGTTATGGGTAAAATTTAGGGTTTAGGGTCAAAATTAAGGTTTAGGGTTTGAAATAGGGTTTTGTGTTTAAAATAGCGTTTTGGGTCAAAATAGGGTTAGAATTAGGGTTTTGGGTCAAAATTAGGGCTTTGGGTTTCAAATAGGGTTTTGCATTAAAATTAGTATTAGGATCAAAATTAGGGTTTAGGGTGAATTAGGGTTTTGAGATAAAATAGGGTTTTGAGTCAAAAATTGGGTTAAAATTATGGTTTTGGGTTATAATTTAGGGTTTCGGGTCAAAATTAGGGTTCTGGGTCAATATTAGGGTTTACTGTTTGAATTAGGGTTAGAATTAGGCTTTTGGGTAAAATTAGGGTTTCGGGTCAAAATTACGGTTCTGGGTCAAATTTATGGTTTGAATTAGGTTTTGAGTTTAAAATAGGGTTTTGGGTCAAAAATAGGTTTAGAATTAGGGTTTTAGGTTAAAATTAGGGTTTTGGGAAAAATTAGGGTTCTTGGTCAAATTTAAGGTTTAGGATCAAAATTAGGGTTTAGGGTTTGAATTAGGGTTTTGAGTTTAAAATAGGGTTTTGCGTCAAAACAGGGTTAGAATTAGGGTTTTGCGTTAAAATTAGGGTTTCGAGTCAAAATTAGGTTTTTGGGTCAAAATTAGGGTTTTTTTGTACAACTTAGTGTTTAGGGTTTGAATTAGGGTTTCGAGTTAAAGAGATGTTTTTGGGTCAAAAATAGGGTTAGAATTAGGGTTTTGGGTCAAAATTAGGGCTTTGGGTTAAAATTAAGGTTTTGGTTTAAAATTAGGGTTTCGGGTCAAAATTAGGGTTTTGGGTCAAATTTAGGGTTTCGGTTCAAAATTAGGGTTTAGGGTTTGAAATAGGGTTTTGAGTTTAAAATAGTGGTTTGGGTAAAAAATACTGTTAGATTTAGGGTTTTGGGTCAAAATTTGGCCTTTGGGTTAAAATTAGGGTTTTGGCTCAAAATTTGGGTTTTGGGTCCAAATTAGGGTTTAGGGTTTGAATTTCGGTTTTGGGTTAAAACTAGGGTTTCGCATCAAAATTAGGGTTCTGGGTCAAATTTAGGGTTTTGTTTCAAAATTAGGGTTTGAATTAGGGCTTTGTGTTAAAAATAGGGTTTTGGGTCAAAAAAAGGGTTAGAATTAGGGTTTTGGGTTAAAATTTAGGGTTTCGGGTCAAAATTAGGGTTCTGGGTCAAAAATAGGGTTAGAATTAGGGTTTTGGGTCAAAATTAGGGCTTTGGGTTAAAATTAAGGTTTTGGTTTAAAATTAGGGTTTCGGGTCAAAATTAGGGTTTTGGGTCAAATTTAGGGTTTCGGTTCAAAATTAGGGTTTAGGGTTTGAAATAGGGTTTTGAGTTTAAAATAGTGGTTTGGGTCAAAAATACTGTTAGATTTAGGGTTTTGGGTCCAAATTTGGCCTTTGGGTTAAAATTAGGGTTTTGGCTCAAAATTTGGGTTTTGGGTCCAAATTAGGGTTTAGGGTTTGAATTTCGGTTTTGGGTTAAAACTAGGGTTTCGCATCAAAATTAGGGTTCTGGGTCAAATTTAGGGTTGTGTTTCAAAATTAGGGTTTGAATTAGGGTTTTGTGTTAAAAATAGGGTTTTGGGTCAAAAAAAAGGTTAGAATTAGGGTTTTGGGTTAAAATTTAGGGTTTCGGGTCAAAATTAGGGTTTAGGGTTTTGAATTAGGGTTAGAATTAGGCTTTTGGGTAAAATTAGGGTTTCGGGTCAAAATTACGGTTCTGGGTTAAATTTAGGGTCCAAATTAGGGTTTAGAGTTTGAATTAGGTTTTGAGTTTAAGATAGGGTTTTTGTCAAAAATAGGGTTAGAATTAGGGTTTTGTGTTAAAATTGGGGTTCTGGGTCAAATTTAGGGTTTCGGTTCAAAATTAGGGTTTAGGGTTTGAATTAGGGTTTTGAGTTTAAAATAGAGTTTTGGGTCAAAAATAAGGTTAGAATTTGGGTTTGGGGTTAAAATTTGGGTATTGGGTCCAAATTAAGGTTTTGGGTCAAAATTAGAGTTTAGCGTTTGAATTAAGGTTGAGTTAAAAATAGGGTTTTGGGTCAAAAATAGGGTTAGAATTAGGGTTTTGGTTTAAAATTAGGGTTTCGGGTCAAAATTAGGGTTCTGGGTCAGATTTAGTGATTAGGGTTTTAAATTACAGGTCAAAATTAGGTTTTTGGGTCAAAATTAGGGTTTATGGTTTGTAATATGGTTTTGAGTTTAAAATAGGGTTTTGGGTCAAAAATAGGGTTAGAATTAGGGTTTTAGGTCAAAATTAGGGCTTTGGGTTAAAATAAGGGTTTCGGGTCAAATTTTGGGTTTAGGGTCAAAAATAGGGTTCAGGGTCAAAATTAGGGTTGAGTTAAAAATAGTTTTTGGGTCAGAAATAGGGTTAGAATTAGGGTTTCTGGTTAAAATTAGGGTTTCGGGTCAAATTTTGCGTTTAGGGCCAAAATTAGGGTTTTGGGTTAAAATTTTGGATTTCGGGTCAAAATTAGGCTTCTGGGTGAAAATTAGGGTTCTGGCTCAAATTTAGCATCCAAATTAGGGTTTAGGGTTTGAATTAGGTTTTGTGTTTAAAATAGGGTTTTGGGTCAAAAATAGGTTAGAATTAGGGATTTGGGTTAAAATTAGGGTTTTGAGAAAAAATTAGGTTTTTGAGAAAAATTAGGGTTTAGGATCAAAATTTGGGTTTAGTGTTTGAATTAGGGTTTTAAGTTTAAAATAGGGTTTTGGGTCAAAAATAAGGTTAGAATTAGGGTTTGGGGATAAAATTTGGGTATTGGGTCCAAATTAGGGTTTTGGGTCAAAATTAGAGTTTAGGGTTTGAATTAAGGTTTTGAGTAAAAAATAGGGTTTTGGGTCAAAAATAGGGTTAGAATTAGGGTTTTGGTTTAAAATTAGTGTTTCAGGTCAAAATTAGGGTTTAGGGACATATTTAGGGATTTGGGTTTTGAGTTTAAAATAGGGTTTTGGGTCAAAATTAGGGTTAGAATTAGGGTTTTGCGTTAAAATTAGGGTTACGGGTCAAAATTAGGTTTTGGGGTCAAATTTAGGGTTTATGGTCAAATTTAGGGTTTAGGGTTTGTAATAGGGTTTTGAGTTTAAAATAGGGTTTTGGGTCAAAAATAGGGTTAGAATTAGGGTTTTAGGTCAAAATTAGGGCTTTGGGTTAAAATTAGGGTTTCGGGTCAAATTTTGGGTTTAGGGTCAAATTTTGGGTTTAGGGTTTGAATTAGGGTTTTGAGTTAAAAATAGGTTTTTGGGACAGAAATAGGGTTAGAATTAGGGTTGCGGGTTAAAATTAGGGTTTCGGGTCAAATTTTGGTTTTAGGATCAAAATTAGGGTATAGGGTTTGAATTTCGGTTTTTAGTTTAAAATAGGGTTTTGTGTCAAAAATAGGGTTAGAATTTGGGGTTTGCGTTAAAATTAGGATTACGGGTCAAAATTATGTTTTTGGGTCAAATTTTGGGTTTAGGGTCAAAATTAGGGTTTAGGGTTTGAATTAGGGTTTTGAGTTAAAAATAGGGTTTTGGGTCAAAATAGGGTTAGAATTAGGGTTTCGGGTCAAAACTTGGGTTTTGGGTCCAAATTTGGGTTTTGGGTCAAAATTAGGGTTTAGGGTTTGAATTATGGTTTTGAGTTAAAATAGGGTTTTGGGTCAAAAATAAGGTTAGAATTAGGGTTTGGGGTTAAAATTTGGGTATTGGGTCCAAATTAGGGTTTGGTTTAAAAGGGGTTTGGGTCAAATTTATGGTTTGAATTAGGTTTTGAGTTTAAAATAGGGTTTTGGGTCAAAAATAGGTTTAGAATTAGGGTTTTAGGTTAAAATTAGGGTTTTGGGAAAAATTAGGGTTCTTGGTCAAATTTAAGGTTTAGGATCAAAATTAGGGTTTAGGGTTTGAATTAGGGTTTTGAGTTTAAAATAGGGTTTTGCGTCAAAATAGGTTTAGAATTAGGGTTTTGGGTCCAAATTTGGGTTTAGGTTTTGAATTAAGGTTTTGAGTTAAAAATAGGGTTTGTGTTCAAAAATAGGGTTAGAATTAGGGTTTTGCGTTAAAATTAGGGTTTCGAGTCAAAATTAGGTTTTTGGGTCAAATTTTTATGGTCAAAGTTAGGGTTTAGGGTTTGAAATAGGGTTTTGTGTTTAAAATAGGGTTTTGGGTCAAAAATAGGATTAGTATTAGGGTTTTGGGTCAAAATTTGGGCTCTGGGTTAAAATTAAGGTTTTGGGTCAAAATTAGGGTTTTTTTGTACAACTTAGGGTTTAGGGTTTGATTTATGGTTTCGAGTTAAAGATATGTTTTTGGGTCAAAAATAGGGTTAGAATTAGGGTTTCGGGTTAAAATTAGGGTTTCGGGTCAAAAATAGTGTCAGAATTAGGGTTTTAGTCAAAATTAGGGCTTTGAGTTAAAATTAGGGTTTTGGGTCAAACATAGGGTTTAGGGTTTGAATTAGGGTTGAGTTAAAAATAGGTTTTTGGGTCAGAAATACGGTTAGAATTAGGGTTTCGGGTCAAATTTTTGGTTTAGGGTCAAAATTAGGGTTTAGGGTTTGAATTAAGGTTTTGAGTTAAAAATAGGATTTTGGGTCAAAAATAGGGTTAGAATTAGGGTTTTGGGTCAAAATTAGGGCTTTGGGTTAAAATTAAGGTTTTGGTTTAAAATTAGGGTTTCGGGTCAAAATTAGGGTTTTGGGTCAAATTTAGGGTTTCGGTTCAAAATTAGGGTTTAGGGTTTGAAATAGGGTTTTGAGTTTAAAATAGTGGTTTGGGTAAAAAATACTGTTAGATTTAGGGTTTTGGGTCAAAATTTGGCCTTTGGGTTAAAATTAGGGTTTTGGCTCAAAATTTGGGTTTTGGGTCCAAATTAGGGTTTAGGGTTTGAATTTCGGTTTTGGGTTAAAACTAGGGTTTCGCATCAAAATTAGGGTTCTGGGTCAAATTTAGGGTTTTGTTTCAAAATTAGGGTTTGAATTAGGGCTTTGTGTTAAAAATAGGGTTTTGGGTCAAAAATAGGGTTAGAATTAGGGGTTTGGGTTAAAATTTAGGGTTTCGGGTCAAAATTAGGGTTCTGGGTCAAAAATAGGGTTAGAATTAGGGTTTTGGGTCAAAATTAGGGCTTTGGGTTAAAATTAAGGTTTTGGTTTAAAATTAGGGTTTCGGGTCAAAATTAGGGTTTTGGGTCAAATTTAGGGTTTCGGTTCAAAATTAGGGTTTAGGGTTTGAAATAGGGTTTTGAGTTTAAAATAGTGGTTTGGGTCAAAAATACTGTTAGATTTAGGGTTTTGGGTCCAAATTTGGCCTTTGGGTTAAAATTAGGGTTTTGGCTCAAAATTTGGGTTTTGGGTCCAAATTAGGGTTTAGGGTTTGAATTTCGGTTTTGGGTTAAAACTAGGGTTTCGCATCAAAATTAGGGTTCTGGGTCAAATTTAGGGTTGTGTTTCAAAATTAGGGTTTGAATTAGGGTTTTGTGTTAAAAATAGGGTTTTGGGTCAAAAAAAAGGTTAGAATTAGGGTTTTGGGTTAAAATTTAGGGTTTCGGGTCAAAATTAGGGTTTAGGGTTTTGAATTAGGGTTAGAATTAGGCTTTTGGGTAAAATTAGGGTTTCGGGTCAAAATTACGGTTCTGGGTTAAATTTAGGGTCCAAATTAGGGTTTAGAGTTTGAATTAGGTTTTGAGTTTAAGATAGGGTTTTTGTCAAAAATAGGGTTAGAATTAGGGTTTTGTGTTAAAATTGGGGTTCTGGGTCAAATTTAGGGTTTCGGTTCAAAATTAGGGTTTAGGGTTTGAATTAGGGTTTTGAGTTTAAAATAGAGTTTTGGGTCAAAAATAAGGTTAGAATTTGGGTTTGGGGTTAAAATTTGGGTATTGGGTCCAAATTAAGGTTTTGGGTCAAAATTAGAGTTTAGCGTTTGAATTAAGGTTGAGTTAAAAATAGGGTTTTGGGTCAAAAATAGGGTTAGAATTAGGGTTTTGGTTTAAAATTAGGGTTTCGGGTCAAAATTAGGGTTCTGGGTCAGATTTAGTGATTAGGGTTTTAAATTACAGGTCAAAATTAGGTTTTTGGGTCAAAATTAGGGTTTAGGGTTTGTAATATGGTTTTGAGTTAAAAATAGGGTTTTGGGTCAAAAATAGGGTTAGAATTAGGGTTTTAGGTCAAAATTAGGGCTTTGGGTTAAAGTAAGGGTTTCCGGTCAAATTTTGGGTTTAGGGTCAAAAATAGGGTTTAGGGTCAAAATTAGGGTTGAGTTAAAAATAGTTTTTGGGTCAGAAATAGGGTTAGAATTAGGATTTCTGGTTAAAATTAGGGTTTCGGGTCAAATTTTGCGTTTAGGGCCAAAATTAGGGTTTTGGGTTAAAATTTTGGATTTTGGTCAAAATTAGGTTCGGGTGAAATTTAGGGTTCTGGCTCAAATTTAGCATCCAAATTAGGGTTTAGGGTTTGAATTAGGTTTTGTGTTTAAAATAGGGTTTTGGGTCAAAAATAGGTTAGAATTAGGGATTTGGGTTAAAATTAGGGTTTTGAGAAAAAATTAGGTTTTTGAGAAAAATTAGGGTTTAGGATCAAAATTTGGGTTTAGTGTTTGAATTAGGGTTTTAAGTTTAAAATAGGGTTTTGGGTCAAAAATAAGGTTAGAATTAGGGTTTGGGGATAAAATTTGGGTATTGGGTCCAAATTAGGGTTTTGGGTCAAAATTAGAGTTTAGGGTTTGAATTAAGGTTTTGAGTTAAAAATAGGGTTTTGGGTCAAAAATAGGGTTAGAATTAGGGTTTTGGTTTAAAATTAGGGTTTCGGGTCAAAATTAGGGTTTAGGGACATATTTAGGGATCTGGGTTTTGAGTTTAAAATAGGGTTTTGGGTCAAAAATAGGGTTAGAATTAGGGTTTTGCATTAAAATTAGGGTTACGGGTCAAAATTAGGTTTTGGGGTCAAATTTAGGGTTTAGGGTCAAATTTAGGGTTTAGGGTTTTGAGTTTAAAATAGGGTTTTGGGTCAAAAACAGGGTTAGAATTAGGGTTTTAGGTCAAAATTAGGGATTTGGGTTAAAATTAGGGTTTCGGGTCAAATTTTGGGTTTAGGGTCAAATTTTGGGTTTAGGGTTTGAATTAGGGTTTTGAGTTAAAAATAGGTTTTTGGGACATAAATAGGGTTAGAATTAGGGCTTCGGGTTAAAATTAGGGTTTCGGGTCAAATTTTGGTTTTAGGATCAAAATTAGGGTATAGGGTTTGAATTACAGTTTTTAGTTTAAAATAGGGTTTTGTGTCAAAAATAGGGTTAGAATTTGGGGTTTGCGTTAAAATTAGGATTACGGGTCAAAATTATGTTTTTGGGTCAAATTTTGGGTTTAGGGTCAAAATTAGGGTTTAGGGTTTGAATTAGGGTTTTGAGTTAAAAATAGGGTTTTGGGTCAAAATAGGGTTAGAATTAGGGTTTTGGGTCAAAACTTGGGTTTTGGGTCCAAATTTGGGTTTTGGGTCAAAATTAGGGTTTAGGGTTTCAATTATGGTTTTGAGTTAAAATAGGGTTTTGGGTCAAAAATAAGGTTAGAATTAGGGTTTGGGGTTAAAATTTGGGTATTGGGTCCAAATTAGGGTTTGGTTTAAAATTAGGGGTTTGGGTCAAAATTAGGGTTAGGGAAAATTTAGGTTTAGGGTAATTAAGTTTAGGGTTTGAAATAGGGTTTTGAGTTTAAAATAGGGTTTTGGGTCAAAAATAGGGTTAGAATTAGGGTTTTGGGTTAAAATTAGGGCTTTGGGTTTAAAATTGGGTTTTTGATTAATATTAGTATTATGATAAAAATTTGGGTTTAGTGTGAATTATGGTTTTTATATAAAATAGTGTTTTGTGTCAAAAATTTGGTTAAAAATTAGGGTTTTGGGTCAAAATTAGGGTTCTGGGTCAATATTAGGGTTTTGAGGTCAATATTAGGGTTTAGGGTTTGAATTAGGGTTAGAATTAGGCTTTTGGGTTAAAATTAGGGTTTCGAGTCAAAATTAGGGTTGGGTCAAATTTAGGGTTTAGGGTCCAAATTAGGGTTTGTGTTTAAAATAGGGTTTTGGGTCAAAAATAGGTTTAGAATTAGGGTTTTGGGTCAAAATTAGGGTTTTGGGTTAAAATTAGGGTTTTTGGGTCAAATTTATGGTTTTAGGATCAAAATTAGGGTTTAGGGTTGTTTAGGTTTTGAGTTAAAAATAGGGTTTTGGGTCAAAAATAGGGTTAGTAAATTAGGGTTTTGGGTTAAAATTAGGGTTTTGGGTCAAAAAAGTGCAATTAGGGTTTAGGGTTTGAATTAGGCTTTGAGTTAAAATAGGGTTTTGGGTCAAAAATAAGGTTTGAATTAGGGTTTTGAGTTAAAATTAGGGTTTTGGAGTCAAAATTAGGTTTTGGTTTAAAATTTTGGTTTAGGGTCAAAATTTGGGTTTAGGGTTTGAATTTAGGTTTTGAGTTTAAAATAGGGTTTTGCGACAAAAATATGGTTAGAATTAGGGTTTTGGCTCAAAATTAGTAGCTTTGGGTTAAAATTAAGGTTTTGGGTTAAAATTAGGGTTTTGGTCAAAATTAGGGTTTTGGGTTCAAATTAGGGTTTTGAGTTTAAATTATGGTTTAGGGTCAAAATAGGGTTTGAGGTTAAAATTAGGGTTTTGGGTTAAATTTAGGGTTTGTGTCAAAATTAGGGTTTGGGTTAGAATTTCTTTGGGTTAAAATTAGGGTTTTGGGTAAAAATTAGGGTTTGGTCAGAATTAGGGGTTTGGGTTAAAATTTAGGTTTAGGGTCAAATTTAGGGTTTAGTGTTTCAAAATAGGGTTTTGAGTTAAATTAGGGTTTTGGGTCAAAAATTAGGGTTTGAATTTGGGTTTTGCGTTAAAATTCGGGCTTTGGGTTAAAATTAGGGTTTTGGGTCAAATTTAGGGTTTAGGGTCAAATTTGGGTTTAGTGTTTGAATTAGGGTTTGAGTTTAAAATAGGGTTTTGGGTCAAAAATAGGGTTAGAATTAGGGTTTTGGGTTAAAATTAGGGTTTGGGTCAAATTTAGGTTTTAGGGTCAAAATTAGGGTTTAGGGTTTGAATTACGGTTTTTAGTTTAAAATAGGGTTTTGTGTCAAAAATAGGGTTAGAATTTGGGGTTTGTGTTAAAATTAGGATTTGGGTCAATTAGGTTTTGGGTCAAATTTTAGGTTTAGGGTCAAAATTAGGGTTTAGGGTTTGAATTAGGTTTGAGTTAAAAATAGGGTTTTGGGTCAAAATAGGGTTAGAATTAGGGTTTTGGGTTAAAACTTAGGTTTTGGGGTCAAATTTTGGGTTTAGGGTCAAAATTAGGGTTTAGGGTTTGAATTAAGGTTTTGAGTTTAAAATAGGGTTTGGGGTCAAAAATAAGGTTAGAACTAGGGTTTGGGGTTAAAATTTGGGTCTTGGGTCAAAATTAGGGTTTTGGTAAATTAGGTTTTGGGTAAAATTAGGGTTTTGTAAATTAGGTTTAGGGTCAAAATTAGGTTTAGGGTTTGAATAGGGTTTTGAGTTTAAAATAGAGTTTTGGGTCAATAGGGTTAGAATTAGGGTTTTGGGTCAAAATTAGGGTTTTGGGTCAAAAATAGGGTTTTGATTAAAATTAGTTTTAGGATCAAAATTAGGGTTTAGGGTGAATTAGGGTTTTGAGATAAAATTTGGGTTTGGGTCAAAAATTTGGTTTATATTTTTGTTTTCGGGTTAAAAATAGGGTTTCGGGTCAAAATTAGGGTTCTGGGTAAAATTTAGGGTTTAGGGTTTGAAATAGGGTTAGAATTAGGGTTTTACCTAAATTTCGGGTTTCGGGTAAAAATTAGGGTTAGGTCAAATTTAGGGTTTAGGGTCAAAATTAGGGTTTAGGGGTTGAATTAGGTTTTGAGTTTAAAATAGGTTTTGGGTCAAAAATAGGGTTAGAATTAGGGTTTTTGTTTAAAATTAGGGTTTCGGGTCAAATTTTGCTTTAGGATCAAAATTAGGGTTTAGGGTTTTGAGTTTAAAATTGGGTTTTGGGTCAAAATAGGGTTAGAATTAGGGTTTTGGGTCAAATTTAGGATCAAAATTAGGGTTTAGGGTTTGAATTAGGTTTTGTGTTTAAAATAGGGTTTTGGGTCAAAAATAGGTTAGAATTAGGGTTTTGGGTTAAAATTAGGGTTCGAGTAAAAATTAGGTTTTTGGGTAAAATTTTGGGTTCAGGGTCAAAATTAGGGTTTAGGGTTTGAAATAGGGTTTTGACTTTAAAATAGGGGCTTGGGTCAAAAATAGGGTTTAGAATTATGGTTTTGGTTCAAAATTAGGTTTGGGTTAAAATTAAGGTTTTAGGTGAAATTAGGGTTTTGGTAAAAATTAGGGTTTAGGGTTTGAACTAGGGTTTTGTGTTAAACATAGGTTTTTGGGTCAAAAATAGGGTTAGAATTAGGGTTTTGGGTTAAAATTAGGTTTGAGTTTCAAAATTAGGGTTTAGGGTTAGAATTTGGGTTAGAATTAGGATTTTGGTTAAAATTAGGGTTCGGGTCAAAATTTGGGTTGGGTCAAATTTAGTGGTTATGGTCAAAACTAGGGTTTAGGGTTTGTAATAGGGTTTTGAGTTTAAAATATGGTTTTGGGTCAAAAATAGTGTTAGAATTAGGGTTTTCGGTCAAAATTTGGGATTTGGGTTAAAAATAGGGTTTTGGTTTAAAATTAGGTTTTGGTCAAAATTAGGGTTCTTGGTCAAATTAGGGTTTGGATCAAATTGGGTTTAGGGTTTTGGGTCAAATTTAGTGTTTAGTTCAAAATTAGGTATAGTGTTTGAATTATGGTTTTGAGTTTATAATAGGGTTTTGGGTCAAAAATAAGGTTAGAATTAGTGTTTTGGGTTAAAATTTAGGATTTGGGTCAAAATTAGGGTTTTGGGTCAAAATTAGGGTTTTAGGTTTGAATTAGGGTTAGGTTTGAATTAGGGTTTTGGGTAAAATTAGGGTTTTGTGTCAAAATTAGGGTTTTGGGTTAAATTTAGGGGTCAAAATTAGGGTTTAGTGCTTAAATTAGGTTTTGTGTTTAAAATAGGGTTTTAGTTTGAAAAGGGTTTTGAGTTAAAAATAGGGTTTTGAGTCAAAATTAGGGTTGTTTAAAATTAGGGTTTTGGGAAAAATTAGGGTTTTGGGTCAAATTTGGGTTTAGGATCAAAATTAGGGTTTAGGGTTTGAATTAGGGTTTTGAGTTTAAATTAGGGTTTTGGGTCAAAAATAAGGTTAGAGTTAGGGTTTGGGGTTAAATTTTGGGTTTAAGGTCCAAATTAGGGTTTTGGGTCAAAATTGGAGTTTGGGGTTAGAATTAGGGTGATGAGTTAAAAATAGCGATTTCGGTCAAAAATAGGGTTAGAAATAGGGTTTTGGTTTAAAATTAGGTTTTGGGTAAAAATTAGGGTTCTTGGTCAAATTTAGGGTTTAGGGTTTGAAATAGGGTTTTGAGTTTAAAATAGGGTTTTCGGTCAAAATAGGGTTAGAATTTGGGGTTTACGTTAAAATTAGGTTACGGGTTAAAATTAGGTTTTGGGTCAAAATTTGGGTTTAGTGTCTAAATTAGGGTTTGGAGTTTAAAAGAAGGTTTTGGGTCAAAAAAGGGTTAGAATTAGGGTTTTTGGTCAAAATTTGGGCTTTGAGTTAAAATTGGCTTTTAGGTCAAAATTAGTTTTGGTTTAAAATTAGGGTTTAGGGGTTTGAATTAGGGTTTTGAGTTCAAAATTAGGGTTTAGGGTCAAAATTAGGGTTAGAATTAGGCTTTTGGGTAAAATTAGGGTTTGGGTCAAAATTAGGGTTTTGGGTCAAATTTAGGGGTCCAAATTAGGGTTTAGGGGTTTGAATTATGTTTAGAGTTTAAAAGAGGGTTTTGTGTAAAAAATAGGGTTAGAATTAGGGTTTTGGGTTAAAATTAGGGTTTGGTAGTAAAATTAGGGTTTTGGTGAAAATTAGGGTTCTTGGTCAAATTTTGGGTTTAGGGTCAAAATTAGGGTTTAGGGTTTGAATTAGGTTTGAGTTAAAAATAGGGTTTTGGGTCAAAAATAAGGGTTAGAATTAGGGTTTGGGTTCAATTTTTGGTTTGGGTCAAAATTAGGGTTTTGGGTCAAAATTAGGGTTTAGGGTTTGAATTAAGGTTTTGAGTTAAAAATAGGGTTTTGGTTCAAAATTAGGCTTTGGGTTAAAATTAGGGTTTTGGTTTAAAATTAGGTTTTGGGTCAAAATTAGGGTCATTTGGTTTTGGTCAAAATTAGGGTTTAGGGTTTGTAATAGGGTTTTGAGTTTAAAATAGTGTTTTGGGTCAAAAATAGGTTAGAATTAGGGTTTTTGGGTCAAAATTAGCTTTGGGTTAAAATTAGGTTTTGGGTCAAATTTTGGGTTTTAGGTCCAATTAGGTTTAGGTTTGAATTAGTTTTGAGTAAAATATAGGATTTTGGGTTAAAATTAGGGTTTGGGTCAAATTTAGGGTTTTGTTTCAAATTTAGGGTTTAGGTAAATTAGGGTTTAGGGTTTGAGTTAAAAATAGGTTTTGGGTCAAAAATAGGGTTAGAATTATGGTTTTTGGTCAAAATTAGGGTTTAGGGTTAAAATTAGGTTTTGAGTTAAAAATTAGGGTTTTGGGTCAAAAATAAGGTTAAATTAGGGTTTTGGTTTAAAATAAGGATTTCGAGTCAAAATTAGGGTTTTGGGTCAAATTTGGGTTTATGGTCAAAATTAGGGTTTAGGGTTTGAAATAGGGTTCTGAGTTTAAAATAGGGTTTTGGGTCAAAATTAGGTTTATAATTAGGGTTTTGGGTCATAATTTGGGCTTTGGGTTAAAATTAGGTTTTGGGGTCATAATTTGGGTTATGGGTCAATATTAGGGTTTAGGGTTTGAATTAGGGTTTTGAGTTAAAATAGGTTTTTGGGTCAAAATTAGGTGGTTAAAATTAGGGTTTTTTGTTAAAATTAGGGTTTTGTGTCAAAATTAGGGTTTTGGGTTAGAATTTGGGTTAGAATTAGGGTTTTGGGTAAAATTAGGGTTTGGTCAAAATTAGGTTTAGGTTTTGAATTAGGGTCAAATTTAGGGTTTTGGGTAAAATTAGGGTTTAGGGTTTGAATTGGGTTTTGAGTTAAATTAGGGTTTTGAGTTAATTAGTGTTAAAATTAGGGTTTTAGGTTAAAATTAGGGTTTTGTGTTAAAATTAGGGTTTGGGTCAAATTTAGGGTTTAGGGTCAAAATTAGGGTTTAGGGTTTGAATTATGGTTGGAGTTAAAAATAGGGTTTTGGGTCAAAAATAGGGTTAGAATTAGGGGTTTGGGTTAAAATTAGGGTTTCGAGTAAAAAATAGGGTTATGGGTCAAATTTAGGGTTTAGGATAAAAATTAGGGTTTGAGTTAAAAATAGGGTTTTGGTCAAAAATAGGGTTAGAATTTGGGTTTTGGGTCAAAATTAGAGCTTTGGGTTTTCAAAATTAGAGTTTTGGGTCAAAATTAGGGCTTAGGGTTAGAATTTGGGTTTTGAGTTAAAAATTGGGTTTTGGGTCGAAATTAGGGTTTTGGGTCAAATTTAGGTGTTAGGGTCAAAATTAAGGTTTGAATTAGGGTTTTGAGTTAAAAATAGGGGTTTGGTTAAAAATTGGGTTAGAATTAGGGTTTTGGGTTAAAATTAGGGTTTCGTGTCAAAATTAGAGTTTTGGGTCAAAATTAGGGCTTAGGGGTTTGATTAGGGTTAGAATTAGGCTTTTGGGTAAAATTAGGGTTTCGGGTCAAAATTAGGGTTCTGGATGAAATTTAGGGTCCAAATTATGGTTTAGGGTTTGAATTAGGTTGAGTTTAAAATAGGGTTTTGGGTCAAAAATAGGGTTTTGGGTTAAAATTAGGGTTTTGCGTTAAAATTAGGTTTTTGGGAAAAATTAGGGTTTAGGGTCAAAATTTAGGGTTTAGGGGTTGAATTAGGGTTTTGGTTAAAATTAGGGTTTATGGTTAAAATTAGGGTTTAGGGTTAGAATTAGGGTTTTGAGTCTAAAATAGGGTTATGGGTCAAAATTAGGGTTTTGGTGTTAAATTAGGGTTTTGGGTCAAGGTTTGAATTAGGGTTTTGAGTTTAAAATTAGTGTTGGGTCAAAATTAGGGTTTTGGGTTAGAATTTGGGTTTTGAGTTTAAAATTAGGTTTTGAGTCAAAATTAGGGTTAGGTTAGAATTAGGGTTAAAATTAGGCTTTTGGTTAAAATTAGGGTTTTGGTCAAAATTAGGGTTAGGGTCAAATTTAGGGTTTAGGGTTTGTAATTAGGTTTTGAGTTTAAAATAGGGTTTTGGGTCAAAAATAGGGTTAGGATTAGGGTTTTGGGTTAAAATTAGGGTTTTGTGTAAAAATTAGGGTTCTGGGTCAAATTTTGCTTTTAGGATCAAAATTAGGCTTTAGGGTTTGAATTAGGGTTTTGAGTTAAAAAGAGGGTTTTGGATCATAAATAAGGTTAGAATTAGGGTTTTGGGTTAAAATTAGGGTTTTGGGTCAAAATTTGGGTTTTGGATAAAATTTTGGGTATAGTGTTTGAATTATGGTTTTGAGTTAAAAATAGGGTTTTGGGTCAAATTAGGGTTTAGGGTTTGAATTAGGGTTTTGATTTTAAAATAGGTTTTGGGTCAAAAATAGGGTTATAATTAGGGTTTTAAAGGTTAAAATTAGGGTTCTGGGTCAAAATTAGGGATTATGGTTAGAATTAGGGTTTCGGTAAAATTGGGGTTTTGGGTCAAAATGTTTGGTATTAGGGTCAAATTTGGTTTTAGGTCAAATTAGGGTTTATGGTTAAAAATAGGTTTGGTTCTAAATTAGAGTTAGGGGTTAAAATTAGGGTTTTGGTTTAAAATTAGGGTTTTGGGTCAAAAATAGGGCTTAGGGTTAGAATTTGGGGTTAGAATTAGGGTTTTGGGTTAAAATTAGGGTTTAAAATAGGTTTAGAATTAGGGTTTTAGGTCAAATTTAGGGTTTAGGGTCAAAATTAGGGTTTAGGGTTCAAAATAGGGTTTTGGTCAAAAAAGGTTTAGGGTTAGAATTAGGGTTTTGGTCAAAAATTAGGGATTTGGGTCAAAAATTAAGGTTTTGGGTCCAACATAGGGTTTAGGGTTTGAATTAGGGTTTTGAGTTTAAAATAGGGTTTTAGGACAAAAATAGGGTTAGAATATAGGTTTTGGGTTAAAATTAAGGTTTCGTGTCAAAATTAGGTTTTGGGTCAAATTTGGGTTATGGCCAAAGTTAGGGTTTAGGGTTTGAATTAGGGTTTTGAGTTTAAAATAGGGTTTTGGGTCAAAAATAGGGTTAGTATTAGGGTTTTGGGTCAAAAAGGTTTGGGTCAAAATTAGGGTTTGGTACAAATTAAGGTTTAGGGTTTGAATTAGGGTTTTGAGTTAAAGATATGTTTTGTGTCATAAATAGGGTTAGAATTAGGGTTTTGGGTTAAAATTAGGGTTTCGTGACAAAATAAGGGCTTAGGGTTAGAATTTGGGTGAGATTTAGGTTTTGGGAAAATTAGGGTTTTGGGTTAAAATTAGGGTTTGGGTCAAAATTAGGTTTAGGGTTTGAATTAGGTTTTGAGTTTAAAATAGGGTTTTGGGTCAGAAATAGGGTTAGAATTAGGGTTTTGGTTTAAAATTGGTTTTTAGGGTCAAAATTAGGGTTTGGGTCGATTTAAGGTTTTGGGTTTTAAATAGTGTTTTGGGTCAAAAATAGGGTTAGAATTAGGTTTTACGTTAAAATTAGGTTTTGGTAAAATTAGGGTTTTGGGTCAAATTAGGGTTTAGGGTCAAAATTAGGGTTTTGGGGTCAAAATAGGGTTTTGAGTTAAAATTAGGTTTTGGGTTATATTTAGGGTTTCGGGTCAAATTTAGGGTTTAGGGTTTGAATTAGGGTTTTGAGTTAAAAATAGGTTTTTGGGTCAGAAATAGGTAGATTAGGGTTTTGGGTCAAAATTAGGGTTTGGGTTAATTTAGGTTTTGGGTTAAAATTAGGTTTTGGTGAGGTTAGAATTAGGCTTTTGGGTAAAATTAGGGTTTTGGGTCAAAATTGTGTTTTGGGTCATTTGGGGTTAAATTAGGTTTTGGGTTTAAAAATAGGTTTTGGGTCAAAAATAGTGTTAGAATTAGGGTTTTGGGTTAAAATTCGGGTATTGGGTCAAAATTAGGGTTTTGGGTCAAAATTAGAGTTTAGGGTTTGATTTAAGGTTTTGGGCAAAAATAGGGTAAAATTAGGGTTTTGGTTTAAAATTAGGGTTTCGGTCAAAATTAGGTTTTGGGTCAAATTTAGGTTTAGGTGTTTGAAATAGGGTTTTGAGTTTAAAATAGGGTTTTGGGTAAAAAGGGTTAGAATTAGGTTTTGAGTTAAAATTAGGGTTTTGTGTCAAATTTTAGGTTTAGGGTCAAATTAGTGTTTGGGTTTAAAATAGTGTTTTGGGTCAAAAATAGGTGAATTAGGGTTTTGGGTCAAAATTAGGGTTTGAGTTAAAATTAGGGTTTAGGGTTGAATTTGGGTTTTGGGTTAAAACTAGGGTTTGGATCAAAATTAGGGTTTGGGGTCAAATTTAGGGTTTAGTTTCAAGGATTAGGGTTTGAATTAGGGCTTTGTGTTAAAAATAGGGTTTTGGGTCAAAAATAAGGTTAGAATTAGGGTTTTGGGTTAAAATTTGGGTTTTGGGTCAAAATTAGGGTTTCGGGTCAAAATTAGGGTTTAGGGTTTGAATTAGGGTTAGAATTAGGCTTTTGGGTAAAATTATGGTTTTGGTCAAAATTAGGGTTCGGGTCAAATTTAGGGTCCAAATTAGGGTTTAGGGTTTGAATTAGGTTTTGAGTTTAAAATAGGGTTTTGGTCAAAAATAGGGTTAGAATTAGGGTTTTGGGTTAAAATTAGGGTTTTGAGTTAAAATTAGGGTTTAGGAGAAAATTAGGGTTTAGGTCAAATTAGGGTTTAGAGTTTACAATTAGGGTTTTGGTTTAAATTTAGGGTTTAGGATCAAAATTAGGGTTTAGGGTTTGAATTAGGGTTTTGAGTTTAAAATAGGGTTTTGGGTCAAAAATTAGGGTTTTGAGTTAAAAATAGTGTTAAAATTAGGGTTTTGGTTTAAAATTAGGTTTGGGTCAAAATTAGGGTTTAGGGTTTGAATTAGGGTTAGAATTAGGGTTTTTGGGTAAAATTAGGTTTGGGTCAAAATTAGGGTTGGGTAAAATTAGGTTTAGGGTCAAAATTAGGGTTTATGGTTTGAATTAGGTTTTGAGTTTAAAAGAGGGTTTTGGGTCAAAAATAGGGTTAGAATTA
Organism: Sophora flavescens; assembly: GCA_030762895.1. Taxonomy (NCBI): domain Eukaryota; kingdom Viridiplantae; phylum Streptophyta; class Magnoliopsida; order Fabales; family Fabaceae; genus Sophora; species Sophora flavescens. The sequence continues at coordinate 14,806,801 of JAUPTC010000010.1, read as the reverse complement.
GGGTTTTGGGTTAAAATTAGGTTATTGGGTCAAATTGATGGATTAGGATCAAATTTAGGGTTTAGGGTTTGAATTAGGGTTTTGAGTGTAAGATAGGGTTGTGGATCAAATTAGGGTTTGAATTAGGGTTTTGGGTTAAAATTTGGGTTTTGGGTTAAAATTTAGGTTTTGGGTCAAAATTAGGGTTTAGGGTTTTAATTAGGGTTTTGAGTTAAAAATAGGGTTTTGGGTCAAAAATATGTTTAGAATTAGGGTTTTGGGTTAGAATTAGGGTTTCGGGTCAAAATTAGGGTTTTTGGTCAAAATTAGAGTTAGAATTAGGGTTTTGGGTTAGAATTAGGGTTTTGAGTTTAAAATTGGGTTTTGGGTCAAAAATAGGATTAGAATTAGGGTTTTGGATCAAAATTAGGGTACTGGGTTAAAATTAAGGTTTGGTCAAAATTAGAGTTTGGAAATTAGGGTTTAGGGTTTGAATTAGTGTTTTTAGTTAAAAATAGGTTTTTGGGACAAAAATAGTGTTAGAATTAGGGTTTTAGGTTAAAATTAGGGTTTCGAGTCAAAATTAGGTTTAAAGAATTAGGGTTTTAGTCAAAATTAGGGTTTGAGTTTAAAATTAGGGTTTTGGGTCAAACATATTAGGGTTAGAATTAGGGTAATGAGTTAAAATTAGGTTATGGGTCAAAATGGTTTTAGGGTTTGGGTCAAATTTTGGTTTAGGGTCAAAATTAGGTTTAGGGTTAGAATTAGGTTTTGGGTTAAAAATAGGGTTTGGGAATAGGTTAAAATTAGGTTTTGGGTTAGAATTAGGGTTTCGGGTCAAAATTAGGGTTTTGGGTTTGAATTAGGGTTTTAAGTTAAAAATAGGGTTTTGGGTCATCAATAGGGTTAGAATTAGTGTTTTGGGTTAAAATTAGGGTTACGGGTCAAAATTAGGGTTTTGGGTCAATTTTAGGGTTTAGGGTCAAAATTAGGGTTTGAATTAGGGTTTGAAATTGGGTTTTGAGTTTAAAATAGGGTTTTGGGTTAAAAATAGGGTTAGAATTAGGGTTTTAGGTAAAATTAGGGTTTTGGGTTAAAATTAGGGTTTGGGTCAAATTTTAGGTTTAGGGTCAAAATTAGGGTTTGGGTCGAATTAGGGTTGAGTTAAAAATAGTTTTGGGTCAAAATAGGGTTAGAATTTGGGGTTTGGGTTAAAATTGGGTTTTGGGTCAAATTTTGGGTTTGGTCAAAATTAGGGTTTAGGGTTTGAATTAGGGTTTTGAGGTTAAAATAGGGTTTTGGGTCAAAAAAATTAGGGTTTTGGGGAAAAATTAGGGTAAAATTAGGTTTGGTCAAATTTAGGGTTTAAGGTCAAAATTAGGGTTTAGGGTTTGAATTAGGGTTTTAAGTTTAAAATATGGTTTTGGGTCAAAAATAGGTTAGAATTAGGTTTGGTTAAAATTAGGGTTTTGAGTTAAAATATGGGGTTTGGGTCAAAATTAGGGTTTATGGTTTGAATTAGGTTTGAGTTAAATTAGGGTTTGGGTCAAAAATAGTGGTTAAATTAGGGTTTTGGGTCAAAATTAGGGTTTTGGGTCAAAATTAGGGTTTCGGGTCAAATTTAGGTGTTAGGGTTTGAGTTTAAAATAGGGTTTTGGTCAAAATGGGTAAAATTAGGGTTTGGGTCAAAATTAGGGTTTGGGTCAAATTTAGGGTTTTGGGTCAAATTTAGGGTTAGGGTTTGTAAATAGGGTTTTGAGTTTAAAATTAGGGTTTTAGGGTCAAAAATAGGGTTAGAATTAGGGTTTTAGGTTAAAATTAGGGCTTTGGGGTTAAAATTAGGTTTTGGGTCAAAATTTGGGTTTAGGGTCAAATTTAGGGTTTAGGTTTGAATTTGGGTTTTGAGTTAAAAATAGGTTTTGGGTCAGAAATAGGTTAGAATTAGGGTTTCGGGTTCAAATTAGGTTTGGGTTAAAATTTTGGGTTTAGGATCAAAATTAGGGTTTAGGGTTTTAATTAGGGTTTTAGTTTAAAATAGGGTTTTGGGTCAAAAATAGGGTTAGAATTAAGGTTTTGGGTTAAAATTTGGGTTCCGGGTCAAAATTAGGTTTTGGGGTCAAATTTGGGTTTGGGTCAAAATTAGGGTTTAGGGTTTGAATTAGGTTTTGAGTTAAAAAATGGGTTTTGGGTCAAAAATAGGGTTAGAATTAGGGTTTTGGGTTAAAATTTGGGTTTTAGGTCCAAATTTGGGTTTGGGTCAAATTAGGGTTTTGGGTTAGAATTAGGGTTTTGAGTTAAAATTAGGGTTTTGGGTCAAAAATAAGGTTAGAATTAGGGTTTGGGTTAAACTTTTGGGTATTGGTCAAAATTAGGGTTTTGTTTAAAATTAGGTTTAGGGTTTGAATTAAGGTTTTGAGTTAAAATAGGTTTTGGGTTAAAATTAGGGTTAGAATTAGGGTTTTGGTTTAAAATTAGGGTTTGGGTTAAAAATTAGGGTTATGGGTAAAATTTAGGTTTATGGGTAAAAATTAGGGTTTAGGGTTTGAATTAGGGTTTTGAGTTTAAAAATAGGGTTTTGGGTTAAAAATAGGGTTAGAATTAGGGTTTTGGGTAAAATTAGGGCTTTGGGTTACAAATAGGGTTTTGGATTAAAATTGGTATTAGGGTCCAAATTGGGGTTTAGAGTGAATTA
>JAUPTC010000010.1:14786630-14803630 GCA_030762895.1 Sophora flavescens | reverse complement strand
TGGGTCAAAATAGGGTTAGAATTTGGGGTTTACGTTAAAATTAGGGTTACGGGTCAAAATTAGGTTTTTGGGTCAAATTTTGGGTTTAGCATCAAAATTAGGGTTTGGAGTTTAAAAGAGGATTTTGAGTCAAAAAAAGGGTTAGAATTAGGGTTTTTGGTCAAAATTAGGGCTTTGAGTTAAAATTTGGCTTTTAGGTCAAAATTAGGGTTTTGGTTTAAAATTAGGGTTTCGGGTCAGAATTAGGGTTCTGGGTCAAAATTAGGGTTTAGGGTTTGAATTAGGGTTAGAATTAGGCTTTTGGGTAAAATTAGTGTTTCGGGTCAAAATTAGGGTTCTGGGTCAAATTTAGAGTCTAAATTAGGGTTTAGGGTTTGAATTAGGTTTTGAGTTTAAAATAGGGTTTTGGGTTAAAATTAGGGTTTGAGTAAAAATTAGGGTTTCTGGGAAAAATTAGTGTTCTTGGTCAAATTTAGGGGTTAAGATCAAAATTAGGGTTTAGGTTTTGAACTACGGTTTTAAGTATAAATAGGGTTTTGGGTCAAAAATAAGGTTAGAATTAGGTTTTGGGGTTAAAATTTGGGTATTGGGTCCAAATTAGGGTTTTGGGTCAAAATTAGAGTTTAGGGTTTGAATTAAGGTTTTGACTTAAAAATAGGGTTTTGGGTCAAAAATAGGGTTAGAATTAGGGTTTTGGTTTAATATTAGGGTTTCGGGTCAAAATTAGGGTTCTGGGTCAGATTTAGGGTTTAGGGTTTGAAATAGGGTTTTGAGTTTAAAATAGGGTTTTGGGTCAAAATAGGGTTAGAATTAGAGGTTTGCGTTAAAATTAGGGTTACGGGTCAAAATTAGGTTTTTGGGTCAAATTTTGGGTTTAGGGTCAAAATTAGGGTTGAGGGTTTGAATTAGTGTTTTGAGTTAAATATAGGATTTTGGGTTAAAATTAGGGCTATGTGTCAAATTTAAGGTTTAGGATCAAAATTAGGGTTTAGGGGTTTGAGTTTAAAATAGGGTTTGAATTTGGGTTTTGGGTCAAAATTAGGGTTTAGGGTTTGAATTAAGGTTTTGAATTAAAATTAGGGTTATGGGTCAAAAATAAGATTACAATTAGGGTTTTGGGTTAAAATTAGGGTGTCGAGTCAAAATTAGGTTTTTGGGTCAAATTTTTGGTTTCTGGTAAAAGTTAGGGTTTAGGGTTTGAAACAGGGTTTTGAGTTTAAAATATGGTTTTTGGTCAAAAATAGGGTTAGTATTATGGTTTTGGGTCAAAATTCGGGCTCTGGATTAAAATTAAGGTTTTGGGTCAAAATTATGGTTTTTCGTTCCAATTAGGGTTTTGGGTTTGAAATAGGGTTTTGAGTTAAAGATATGTTTTGGGGTCAAAAATAGGGTTAGAATTAGGGTTTTGGGTTGAAATTAGGGTTGTGTCAAAATTAGGGCTTAGGGTTAGAATTTGGGTTAGAATTAGGATTTTGGGTAAAATTAGGGTTTCGGGTCAAAATTAGGGTTCGTGGTCAAATTTAGGGTTTAGGGTAAAAATTAGGGTTTTGTAATAGGGTTTTGAGTTAATATAGGGTTTTGGACCAGAAATAGTGTTAAAATTAGGGTTTTAGGTCAAAATTAGGGTTTTGGGTTAAAATTAGGGTTTTGGGTTAAAATTAGGGTTTCGGGTAAAATTAGGGTTTTGGGATAAAATTAGGGTTTTGGGTTTGAATTAGGGTTTGAATTAAAAATAGGATTTTGGGTCAAGAATAGGGTTAGAATTAGGGCTTTGGGTTAAAATTAGGGATTTGGGTTAAAATTAGGGTTCTGGGTCAAATTTAGGGTTTCGGGTCAAAATTAGGGTTTAGGGTTTGAAATAGGGTTTTGGGTCAAAAATACGGTTTGAATTAGGGTTTTGGGTCAAAATTAGGGCATTGGGTTAAAATTAGGGATTTGGGTCAAAATTTGGGTTTTGGGTCCATATTAGGGTTTAGGGTTTGAATTTGGGTTTTGGGTTAAAAATAGGGTTCTGGGTCAAATTTATAGTTTAGTTTAAAAATTAGGGTTTGAATTAGGGCTTTGTGTTAAAAATAGGGTTTTGGGTCAAAAATAAGGTTAGAATTAGGGTTTTGGGTTAAAATTTAGGGATTTGGTCAAAATTAGGGTTCTGGGTCAAAATTAGGGTTTAGGGGTTTGAATTAGGGTTAGAATTAGGATTTTGGGTAAAATTTGGGTATCCGGTCAAAATTAGGGTTCTCACGTCAATTTTAGGGTCCAAATAAGGGTTTAGGGTTTGAATTAGGTTTTGACTTTAAAATATGGTTTTTGGTCAAAAATAAGGTTTGAATTAGGGTTTTGGGTTAAAATTAGGGTTTTGAGTTAAAATTGGGGTTTTGGGAAAAATTAGGGTTCGGGGTCAAATTTAGGGCTTCGGGGTAACAATTAGGGTTTTGGGTTAAAATTAGGGTTTATGGTCAAAATTAGGGTTTAGGGTTTGAATTAGGGTTTTGAGTTTAAAATAGGGTTATGGGTCAAAATTAGGGTTTTGGTGTTAAATTAGGGTTTTGGGTCAAGGTTTGAATTAGGGTTTTGAGTTTAAAATAGTGTTAAAATTAGGGTTTTGGGTTAAAATTTCGGGTTTCGGGTCAAAATTAGGGTTCTGGGTCAAATTTAGGGTTTAGTGTCTGAATTAGGGTTAGAATTAGGCTTTTGGGTAAAATTAGGTTTTCTGGTCAAAATTAGGGTTCTGGGTCCTATTTAGGGTTTAGGGTTTGAATTAGGTTTTCAGTTTAAAATAGTGTTTTGGGTCAAAAATAGGGTTAGGATTAGGGTTTTGGGTTAAAATTAGGGTTTTGGGAAAAATTAGGGTTCTTGGTCAAATTTACGGTTTATGATCAAAATTAGGGTTTAGGGTTTTAATTAGGGTTTTCAGTTTAAAATAGGGTTTTGGGTCAAAATAGGGTTAGAATTAGGGTTTTGTGTCAAAACTTGGGTTTTGGGTCCAAATTTGGGTTTTGGGTCCAAATTTGGGTTTAGGGTTTGAATTAAGGTTTTGAGTTAAAAATAGGGTTTTGGTACAAATTAGGGTTTAGGGTTTGAATTAGGGTTTTGATTTTAAAATAAGTTTTTACGTCAAAAATAGGGTTATAATTAGGGTTTTAGGTTAAAATTAGGGTTCTTGGTCAAAATTAGGGATTTGGGTTAGAATTAGGGTTTTGGGTAAAATGGGGTTTTGGTCAAAATTATGGTTCTGGGTCAAATTTAGGGTTTAGGGTCAAAATTAGGGTTTACGGTTTGAAATAGGGTTTTGGTTCTAAAATAGGGTTAGAATTAGGGTTTTGGTTTAAAATTAGGGTTCGTGTCAAAATTAGGGCTTAGGGTTAGAATTTGGGTTAGAATTTTGGTTTTGGGTAAAATTAGGGTTTCGGGTCAAAATTAGGGTCCAGGGTCAAATTTAGGGTTTAGGGTCAAAATTAGGGTGTAGCGTTTGAATTAGGGTTTTCAGTCAATATTAGGGTTAGAGTTAGGGTGTTAGGTCAAAAGTAGCGATTTGGGTAAAAATTAGGGTTTTGGGTCCAACATAGGGTTTATGGTTTGAATTAGGGTTTTGAGTTAAAAATAGGGTTTTGGGTAAAAAATAAGCTTAGAATTTGGGTTTTGGGTGAAAATTAACGTTTCAAATCAAAAATAGCATATTTTGTCAAATTTAGGGATTATGGCCAAAGTAAGGGTGTAGGGATAGACATAGCGTTTTGAGTATAAAATAGGGTTATGGATCAAAAATAGGGTTAGAATTAGGTTTTGGGTCAAAATTAGGGTTGCCAAATTAAGGTTTAGGGTTTGAATTAGGTTTTGAGTTTAAAATAGGTTTTGGGTCAAAAATAGGGTTAGAATTAGGGTTTGGGTTAAAATTAGGGTTGTGTCAAAATTAGGGTTAGGGTTAGAATTTGGGTGAGAAGATTTTGGGAAAAATTAGGTTTGGGTCAAATTTAGGGTTTAGGGTCAATATTAGGGTTTAAGGTTTGAATTAGGGTTTTAAGTTTAAAATAGGGTTTTGGGTCAAATATAAGGTTAGAATTAGGGTTTGGGGGTTAAAATTTGGGTTTTGGGTAGAAATTAGGTTTTGGGTCAAAATTAGAGTTTAGAGTTTGAATTAAGGTTTTGAGTTAAAAATAGGGTTTTGGGTCAAAAATAGGGTTAGAATTAGGGTTTTGGTTTAAAATTAGGGTTCGAGTCAAAATTAGGGTTTTGGGTCAGATATTGGGTTTAGGGTTTGAAATATGGTTTTGAGTTTAAAATAGGGTTTTGGGTTAAAAATAGGGTTAGAATTGGGGTTTGCGTTAAAATTAGGGTTCTTGGTCAAAATTAGGGTTTTGGATCAAATTTTGGGTTTAGGGTAATTGGGTTTAGGGTTTGAATTAGTGTTTTGAGTTAAAAATAGGGTTTTGGGTCAAAATAGGGTTAGAATTAGGGTTTAGGGTCAAAACTTGGGCTTTGGGTCCAAATGGGGTTAGAATTAGGGTTTTGGGTTAAAATTAGGGTTTTGGGAAAATTTAGGGTTTTGGGTCAAATTTAAGATTTAGGATCAAAATTGGGGTTTAGGGTTTTGAGTTTAAAATAGGTTTTGGGTCAAAATAGGGTTTGAATTAGGGTTTGGGGTTAAAACTTCGGTTTTTGGTCCAAATTTGGGTTTTGGGTCAAAATTAGGGTTTAGGGTTTGAATTAAGGTTTTGTGTTAAAAATAGGGTTTTGGGTCAAAAATAAGGTTAGAATTAGGGATTTGGGTTAAAATTAGGGTTTAGTCAAAATTAGGGTTTTGGGACAAATTTTGGGTTTATGGTCAAAGTTAGGGTTTAGGGTTTGAAATAGGGTTTTGAGTTTAAAATAGGGTTTTGGGTCAAAATACTAGGGTAAAAATTAAGGTTTTGGGTCAAAATTAGGGTTTTTGGTACAAATTAGGGCTCAGGGTTTAAATTAGGGTTTTGAGTTAAAGATATGTTTTTGGGTCAAAAATAGGGTTAGAATTAGGATTTTGGGTTAAAATTAGGGTTGTGGGTCAAAATTGGGGCTTAGGGTTAGAATTCGGGTTAGAATTATGATTTTGGGTAAAATTAGGGTTTCGGGTCAAAATTAGGGTTCGGGGTCAAAATTAGGGTTTAGTGTCAAAATTAGGGTTTAGGGTTTGAAATAGGGTTTTCAGTTTAAGACAGGGTTTTGGGTCAAAATTAGGGTTAGAATTAGGGTTTTCGGTCAAAAAAAGGGTTTGGGTAAAATGGGTTTCGGATCAAATTTAGGGTTTAGGGTCAAAATTAGGGTTTAGGATTTGAAATAGGGTTTATAGTTAAAAATTGGTTTAGGGTTAGAATTAGGGTTTTGGGTTAAAATTTGGGTTTCGGGTTAAAATTAGGGTTTTAGGTCAAAATTAGGGCTTTGGGTTAAAATTAGGATTTTTTGTCAAACATAGGGTTTAGGGTTTGAATTAAGGTTTTGAGTTAAAAATAGGTTTTTGGGCCAGAAATAGGGTCAGAAATAGATTTTTGGTGTTAAATTAGGGTTTTGGGTCAAGGTTTGAATTAGGGTTTTGAGTTAAAAAGTGTTAAAATTAGGGTTGTGGGTTAAAATTTAGGGTTTCGGGTCAAAATTAGGGTTCTGGGTCAAAATTAGGGTTTAGGGTTTGAATTAGGCTTAGAATTAGGCTTTTGGGTAAAATTAGGGTTTCGGTTCAAAATTACGGTTCTGGGTCAAATTTATGGTTTGAATTAGGTTTTGAGTTTAAAATAGGGTTTTGGGTCAAAAATAGGTTTATAATTAGGGTTTTAGGTTAAAATTAGGGTTTTGGGAAAAATTAGGGTTCTTGGTCAAATTTAAGGTTTATGATCAAAATTAGGGTTTACGGTTTGAATTAGGGTTTTGAGTTTAAAATAGGGTTTTGCGTCAAAATAGGGTTAGAATTAGGGTTTTGGGTCAAAACTTGGGTTTTGGGTCCAAATTTGGGTTTAGGTTTTGAATTAAGGTTTTGAGTTAAAAATAGGGTTTGTGGTCAAAAATAGGGTTAGAATTAGGGTTTTGCATTAAAATTAGGGTTTCGAGTCAAAATTAGGTTTTTGGGTCAAATTTTTATGGTCAAAGTTAGGGTTTAGGGTTTGAAATAGGGTTTTGAGTTTAAAATAGGGTTTTGGGTCAAAAATGGGATTAGTATTAGGGTTTTGGGTCAAAATTAGGGCTCTGGGTAAAATTAAGGTTTTGGGTCAAAATTAGGGTTTTTTGTACAAATTAGGGTTTAGGGTTTGAATTAGGGTTTCAAGTTAAAGATGTGTTTTTGGGTCAAAAATAGGGTTAGAATTAGGGTTTCGGGTTAAAATTAGGGTTTCGGGTCAAAAATAGTATTAGAATTAGGGTTTTAGTCAAAATTAGGGCTTTGAGTTAAAATTAGGGTTTTGGGTCAAACATAGGGTTTAGGGTTTGAATTAGGGTTGAGTTAAAAATAGGTTTTTGGGTCAGAAATACGGTTAGAATTAGGGTTTTGGGTCAAATTTTTGGTTTAGGGTCAAAATTAGGGTTTAGGGTTTGAATTAGGGTTTTGAGTTAAAAATAGGATTTTGGGTCAAAAATAGGGTGAGAATTAGGGTTTTGGGTTAAAATTAGGGCTTTGGGTTAAAATTAAGGTTTTGGTTTAAAATTGAGTTAGGTTTTGGGTCAAATAGAATTAGGCTTTGGGTCAAATTTAGGGTTTGTGTTCAAAATTAGGGTTTAGGGTTTGAAATAGGGTTTTGAGTTTAAAATAGTGGTTTGGGTCAAAAATATTTGGTTAGATTTAGGGTTTTGGGTCAAAATTAGGCCTTTAAGGTTAAAATTAGGTTATTGGCTCAAAATTTGGGTTTTGTGCCCAAATTAGGGTTTAGGGTTTGAATTTGGGTTTTGGGTTAAAACTAGGGTCTCGCATCAAAATTAGGGTTTGGGTCGAATTTAGGGTTTTGTTTCAAAATTAGGGTTAGAATTAGGGTTTGGGTTAAAATTTAGGGTTTCGGTCAAAAATAGGGTTACGGGTTAAAATTAGGGTTTAGGGTTTTGAATTAGGGTTAGAATTAGGCTTTTGGGTAAAATTAGGGTTTTGGGTCAAAATTAGGTTTGGGTCAAATTTAGGGGTCCAAATTAGGGTTTAGAGTTTGAATTAGGTTTTGAGTTTAAGATAGGTTTTTTGTCAAAAATAGGGTTAGAATTAGGGTTTTGTGTTAAAATTGGGGTTTGGCTCAAATTTAGGGTTTCGGTTCAAAATTAGGGGTTAGGGTTTGAATTAGGGTTTTGAGTTTAAAATAGAGTTTTGGGTCAAAAATAAGGTTAGAATTTGGGTTTGGGGTTAAAATTTGGGTATTGGGTCTAAATTAAGGTTTTGGGTCAAAATTAGAGTTTAGCGTTTGAATTAAGGTTGAGTTAAAAATAGGGTTTTGGGTCAAAAATAGGGTTAGAATTAGGGTTTTGGTTTAAAATTAGGGTTTCGGGTCAAAATTAGGGTTCTGGGTCAGATTTAGTGATTAGGGTTTTAAATAGGGTTTTGAGTCAAAAATAGGGTTAGAATTAGGGTTTTGCGTTAAAATTAGGGTTACGGGTCAAAATTAGGTTTTTGGGTCAAATTTAGGGTTTAGGGTCAAAATTAGGGTTTAGGGTTTGTAATATGGTTGAGTTTAAAATAGGGTTTTGGGTCAAAAATAGGGTTAGAATTTGGGTTTTAGGTCAAAATTAAGGCTTTGGATTAAAATTAGGATTTTGGGTCAAATTTTGGGTTTAGGGTCAAAATTAGGGTTCAGGGTCAAAATTAGGGTTTTGAGTTAAAAATAGTTTTTGGGTCAGAAATTGGGTTAGAATTATGGTTTTGGGTTAAAATTAGATTTTCGGGTCAAATTTTGCGTTTAGGGTCAAAATTAGGGTTTTGGGTTAAAATTTAGGGTTTCGGGTCAAAATTAGGGTTCTGGGTCAAAATTAGGGTTCTGGCTCAAATTTAGCTTCCAAATTAGGGTTTAGGGTTTGAATTAGGTTTTGAGTTTAAAATAGGGTTTTGGGTCAAAAATAGGTTAGAATTAGGGATTTGGGTTAAAACTAGGGTTTTGAAAAAAAATTAGGGTTTTGAGAAAAATTAGGGTTTAAGATCAAAATTTGGGTTTAGGGTTTGAATTAGGGTTTTAAGTTTAAAATAGGGTTTTGGGTCAAAAATAAGGTTAGAATTAGGGTTTGGGGATAAAATTTGGGTATTGGGTCCAAATTAGGGTTTTGGGTCCAAATTAGAGTTTAGGGTTTGAATTAAGGTTTTGAGTTAAAAATAGGGTTTTGGGTCAAAAATAGGGTTAGAATTAGGGTTTTGGTTTAAATTTAGGGTTTCGGGTCAAAATTAGGGTTTAGGGACATATTTAGGGATTTGGGATTTGGGTTTTGAGTTAAAAATAGGGTTTTGGGTCATAAATAGGGTTAGAATTAGGGTTTTGGGTTAAAATTAGGGTTTCGGGTCAAAATTAGGTTTTTGGGTCAAAATTAGGGTTTTGGGTCAAATTTAGGGTTGAGTCAAAATTAGGGTTTGAATTAGGGTTTTGAGTTTAAAATAGGGTTTTGGGTCAAAAATAGGATTAGAATTAGGGTTTTAGGTCAAAATTAGGGCTTTGGGTTAAAATTAGGGTTTCGGGTCAAATTTTGGGTTTAGGGTTTGAATTAGGGTTTTGAGTTAAAAATAGGTTTTTGGGACAGAAATAGGGTTAGAATTAGGGTTTCGGGTTAAAATTAGGGTTTCGGGTCAAATTTTGGGTTTAGGATCAAATTTAGGGTATAGGGTTTGAATTAGGGTTTTAAGTTTAAAATAGGGTTTTGGGTCAAAAATAAGGTTAGAATTAGGGTTTGGGGATAAAATTTGGGTATTGGGTCCAAATTAGGGTTTTGGGTCCAAATTAGAGTTTAGGGTTTGAATTAAGGTTTTGAGTTAAAAATAGGGTTTTGGGTCAAAAATAGGGTTAGAATTAGGGTTTTGGTTTAAAATTAGGGTTTCGGGTCAAAATTAGGGTTTAGGGACATATTTAGGGATTTGGGATTTGGGTTTTGAGTTTAAAATAGGGTTTTGGGTCAAAAATAGGGTTAGAATTAGGGTTTTGCGTTAAAATTTGGGTTACGGGTCAAAATTAGGTTTTGGGGTCAAATTCAGGGTTTAGGGTCAAATTTAGGGTTTAGGGTCTGTAATAGGGTTTTGAGTTTAAAATAGGGTTTTGGGTCAAAAATAGGATTAGAATTAGGGTTTTAGGTCAAAATTAGGGCTTTGGGTTAAAATTAGGGTTTTGGGTCAAATTTTGGGTTTAGGGTTTGAATTAGGGTTTTGAGTTAAAAATAGGTTTTTGGGAAAGAAATAGGGTTAGAATTAGGGTTTCGGGTTAAAATTAGGGTTTCGGGTCAAATTTTGGGTTTAGGATCAAATTTAGGGTATAGGGTTTGAATTACGGTTTTTAGTTTAAAATAGGGTTTTGTGTCAAAAATAGGGTTAGAATTTGGGGTTTGCGTTAAAATTAGGATTACGGGTCAAAATTATGTTTTTGGGTCAAATTTTGGGTTTAGGGTCAAAATTAGGGTTTAGGGTTTGAATTAGGGTTTTGAGTTAAAAATAGGGTTTTGGGTCAAAACTTGGGTTTTGGGTCCAAATTTGGGTTTTGGGTCAAAAATTAGGGTTTAGGGTTTGAATTAAGGTTTTGAGTTAAAATAGGGTTTTGGGTCAAAAATAAGGTTAGAATTAGGGTTTGGGGTTAAAATTTGGGTATTGGGTCCAAATTAGGGTTTGGGTTTATAATTAGGGGTTTGAGTCAAAATTAGGGTTTTAAAATAGGGTAAAATTTAGGGTTTAGGGTCAAAATTAAGGTTTAGGGTTTGAAATAGGGTTTTGAGTTTAAAATAGGGTTTTGGGTCAAAATAGGGTTAGTTGAATTAGGGTTTTGGGTCAAAATTAGGTTTTGGGTTACAAATAGGGTTTTGGATTAAAATTAGTTTTAGGATCAAATTTGGGTTTAGGGTGAATTAGGGTTTTGAGTATAAAATAGGGTTTTGGGTCAAAAATTGGGTTAAAATTATGGTTTTGGGTTAAAATTTAGGGTTTCGGGTCAAAATTAGGGTTCTGGGTCAATATTAGGGTTTAGGGTTTGAATTAGGGTTAGAATTAGGCTTTTGGGTAAAATTAGGGTTTCGGGTCAAAATTAGGGTTATGGGTAAAATTTAGGGTTTAGGGTCCAAATTAGGGTTCAGGGGTTGAATTAGGTTTTGAGTTTAAAATAGGGTTTTGGGTCAAAAATAGGGTTAGAATTAGGGTTTTGGGTTAAAATTTGGGTTGGGTCAAATTTATGCTTTAGGATCAAAATTAGGGTTTAGGGTTTTGAGTTTAAAATAGGGTTTTGGGTCAAAATAGGGTTAGAATTAGGGTTTTCGGTCAAAACTTGGGTTTTGGGTCAAAATTTGGGTTTAGGGTTTGAATTATAGTTTTGAGTTAAAATAGGGTTTTGGGTCAAAAATAAGGTTTGAATTAGGGTTTTGGGTTAAAATTAGGGTTTCTAGTGAAAATTAGGTTTTTGGGTCAAATTTTGGGTTTATGGTCAAAGTTAGGGTTTAGGGTTTGAAATAGGGTTGAGTTTAAAATAGGGTTTTGGGTCAAAAATTGGGTTAGTATTAGGGTTTTGGGTCAAAAATAGGGCATTGGGTTAAAATTAAGGTTTTAGGTCAAAATTAGGGTTTTGGTACAAATTAGGGTTTAGGGTTTGAACTAGGGTTTTGAGTTAAAGATATGTTTTTGGATCAAAATTGGGTTAGAATTTAGGGTTTTGGGTTAAAATTAGGGTTTTGTGTCAAAATTAGGGCTTAGGTTTAGAATTTGGGTTAGAATTTGGATTTTGGGTAAAATTAGGGTTTCTTGTCAAAATTAGGGTTCGGGGTCAAATTTAGTGTTTAGGGTCAAAACTAGGGTTTAGGGTTTGTAATAGGGTTTTGAGTTTAAAATAGGGTTTTGGGCAAAAAAGTGTTAGAATTAGGGTTTTTGTCAAAATTTGGGATTTGGGTTAAAAATAGGGTTTTGGTTTAAAATTAGGGTTTTGGTCAAAATTAGGGTTATTGGTCAAATATAGGGATTCGGATCAAAATATGGGTTTAGTGTTTCTTGGTCAAATTTATTTTTTAGTTTCAAAATTAGTTTTTGAATTAGTTCTTTTTGATAAAAATAGGGTTTTGGGTAAAAAATAAGTTTATAATTAGGGTTTTGGTTAAAATTTAGGATTTCGGGTCAAAATTAGGGTTATGGGTCAAAATTAGGTTTTATGTTTGAATTAGGGTTAGAATTAGGGTTTTGGGTAAAATTAGGGTTTTGGTCAAAATGGTTCTTGGTCAAATTTAGGGTCCAAATTAGGGTTTAGTGCTTTAATTCGGTTTTGTGTTTAAAATAGGGTTTTGGGTCAAAAGTATGGCTAGAATTAGGGTTTTGAGTTAAAATTAGGGGTTTGATTTAAAATTAGGGTTTTGGGAAAAATTAGGGTTCTGGGTCAAATTTAGGGTTTAGGATCAAACTTAGGGTTTAGGGTTTGAATTAGGGTTTTGAGTTTAAAATAGGGTTTTGGGTCAAAAATATGGTTAGAATTAGGGTTGGGTTAAAATTTGGGTATTGGGTCCAAATTAGGGTTTTGGGTCAAAATTAGAGTTTAGGGTTTGAATTAAGTTTTTGACTTAAAAATAGGGTTTTGGGTCAAAAATAGGGTTAGAATTAGGGTTTTGGTTTAAAATTAGTGTTTCGGGTCAAAATTAGGGTTCTGGGTCAGATTTAGGGTATAGGGTTTGAAATAGGGTTTTGAGTTTAAAATAGGGCTTTGGGTCAAAATAGGGTTAGAATTTGGGGTTTACGTTAAAATTAGGGTTACGGGTCAAAATTAGGTTTTTGGTCAAATTTTGGGTTTAGCGTCAAAATTAGGGTTTGGAGTTTAAAAGAGGATTTTGAGTCAAAATAGGGTTAGAATTAGTGTTTTGTGTCAAAAATTGGGCTTTGAGTTAAAATTTGGGTTTTAGGTCAAAATTAGGGTTTTGGTTTAAAATTAGGGTTTGAGTTAAAATTAGGGTTTTGGTCAAAATTAGGGTTTAGGGTTTGAATTAGGGTTTGATAAATTAGGCTTTTGGGTAAAATTAGTGTTTGGGTCAAAATTAGGGTTTTAGGTCAAATTTAGGGTCTGAAATTAGGGTTTAGGGTTTGAATTAGGTTTTGAGTTTAAAATAGGGTTTTGGGTTAAAATTAGGGTTTGAGTAAAAATTAGGGTTTAGGGAAAAATTAGTGTTCTTGGTGAAATTTAGGGGGTTAAGAGTCAAAATTAGGGTTTTGGTTTTGGAACTACGGTTTTAAGTATAAATAGGGTTTTGGGTCAAAAATAAGGTTAGAATTAGGTTTTGGGGTTAAAATTTGGGTATTGGGTCCAAATTAGGGTTTTGGGTCAAATTTAGAGTTTAGGGTTAGAATTAAGGTTTTGACTTAAAAATAGGGTTTTGGGTCAAAAATAGGGTTAGAATTAGGGTTTTGGTTTAATATTAGGGTTTGGGTAAAAATTAGGGTTTTGGGTCCGATTTAGGGTTTAGGGTTTGAAATTAGGGTTTTGAGTTAAAAATAGGGTTTTGGGTCAAAATTAAGGTTAGAATTAGAGGTTTGGGTTAAAATTAAGGTTTCAGGTCAAAATTAGGTTTTGGGTCAAATTTTGGGTTTAGGGTCAAAATTAGGGTTGAGGGTTTGAATTAGTGTTTTGAGTTAAATATAGGATTTTGGGTTAAAATTAGGGCTATGTAAATTTAAGGTTTAGGGTCAAAATTAGGGTTTTAGGGGTTTGAGTTTAAAATAGGGTTTGAATTTGGGTTTTGGGTTAAAATTAGGGTTTAGGGTTTGAATTAAGGTTTTGAATTAAAATTAGGGTTATGGGTCAAAAATAAGATTACAATTAGGTTTTGGGTTAAATTTAGGGTGTCGAGTCAAAATTAGGGTTTTGGGTCAAATTTTTGGTTCGGGTAAAAGTTAGGGTTTAGGGTTTGAATTATGGTTTTGAGTTTAAAATAGGGTTTTGGTTAAAAATAGGGTTATAATTATGGTTTTGGGTCAAAATTAGGGTCTGGATTAAAATTAAGGTTTTGGGTCAAAATTATGGTTTATCGTTCCAATTAGGGTTTTGGGTTTGAAATAGGGTTTTGAGTTAAAGATATGTTTTAGAATGGTTTACATTAAAATTAGGGTTACGGGTCAACATTCGGGTTTTGGGTCAAAATTTGGGCTTAGGGTCAAATTTAGGGTTTAGGGTTGAATTAGGATTTTGGTTAAAATTAGGTTTTGGGGTCAAAATTAGGGTTCGTGGTCAAATTTAGGGTTTAGGGTAAAATTTTGGGTTTTGTAATAGGGTTTTGAGTTAATATAGGGTTTTGGACCAAAAATAGTGTTAAAATTAGGGTTTTAGGTCAAAATTAGGGTTTTGGGTCAAATTTTGGGTTTTGGGTTAAAATTAGGGTTTGGTGAGGGTAAAATTAGGGTTTTGGGGTAAAATTAGGGTTTTGGGTTTGAATTAGGGTTTGAATTAAAAATAGGATTTTGGGTCAAGAATTAGGTTTTGGGTCAATTTGGGTTAAAATTAGGGTTTGGGGTTAAAATTTGGGTTGGGTCCAAATTTAGGTTTTGGGTCAAAATTAGGGTTTAGGGTTTGAAATAGGGTTTTGAGTTAAAAATACGGTTTTGAATTAGGGTTTTGGGTCAAAATTAGGGCATTGGGTTAAAATTAGGATTTGGGTCAAAATTTGGGTTTGGGGTCCAAATAGGGTTTTGGGTTTGAATTTGGGTAAATTTGGGTTAAAACTAGGTTTTGGGATCAAAATTAGGGTTTGGGTCAAATTTTGGGTTTAGTTTCAAAATTAGGGTTTGAATTAGGGCTTTGTGTTAAAAATAGGGTTTTGGGTCAAAAATAAGGTTAGAATTAGGGTTTTGGGTCAAAATTTAGGGATTTTGGGTCAAAATTAGGGTTTGGGTCAAAATTTGGGTTTTGGGTCCTTGAATTTAGGGTTAGAATTAGGATTTTGGGTAAAATTTGGGTTTTCAGATCAAAATTAGGGTTCTTGGTCAAATTTAGGGTCCAAATTCAAGGGTTTAGGGTTTGAATTAGGTTTTGACTTTAAAAATATGGTTTTTGGTCAAAAATAAGGTTTGAATTAGGGTTTGGGTTAATAGGGTTAAAATTAGGGTTTTGAGTTAAAATTGGGGTTTAGGGGTGAAGGGTAGAATTAGGGTTTTGGGTAAAATTTGGGTTTGGGAAAAATTAGGGTTCGGGGTAACAATTAGGGTTTTGGGTTAAAATTAGGGTTTATGGTCAAAATTAGGGTTTAGGGTTTGAATTAGGGTTTTGAGTTTAAAATAGGGTTATGGGTCAAAATTAGGGTTTTGGTGTTAAATTAGGGTTTTGGGTCAAGGTTTGAATTAGGGTTGTGAGTTTAAAATAGTGTTAAAATTAGGGTTTTGGGTTAAATTTTCGGGTTTCGGGTCAAAATTAGGGTTCTGGGTCAAGTTTAGGGTTTAGTGTCTGAATTAGGGTTAGAATTAGGCTTTTGGGTAAAATTAGGGTTTCTGGTCAAAATTAGGGTTCTGGGTCCTATTTAGGGTTTAGGGTTTGAATTAGGTTTTCCGTTTAAAATAGTGTTTTGGGTCAAAAATAGGGTTAGGATTAGGGTTTTGGGTTAAAATTAGGGTTTTGGGAAAAATTAGGGTTCTTGGTCAAATTTACGGTTTATGATCAAAATTAGGGTTTAGGGTTTTAATTAGGGTTTTCAGTTTAAAATAGGGTTTTGGGTCAAAATAGGGTTAGAATTAGGGTTTTGTGTCAAAACATGGGTTTTGGGTCCAAATTTGGGTTTTGGGTCCAAATTTGGGTTTAGGGTTTGAATTAAGGTTTTGAGTTAAAAATAGGGTTTTGGTACAAATTAGGGTTTAGGGTTTGAATTAGGGTTTTGATTTTAAAATAAGTTTTTACGTCAAAAATAGGGTTATAATTAGGGTTTTAGGTTAAAATTAGGGTTCTTGGTCAAAATTAGGGATTTGGGTTAGAATTAGGGTTTTGGGTAAAATTGGGGTTTCGGGTCAAAATTATGGTTCGGGGTCAAATTTAGGGTTTAGGGTCAAAATTAGGGTTTACGGTTTGAAATAGGGTTTTGGTTCTAAAATAGGGTTAGAATTAGGGTTTTGGTTTAAAATTAGGGTTCTGTGTCAAAATTAGGGCTTAGGGTTAGAATTTGGGTTAGAATTAGGGTTTTCGGTAAAATTAGGGTTTCGGGTCAAAATTAGGGTCCGCGGACAAATTTAGGGTTTAGGGTCAAAATTAGGGTTTAGGGTTTGAAATAGGGTTTTGGGTCAAAAATAGGGTTAGAATTAGGGTTTTAGGTCAAAATTAGCGATTTGGGTAAAAATTAGGGTTTTGGGTCCAACATAGGGTTTATGGTTTGAATTAGGGTTTTGAGTTAAAAATAGGGTTTTGGGTAAAAATTAAGGTTAGAATTTGGGTTTTGGGTTAAAATTAAGGTTTCAAATCAAAATTAGGTTTTTGGGCCAAATTTTGGGATTATGGCCAAAGTTAGGGTTTAGGGTTTGAAATAGGGTTTTGAGTTTAAAATAGGGTTTTGGATCAAAAATAGGGTTAGTATTAGGGTTTTGGGTCAAAATTAGGGTTTTCTGTACAAATTAAGGTTTAGGGTTTGAATTAGGGTTTTGAGTTAAAGATATGTTTTTGGGTCAAAAATAGGGTTAGAATTAGGGTTTTGGGTTAAAATTAGGGTTGTGTCAAAATTAGGGCTTAGGGTTAGAATTTGGGTGAGATTTAGGATTTTGGGTAAACTTAGGGTTTCGGGTCAAAATTAGGGTTCGGGGTCAAAATTAGAGTTTAAGGTTTGAATTAAGGTTTTGAGTTTAAAATAGGGTTTTGGGTTAAAAATAGGGGTTAGAATTGGGGTTTTGGTTTAAAATTAGGGTTTCGGGTCAAAATTAGGGTTCTGGGTCAGATTTAGGGTTTAGGGTTTTAAGTAGGGTTTTGAGTTTAAAATAGGGTTTCGGGTCAAAAATAGGGTTAGAATACGGTTTTACATTAAAATTAGGGTTACGGGTCAAAATTAGGTTTTTGGGTCAAATTTTGGGTTTAGGGTCAAAATTAGGGTTTAGGGTTTGTAATAGGGTTTTGAGTTAAAAATAGGTTTTGGGGTTAGAATTAGGGTTTCGGGGTAAAATTAGGGTTTCGGGTCAAATTTTGGGTTTAGGGTTTGAATTAGGGTTTTGAGTTAAAAATAGGATTTTGGGTCAAAAATAGGGTTAGAATTAGGGTTTTGGGTCAAAATTAGGGCTTTGGGTTAAATTTTGGGTTTTGGGTTAAAATTAGGGTTTTGGTGAGGGTTAGAATAAGGCTTTCGGGTAAAATTAG
Source organism: Sophora flavescens (assembly GCA_030762895.1). Classification (NCBI taxonomy): domain Eukaryota; kingdom Viridiplantae; phylum Streptophyta; class Magnoliopsida; order Fabales; family Fabaceae; genus Sophora; species Sophora flavescens. The sequence continues at coordinate 14,787,179 of JAUPTC010000010.1, read as the reverse complement.
GGTTTTGGGTCAAAATTAGGGTTCTGGGTCAAATTTGGGGTCCAAATTAGGGTTTAGGGTTTGAATTAGGTTTTGGGTCAAAATTAGGGTTAGAATTAGGGTTTGGGGTTAAAATTTGGGTATTGGGTCCAAATTAGGGTTTTGGGTCAAAATTAGAGTTTAGGGTTTGATTTAAGGTTTTGAGTTAAAAATAGGGTTTTGGGTCAAAAATAGGGTTAGAATTGGGGTTTTGGTTTAAAATTAGGGTTTCGGGTCAAAATTAGGATTCTGGGTCAGATTTAGGGTTTAGGGTTTGAAATAGGGTTTTGAGTTTAAAATAGTGTTTTGGGTAAAAAATAGGGTTAGAATTATGGTTTTGGGTTAAAATTAGGGTTTCGGGTCAAATTTTGGGTTTAGGGTCAACATTAGGGTTTTGGGTTTGAAATAGGGTTTTGGGTCAAAAATACGGTTAGAATTAGGGTTTTGGGTCAAAATTAGGGCATTGGGTTAAAATTAGGGATTTGGGTCAAAATTTGGGTTTTGGGTCCATATTAGGGTTTAGGGTTTGAA
>JAUPTC010000010.1:14770130-14786130 GCA_030762895.1 Sophora flavescens | reverse complement strand
GACCCAAAGCCCTATTTTAAACGCACAACCTAATTCAAACCCTAAACCCTAATTTGGACCCTGAACCCTAAATTTGACCCAGAACCCTAATTTTGACCCGAAACCCTAATTTTACCCAAAAGCCTAATTCTAACCCTAATTCAAACCCTAAACCCTAATTTTGACCAGAAACCCTAAATTTTAACCCAAAACCCTAATTTTAACGCTATTTTTGACCCAAAAACCTATTTTAAACTCAAAACCCTAATTCAAACCCTAAACCCTAATTTTGATCCTCAACACTAAATTTAACCCAAAACCCTAATTGTAACCCGATGCCCTAATTTTGACCCAAAACCCTAATTCTAACCCTGTTTTGACCCAAACCCCTATTTTAAACTCAAAAACCTAATTCAAACCCTAAACCCTAATTTTGATCCTAAACCTTAAATTTGACCCAGAACCCTAATTTTTCCCATAACCCAAATTTTAACCCAAAACCCTAATTCTAACCCTATTTTTTACACAACCCTATTTTAAACTCAAACCCCAATTCAAACCCTAAACCCTAATTTGGACCCTAAACCCTAAATTTGACCCAGAACCCTAATTTTGACCCAAAACCCTAATTTTACCTAACAACCTAATTCTAACCCTAATGCAAACCCTAAATCCTAATTTTGACCCAGAACCCTAATTTTGACCTGAAACCCTAATTTTACCCAAAATCCTAATTCTATCCCAAATTCTAACCCTAAGCCCTAATTTGGACATAGAACCCTAATTGTAACCCAAAACCCTAATTCTAACCCTATTTTTGCCCCAAAAACATATCTTTAACTCAAAACCCTAATTCAAACCATAAACCCTAATTTGAGCCAAAAACCCTAATTTTGACCCAAAACCTTAATTTTAACCCAGAGCCCTAATTTTAACCCAAAACCAAAATTCTAACCCAAATTTTGACCCAAAACCTTATTTTATACTCAAAACCCTAATTTTGATCCTAAACGTTAAATTTGACCCAGAACCCTATTTTTTCCAAAACCCTAATTTTAACCCAAAACCCTAATTCTAAAGCTATTTTTGACCCAAAACCCTATTTTAAACTCAAAACCTAATTCAAACCCTAAACCCTAATTTGGACCCTAAACCCCAAATTTGACCCCGAACCCTAATTTTGACCCGAAACCCTAATTCTACCCAAAAGCCTAATTCTAACCCTAATTCAAACCCAGAACCCTAATTTTGACCCGAAACCCTAAATTTTAACCCCAAAACACTAATTTTAACGCTAATTTTGACCCAAAAACTACTTTTAATATCAAAACCCTAATTCAAACCCTAAACCCTAATTTTGATCCAAAACACTAATTTTAACCCAAAACCCTAATTGTAACCGAAAGCCCTAATTTTGACCCAAAACCCTAATTCTAACCCTATTTTGATCCAAAACACTACTTTAAACTCAAAACCCTAATTCAAACCCTAAACCCTAATTTTGATCCTAAACCTTAAATTTGACCCAGAACCCTAATTTTTCCCATAACCCTAATTTTAACCGAAAACCCTAATTCTCACCCTATTTTGACCCAAAGCACTATTTTAAACGCAAAACCTAATTCAAACCCTAAACCCTAATTTGGACCCTGAACCCTAAATTTGACCCAGAACCCTCATTTTGACCCGAAACCCTAATTTTACCCAAAAGCATAATTCTAACCATAATTCAAACCCTAAACCCTAATTTTGACCCAGAACCCAAATTTTGACCCGAAACACTAAATTTTAACCCAAAACCCTAATTTTAACGCTATTTTTGACCCAAAAACCTATTTTAAAATCAAAACCCTAATTCAAACCCTAAACCCTAATTTTGATCCTCAACACTAAATTTAACCCAAAACCCTAATTGTAACTCGATGCCCTAATTTTGACCCAAAACCCTAATTCTAACCCTGTTTTGACCCAAAACCCTATTTTAAACTCGAAACCCTAATTCAAACCCTAAACCCTAATTTTGATCCTAAACCTTAAATTGACCCAGAACCCTAATTTTTCCCATAACCCAAATTTTAACCCAAAACCCTAATTCTAACCCTATTTTTGACACAAAACCCTATTTTAAACTCAACCCCCAATTCAAACCCTAAACCCTAATTTGGACCCTAAACCCTAAATTTGACCCAGAACCCTAATTTTGACCCGAAACCCTAATTTTACCCAAAAGCCTAATTCTAACCCTAATTCACACCCTAAACCCTAATTTTGACCCAGAACCCTAATTTTAACCCGAAACCCTAATTTTAAACCAAAACCATAATTTTAACCCAAAGCCCTAATTTTGACCCAAAACGCTAATTCTAACCCTATTTGACGCAAAACCCTATTTTAAACTCAAAACCCTATGTCAAACCCTAAACCCTAACTTTGATCATAAACCCAAAACATTACTTTAAACTCAAAACCCTAATTCACACCCTAATTTTGACCGAGAACCCTAATTTTGATTTGAAACCGTAATTTTAAACCAAAACCATAATTTTAACCCAAAGCCCTAATTTTGACCCAAAACCCAAATTTAATCTCAAAACCCAATATTTCAAACCCTAACCCTAACTTTGATCATAAACCCAAAATTTGAGCCAAAAACCTTATTTTGACTCGAAACCCTAATTTTATCCCAAAACCGTAATTCTAACCTTATTTTTGACCCAAAACCCTATTTTTAACTCAAAACCTTAATTCAAACCCTAAACCCTATGTTTGACCCAAAACCCTAATTTTAACCAAAAACCCTAATTTTGACCCAAAACCTTAATTTTAACCCAAAGTCCTAATTTTAACCCAAAACCAAAATTCTAACCCAATTTTTGACCCAAAACCCTATTTTAAACTCAAAACCCTAATTTTGATCCTAAACCTTAAATTTGACCAAGAACCCTATTTTTTCCCAAAACCCTAATTTTAACCCAAAACCCTAATTCTAAAGCTATTTTTGACCCAAAACCCTATTTTAAACTCAAAACCTAATTCAAACCCTAAACCCTAATTTGGACCCTAAACCCCAAATTTGACCCAGAACCCTAATTTTGACCCGAAACCCTAATTCTACCCAAAAGCCTAATTCTAACCCTAATTCAAATCCTAAACCCTAATTTTGACCCAGAACCCTAATTTTGACCAAACCCTAAATTTTAACCCAAAACCCTAATTTTAACGCTATTTTTGACCCAAAAACCTATTTTAAATTCAAAACCCTAATTCAAACCCTAAACCCTAATTTTGATCCAAAACACTAATTTTAACCCAAAACCCTAATTGTAACCCAAAGCCCTAATTTTGACCCAAAACCCTAATTCTAACCCTGCTGAGATCATGGGCGCCATTCTCTCCATTGAATTGGCACATAAGAAGAATTGGTGCAATCTTTGGCTTGAGTGTGACTCAAAGTTGGCAAGTGGAATCTTTCTCCAACCCAAAGTGGGTTCCTTGGCCGCTTCAAATGATGGATGAATTGCCCGAGTTTAACTAAGGAAATGCATTTTGGTTGCTCACACATTCTTAGAGAGGGAAATTCCTGCGCTGACAAATTAGACAACTACGACATTCTTTCCCAGGGGTTTGTCTGGTGGAATTTAGGTCCTAGTTTTATTTTACAAGATTTCTTCCGGAATAGGATTGGTCTACCTAATTATAGGTTTAAATAACTCTGTTTCTTTCATGGGTTTTGGTGTTGTCCCCCCATGCTTTGTACTGTTTTTTCCTTTTTAATAAATTTATGGTGTGCTGCAAGTGATTGGTGGGGCTTGGGGTGCCAACATAGTTGGGATGTCAAGTTTCCACAGTGATGCCTTTGCACCCCATTTTGGTTAAAAAAAACCATATTTTGATCCAAAACACTACTTTAAACTCAAAACCCTAAATCTAACCCTAAACCCTAATTTTGATCCTAAACCTTAAATTTGACCCAGAACCCTAATTTTTCCCATAACCCTAATTTTAACCCAAAACCCTAATTCTCACCCTATTTTTGACCCAAAGCACTATTTTAAACGCAAAACCTAATTCAAACCCTAAACCCTAATTAGGACCATGAACCCTAAATTTGACCCAGAACCCTAATTTTGACCCGAAACCCTAATTTTACCCAAACCCCTAATTCTAACCCTAATTCAAACCCTAAACCCTAATTTTGACCCAGAACCCTAATTTTGACCCGAAACCCTAAATTTTAACCCAAAACCCTAATTTTAACGCTATTTTGTCCCCAAAACCTATTTTAAACTCAAAACCCTAATTCAAACCCTAAACCCTAATTTTGATCCTCAACACTAAATTTAACCCAAAACCCTAATTGTGACCCGATGCCCTAATTTTGACACAAAACCCTAATTCTAACCCTATTTTGACCCAAAACCCTATTTTAAACTCAAAACCCTAATTCAAACCCTAAACCCTAATTTTGATCCTAAACCTTAAATTCGACCCAGAACCCTAATTTTTCCCATAACCCAAACTTTAACCCAAAACCCTAATTCTAACCCTATTTTTGACACAAAACCCTATTTTAAACTCAAAACCCAATTCAAACCCTAAACCCAAATTTGGACCCTAAACCCTAAATTTGACCTAGAACCCTAATTTTGACCCGAAACCCTAAATTTTAACCCAAAACCCTAATTTTAAAACTATTTTTGAACCAAAACACTATTTTAAAATCAAAACCTAATTCAAACCCTAAACCCTAATTTGGACCCTAAACCCTAAATTTGACCCAGAACCCTAATTTTGACGCGAAACCCTAATTTTACCCAAAAGCCTAATTCTAACCCTAATTCTAACCCTAAACCCTAATTTTGACCCGGAACCCTAATTTTAACCCGAAACCCTAATTTTAAACCAAAACCATTATTTTAACCCAAATCCCTAATTTGGACCCAAAACGCTAATTATAACCCTATTTTGATCCAAAACCCTATTTTAAACTCAAAACCCTAATTTTGACAGAGAACCCTAATTTTGATTCGAAACCGTAATTTTAAAATAAAACCATAATTTCAACCCAAAGCCCTAATTTTGACCCAAAACCCAAATTTAATCTCAAAACCCTATTTCAAACCATAAACCCTAACTTTGACCATAAACCCAAAATTTGAGCCTAATACCTTATTTTGACTCGAAACCCTAATTTTAACCCAAAACCGCAATTCTAACCTTATTTTTTACCCAAAACCCTATTTTTAACTCAAAACCTTAATTCAAACCCTAAACCCTATGTTTGACCCAAAACCCTAATTTTAACCCAAAGACTTAATTTTGACCTAAAACCCTAATTCTAACCCTATTTCAAACCCTAAACCCTAATTTTGACCCGAAACCCTAATTTGACTCAAAACCCTAATTCATACCCTAAACCCTAATGTGTACCAAAACCCTAATTTTGACCCAAAACCCTAATTTTGACCCAAAACCCTAATTTTGACCAAAAACCCTAATTCTAACCATATTTTTTACCCAAAACCCTATTTTTAACTCAAAACCTTAATTCAAACCCTAAACCCTAATTTTGACCCAAAACCAAAATTTGGACCCAAAACCCAAGTTTTGACCCAAAACCCTAATTCTAACCCTATTTTTAACTCAAAACCCTAATTCAAATCGTAGAACCCTAATTTTGACCCTAAACCCAAAATTTGACCGAAAAACCTAATTTTGACCGGTAACCCTAATTTTAATGCAAAACCCTAATTCTTACACTATTTTGACACAAAACCTTATTTTAAACTCAAAACCATATTTCAAACCCTAAACCCGAAATCTGACCTCGAACCCTAATTTTGACCCGAAACCCTAATTTTAAACCAAAACCCTAATTCTAACCCTATTTTTAACTCAAAACCTTAATTCAAATCCTAAACCCTAATTTTGACCCAAAACCCAAATTTGGACCCAAAACCCAAGTTCTAACCCTATTTTGACCCAAAACCCTGTTTTTAACTCAAAACCCTAAACCCTAATTTTGATCCTAAACCTTAAATTTGACCCAGAACCTTATTTTTCCCCAAAACCCTAATTTTAAACCGAAACCCTAATTCTAACCCTATTTTAAACTCAACCTAATTCAAACCCTAAACCCTAATTTGGACCCTAAACCCTAAATTTGACCCAGAACCCTAATTTTGACCCGAAACCCTAATTTTACCCAAAAGCCTAATTCTAACCCTAATTCAAACCCTAAACCCAAATTTTGACCCAGAAACCTAATTTTGACCCGAAACCCTAAATTTTAACCCAAAACCCTAATTTTAACGCTATTTTTGACCCAAAACCCTATTTTAAACTCAAAACCCTAATTCAAACCCTAAACCCTAATTTTGATCCTAAACACTAATTTTAACACAAAACCCTAATTGTAACCCAAAGCCCTAATTTTGACCCAAAACACTATTTTAAACACAAAACCCTAATTCAAACCCTAAACCCAAATTTTCATCCTAAACCTTAAATTTGACCCAGAACCCTAATTTTTTCATAACCCTAATTTTAACCCAAAACCCTAATTCTAACCCTATTTTTGACCCAAAATCCTATTTTAAACTCAAAACCTATTTCAAACCCTAAACCCTAATTTGGACCCTAAACCCTAAATTCCAAATGGACTTGTTTGACCCTGATAGAGCCCAAATGGACTTTTTAGGTCATATAGGACCTAACTGGACCAATTTTTACATCTTTGGTCCTAATGGAGCCCAAATGGACTTGTTCGATCCTAATAGAGCCAAAATGCACTTTTTAGGTCATATAGGACCTAACTGGGCCACTTTGTACTTCTTTGGTCCTATTGGAGCACAAATGGACTTGTTTGATCCTAATAGAGTCCAAATAGACTTTTTAGGTCATACAGGACTAACTGGGCCAATTTGTACTTCTTTGGTCCTAATGGAGCCCAAATGGACTTGTTTGACCTTAATAGAGCCTAAATGGACTTTTTAGGTCATATAGGACCTAATTGGGCCAATTTGTACTTCTTTGGTCCTACAGGAGCCCAAATGGACTTGTGTGACCCTAATAGAGCCCAAATGGACTTGTTTGATCCTAATAGAGGCCAAATGGACATGTTAGGTCATAAAGGACCTAACTGTGCCAATTTGTACTTCTTTGGTCCTATTGGTGCCCAAATGGATTGGTTTGATCCTAATAGAGCCCAAATGCACTTTTTAGGTCATATAGGACCTAACTGGGCCATTTTGCACTTCTTTGGTCCTATTGGAGCCCAAATGGACTTGTTTGATCCTAATAGAGCCCAAATGGACTTTTTAAGTCATATAGGACCTAACTGGGCTAATTTGTACTACTTTGTTCCTAATGGAGCCCAAATGGACTTGTTTGATCCTAATAGAGCCTAAATGTACTTTTTAGGTCATATAGGACCTAATTGGGCCAATTTGTACTTCTTTGGTCCTAATGGAGCCCAAATGGACTTGTTTGATCCTAATAGAGCCCAAATGGACTAGTTTGATCCTAATAGAGCCCAAATGGACCTGTTAGGTCATAAAGGACCTAACTATGCCAATTTGTACTTCATTGGTCCTCTTGGAGCCCAAATGGACTTGTTTGATCCTAATAGAGCCCAAATGGACTTTTTAGGTCATATAGGACCATGCTGGGCCAATTTGTACATCTTTGGTCCTAATGGAGCCCAAATGGACTTGTTTGATCCTAATAGAGCCCAAATGGACTTTTTAGGTCATATAGGACCTAACTGGGCCAATTTGTACTTCTTTGGTCCTATTGGAGCCCAAATGGACTTGTTTGATCCTAATAGAGCCCAATCGGACATTTTAGGTCATATAGGACCTAATCTGGGCTAATTTGTACTTCTTTGGTCCTATTGGAGACCAAATGGACTTGTTTGATCCTAATTGAGTCCAACTGGACATTTTAGGTCATATAGGACCTAACTGGGCCAATTTGTACTTCTTTGGTCCTATTGGAGCCCAAATGGACTTGTTTGATCCTAATAGAGCCCAAATGGACTTTTTAGATCATATAGGACCTAACTGGGGCAATTTGTACTTAAATGCACTTTTGAGGTCATATAGGACCTAACTGGGCCAATTTGTACTTCTTTGGTCCTATTGGAGCCCAAATGGACTTGTTTGATCCTAATAGAGCCCAAATGCACTTTTTAGGTCATATAGGAACTAACTGGGCCAATTTGTACTTCTTTGGTCCTATTGGAGTCCAAATGGACTTGTTTGATCCTAATAGAGCCCAAATGAACTTTTTAGGTCATATAGGACCTATCTGGGCCAATTTGTACTTCTTTGGTCCTATTGGACACCAAATAGACTTGTTTGATCCTAATAGAGCCCAAATGGACTATTTAGGTCATATCGGACCTAACTGGTCCAATTTGTACTTCTTTGGTCCTATTGGAGCCCAAATAGACTTGTTTGATCCTAATAGAGCCAAAATGCACTTTTTAGGTCATATAGGACCTAACTGAGCCAATTTGTACTTCTTTGGTCCTATTGGAGCCCAAATGGACTTGTTTGATCCAAATAGAGCCCAAATGGACTTTTTAGGTCATATAAGACCTAATCTGGTCCAATTTGTACTTCTTTGGTCCTAATGGAGCCCAAATGGACTTGTTTGACCCTAATAGAGCCCAAATGGACTTGTTTGATCCTAATAGAGCCCAAATGGACTTGTTAGGTCATAAAGGACCTAACTGTGCCAATTTGTACTTCTTTGGTCCTATTGGAGCCCAAATGGACATGTTTGATCCTAATAGAGCACAACTGTACTTTTTAGGTCGTATAGGACCTAACTGGGCCAATTTGTACTTCTTTGGTCCTATTGGAGCCCAAATGGACTTGTTTGATCCTAATAGAGCCCAAATGGACTTTTTTGGTCATATAGGACCTGACTGAGCCAATTTATATTTCTTTGGTCCTAACGGAGCCCAAATGGACTTGTTTGATCCTAATAGAGCCCAAATGGACTTGTTTGATGCTAATAGAGCCCAAATGGTATTGTTAGGTCATAAAGGACCTAACTGTGCCAATTTGTACTTCTTTGGTCCTATTGGAGCCCAAATGGACTTGTTTGATCTTAATAGAGCCCAAATGGACTTTTTAGGTCATATAGGACCTAATTGGGCCAACTTGTACTTCTTTGGTCCTACTGGAGCCCAAATGGACTTGTTTGACCCTAATAGAGCCCAAATGGACTTGTTTGATCCTAATAGAGCCCACATGGACTTGTTAGGTCATAAAGGACCTAATCGTGCCAATTTGTACTTCTTTGGTCCTATTGGAGCCCAAACGGACTTGTTTGATCCTAATAGAGCCCAAATGGACTTTTTAGGTCATATAGGACCTAACTGGGCCAATTTGTACTTCTTTGGTCCTATTGGAGCCCAAATGGATTGGAGCCCAAATGGACTTTTTTGATCCTGATAGAGCCCAAATGAACTTTTTAGGTCATATAGGACCTATCTCAGGTAATTTGTACTTCTTTGGTTCTATTGGACACCAAATGGACTTGTTTGATCCTAATAGAGCCCAAATGGACTATTTAGGTCATATCGGACCTAACTGGTCCAATTTGTTCTTCTTTGGTCATTTTGTAGCCCAAATAGACTTGTTTGATCCTAATAGAGCCAAAATGCACTTTTTAGGTCATATTGGACCTAACTGGGCCAATTTGTACTTCTTTGGTCCTATTGGAGCCCAAATGGACTTGTTTGATCCAAATAGAGCCCTAATGGACTTTTTAGGTCATATAAGACCTAACTGGTCCAACTTGTACTTCTTTGGTCCTAATGGAGCCCAAATGGTCTTGTTTGACCCTAATAGAGCCCAAATGGACTTGTTTGATCCTAATAGAGCCCAATTGGACTTGTTAGGTCATAAAGGACCTAACTGTGCCAATTTGTACTTCTTTGGTCCTATTGGATCCCAAATGGAATTGTTTGATCCTAATAGAGCCCAAATGCACTTTTTAGGCCATATAGGACCTAACTGGGCCAATTTGTACTTCTTTGGTCCTATTGGAGCCCAAATGGACTTGTTTGATCCTAATAGAGCCCAAATGGACTTTTTAGGTCATATAGGACCTAACTGAGCCAATTTGTATTTCTTTGGTCCTAACGGAGCCCAAATGGACTTGTTTGACCCTAATAGAGCCCAAATGGACTTGTTTGATCCTAATAGAGGCCAAATGGACTTGTTAGGTCATAAAGGACCTAACTGTGGCAATTTGTACTTCTTTGGTCCTATTGGAGCCCAAATGGACTTGTTTGATCTTAATAGAGCCCAAATGGACTTTTTAGGTAATATAGGACCTAATTGGGTCAATTTGTACTTCTTTGGTCCTACTAGAGCCCAAATGGACTTGTTTGACCCTAATGGAGCCCAAATGGACTTGTTTGATCCTAATAGAGCCCAAATGGACTTGTTAGGTCATAAAGGACCTAACTGTGCCAATTAGTACTTCTTTGGTCCTATTGGAGCCCAAACGGACTTGCTTGATCCTAATAGAGCCCAAATGCACGTTTTAGGTCATATAGGACCTAACTTGGCCAATTTGTACTTCTTTGGTCCTATTGAAGCCCAAATGGACTTGTTTGATCCTAATAGAGCCCAAATGAACTTTTTAGGTCATATAGGACCTATCTGGGCCAATTTGTACTTCTTTGGTCCTATTGGACACCAAATGGACTAGTTTGATCCTGAGCCCAAATGGACTATTTAGGTCATATCGGACCTAACAGGTCCAATTTGTACTTCTTTGGTCCTATTGGAGCCCAAATAAACTTTTTTGATCCTAATAGAGCCAAAATGCACTTTTTAGGTCATATAGGACCTAACTGGGCCAATTTGTACTTCTTTGGTCCTATTGGAGCCCAAATGGGCTTGTTTGATCGAAATAGAGCCCAAATGGACTTTTTAGGTCATATAAGACCTAACTGGTCCAATTTGTACTTCTTTGGTCCTAATGGAGCCCAAATGGCCTTGTTTGACCCTAATAGAGCCCAAATGGACTTTTTTTATCCTAATAGAGCCCAAATGGACTTTGTAGGTCATAAAGGACCTAACTGTGCCAATTTGTACTTCTTTGGTCCTATTGGAGCCCAAATGGACTTGTTTGATCCTAATAGAGCCCAAATGCACTTTTTAGGTCATATAGGACCAAACTGGGTCAATTTGTACTTCTTTGGTCCTATTGGAGCCCAAATGGACTTGTTTGATCCTAATAGAGCCCAAATGTACTTTTTAGGTCATATAGGACCTAACTGGGCCAATTTGTACTTCTTTGGTCCTATTGGAGCCCAAATGGACTTGTTTACTCCTAATAGAGCCCAATCGACATTTTAGGTCATATAGGACCTAATCAGGCTAATTTGTACTTCTTTGGTCCTATTGGAGCCCAAATGGACTTGTTTGATCCTAATAGAGCCCAAATGAACTTTTTAGGTCATATAGGACCTAACTGGGCCAATTTGTACTTCTTTGGTCCTATTGGAGCCCAAATGGACTTGTTTGATCCTCATAGTGCCCAAGTGGACATTTTAGGTCATATAGGACCTAATCAGGGCTAATTTGTACTTCTTTGGTCCTATTGGAGCCCAAATGGACTTGTTTGATCCTAATTGAGCCCAATGGACATTTTAGGTCATATAGGACCTAACAGGGCCAATTTGTACTTCTTTGGTCCTATTGGAGCCTAAATGGACTTGTTTGATCCTAATAGAGCCCAAATGGACTTTTTACGTCATATAGGTCCTAACTGGGCCAATTTGTTCTTCTTTGGTCCTATTGGAGCCCAAATGGACTTGTTTGATCCTAATAGAGCCCAAATGCACTTTTTAGGTCATATAGGAACTAACTAGGCCAATTTGTACTTCTTTGCTCCTATTGGAGCCCAAACGGACTTGTTTGATCCTAATAGAGCCCAAATGAACTTTTTAGGTCTTATAGGACCTATCTGGGCCAATTTGTACTTCTTTGGTCCTATTGGACACCAAATGGACTAATTTGATCCTAATAGAGCCCAAATGGACTATTTAGGTCATATCGACCTAATCGGTCCAATTTGTACTTCTTTGGTCCTATTGGAGCCCAAATAGACTTTTTTTGATCCTAATAGAGCCAAATGCACTTTTTAGGTCATATAGGACCTAACTTGGGCCAATTTGTACTTCTTTGGTCCTATTGGAGCCCAAATGGGCTTGTTTGATCCAAATAGAGCCCAAATGGACTTTTTTAGGTCATATAAGACCTAACTGGTCCAATTTGTACTTCTTTGGTCCTAATGGAGCCAAATGGACTTGTTTGACCCTAAGAGAGCCCAAATGGACTTTTTTCATCCTAATAGAGCCCAAATGGACTTGGTAGGTCATAAAGGACCAAACTGTGCCAATTTGAAATTCTTTGGTCCTATTGGAGCCCAAATGGACTTGTTTGATCCTAATAGAGCCCAAATGCACTTTTTAGGTCATATAGGACCAAATTGGGTCAATTTGTACTTCTTTGGTCCTATTGGAGCCCAAATGGACTTGTTTGATCCTAATAGAGCCCAAATGTACTTTTTAGGTCATATAGGACCTAACTGGGCCAATTTGTACTTCTTTGGTCCTATTGGAGCCCAAATGGACTTTTTACTTCATATAAGACCTAACCGGTCCAATTTGTACTTCTTTGGTCCTAATGGAGCCCAAATGGACTTTTTTGACCCTAATAGAGCCCAAATGGACTTGTTTGATCCTAATTGAGCCCAAATGGACTTGTTAGGTCATAAAGGACCTAACTGTGCCAATTTGTACTTCTTTGGTCCTATTGGAGCCCAAATGGACTTGTTTGATCCTAATAGAGCCCAAATGTACTTTTTAGGTCATATAGGACCTAACTGGGCCAATTTGTACTTCTTTGGTCCTATTGGAGCCCAAATGGACTTTTTAGGTCATATAAGACCTAACTGGTCCAATTTGTACTTCTTTGGTCCTAATGGAGCCCAAATGGCCTTGTTTGACCCTAATAGAGCCCAAATGGACTTTTTTGATCCTAATAGAGCCCAAATGGACTTGGTAGGTCATAAAGGACCTAACTGTGCCAATTTGTACTTCTTTGGTCCTATTGGGGCCCAAATGGACTTGTTTGATCCTAATAGAGCCCAAATGCACTTTTTAGGTCATATAGGACCAAACTGGGTCAATTTGTACTTCTTTGGTCCTATTGGAGCCCAAATGGACTTGTTTGATCCTAATAGAGCCCAAATGCACTTTTTAGGTCATATAGGTCCTAATCTGGGCCAATTTGTACTTCTTTGGTCCTATTGGAGCCCAAATGGACTTGTTTGATCCTAATAGAGCCGAAATGCACTTTTTAGGTCATATAGGTCCTAACTGGGCCAATTTGTACTTCTTTGGTCCTATTGGAGCCCAAATGGACTTGTTTGATCCTAATAGAGCCCAAATGAAATTTTTAGTACTAATAGTACCTATCTCGGCCAATTTGTACTTCTTTGGTCCTATTGGACACCAAATGGACTAGTTTGATCCTAATAGAGCCCAAATGGACTATTTAGGTCATATCGGACCTAACAGGTCCAATTTGTACTTCTTTGGTCCTATTGGAGCCCAAATAAACTTTTTTAATCCTAATAGAGCCAAAATGCACTTTTTAGGTCATATAGGACCTAACTGGGCCAATTTGTACTTCTTTGGTCCTATTGGAGCCCAAATGGGCTTGTTTGATCGAAATAGAGCCCAAAGGACTTTTTAGGTCATATAAGACCTAATCTGGTCCTATTTGTACTTCTTTGGTCCTATTGGAGCCCAAATGGCCTTGTTTGACCCTAATAGAGCCCAAATGGACTTTTTTGATCATTATAGAGCCCTAATGGTCTTGGTAGGTCATAATGGACCTAAGTGTGCAAATTTGTACTTCTTTGGTCCTATTGGAGCCCAAATGGACTTTTTTGATCCTAATAGAGCCCAAATGCACTTTTTAGGTCATATAGTACCAAACTGGGTCAATTTGTACTTCTTTGGTCCTATTGGAGCCCAAATGGACTTGTTTGATCCTAATAGAGCCCAAATGTACTTTTTAGGTCATATAGGACCTAATCTGGGCCAATTTGTACTTCTTTGGTCCTATTGGAGCTCAAATGGACTTGTTTACTCCTAATAGAGCCCAATCTGGACATTTTTGGTCATATAGACCTAATGGGCTAATTTGTACTTCTTTGGTCCTATTGGAGCCCAAATGGACTTGTTTGATCCTAATAGAGCCCAAATGAACTTTTTAGGTCATATAGGACCTAATCTGGGCCAATTTGTACTTCTTTGGTCCTATTGGAGCCCAAATGGACTTGTTTGATCCTAATAGAGCCCAATGGACATTTTAGGTCATATAGGACCTAACTGGGCTAATTTGTACTTCTTTGGTCCTATTGGAGCCCAAATGGACTTGTTTGATCATAATTGAGCCCAATCGACATTTTAGGTCATATAGACCTAACTGGGCTAATTTGTACTTCTTTGGTCCTATTGGAGCCAAAATGGACTTGTTTGATCCTAATAGAGCCCGAATGGACTTTTTACGTCATATAGGACCTAACTGGGCCAATTTGTACTTCTTTGGTCCTATTGGAGCCCAAATGGACTTGTTTGATCCTAATAGAGCCCAAATGCACTTTTTAGATCATATAGGTCCTAATCGGGGCCAATTTGTACTTCTTTGGTCCTATTGGAGCCCAAATGGACTTGTTTGATCCTAATAGAGCCCAAATGCACTTTTTAGGTCATATAGGAACTAACTAGGCCAATTTGTACTTCTTTGGTCCTATTGGAGCCCAAACGGACTTGTTTGATCCTAATAGAGCCCAAATGAACTTTTTTAGGTCTTATAGGACCTATCTGGGCCAATTTGTACTTCTTTGGTCCTATTGGACACCAAATGGACTAGTTTGATCCTAATAGAGCCCAAATGGACTATTTAGGTCATATCGGACCTAACTGGTCCAATTTGTACTTCTTTGGTCCTATTGGAGCCCAAATAAACTTTTTTGATCCTAATAGAGCCAACATGCACTTTTTTAGGTCATATAGGACCTAACTGGGCCAATTTGTACTTCTTTGGTCCTATTGGAGCCCAAATGGGCTTGTTTGATCCAAATAGAGCCCAAATGGACTTTTTAGGTCATATAAGACCTAACTGGTCCAATTTGTACTTCTTTGGTCCTAATGGAGCCGAAATGGACTTGTTTGACCCTAAGAGAGCCCAAATGGACTTTTTTCATCCTAATAGAGCCCAAATGGACTTGGTAGGTCATAAAGGACCAAACTGTGCCAATTTGAAATTCTTCGGTCCTATTGGAGCCCAAATGGACTTGTTTGATCCTAATAGAGCCCAAATGCACTTTTTAGGTCATATAGGACCAAATTGGGTCAATTTGTACTTCTTTGGTCCTATTGGAGCCCAAATGGACTTGTTTGATCCTAATAGAGCCCAAATGTACTTTTTTAGGTCATATAGGACCTAACTGGGCCAATTTGTACTTCTTTGGTCCTATTGGAGCCCAAATGGACTTTTTACTTCATATAAGACCTAACCGGTCCAATTTGTACTTCTTTGGTCCTAATGGAGCCCAAATGGACTTTTTTGACCCTAATAGAGCCCAAATGGACTTGTTTGATCCTAATTGAGCCCAAATGGACTTGTTAGGTCATAAAGGACCTAACTGTGCCAATTTGTACTTCTTTGGTCCTATTGGAGCCCAAATGGACTTGTTTGATCCTAATAGAGCCCAAATGCACTTTTTAGGTCGTATAGGACCTAACTGGGCCAATTTGTACTTCTTTGGTCCTATTGGAGCCAAAATGGACTAGTTTGATCCTAATAGAGCCCAAATGGAAATATTTAGGTCATATAGATCTAATCGAGCCAATTTATATTTCTTTGGTCCTAACGGAGCCCAAATGGACTTGTTTGATCCTAATAGAGCCCAA
>JAUPTC010000010.1:14707745-14769630 GCA_030762895.1 Sophora flavescens | reverse complement strand
TAGAACCCTAATTTGACCAGAAACCCTAATTTTACTCAAAAGCCTAATTCTAACCCTAATTTTGACACAAAACCCTAATTTTGACCCAAAACCCTAATTTTGACCCGGAACCCTAAATTTTAACCGAAAACCCTACTTTTAACGCTATTTTTGACCCAAAACCTTAGTTTAAACTCAAAACCCTAATTCAAACCCTAACCCCTAATTTTGATCCAAAACACTAATTTTAACCCAAAACCCTAATTGTAACCCAAAGCCCTATTTTTGACCCAAAACCCTATTTTAAACTGAAAACTTAATTCAAACCCTAAACCCTAATTTTGATTGTAATCCTTAAATTTGACCTAACCCTAATTTTTACAAAAACCCAATTTTTACCCAAAACCCTAATTCTAACCCTATTTTTGACCCAAAACCCTTTTAAACACAAAACCTAATTCAAACCCTAAACCCTAATTTGGACCCTAAATTGACCTAACCGTACTTTTGACCCAAACCCTAATTTTAACCAAAAGCCTAATTCAAACCCTAATTCAAGCCCTAAACCCTACTTTGACCCGAACCCTAATTTTGACCCAAAACCATAAATTTTAACCCAAAATCCTAATTCTAACCTTATTTTTGACCCAAAGCTCTATCTTTAACACAAAGCCCTAATTCAAACCCTAATTTTGAAACTAAACCCTAAATTTTGATATGAAACCCTAGTTTTAACCCAAAACCCAAATTCAGACCCTAAACCCTAATTTGGACCCAAAACCCAAATTTTGACCCAAAACCCAAATTTTAACCCAAAACCCTAATTCTAACCGTATTTTTGACACAAAACCCTATTTTAAATTCAAAACCCTATTTCAAACCCTAAACCCTAATTTTGATACGAAACCCTAAATTTGACCTAACCCCTAATTTTGACCAAACCCTAATTTTAAAACCACAACCCTAATTTTAACCCAAAGCCCTAATTTTGACCCAAGACCCTAATTCTAACCCTTTTTGACCTTCAAATCCTATTTTTAACTCAAAACCCTATTTCAAACCCAAAACCCTAATTTTGACCCTAAACCCAAAATTTGACCCTAAACCCTAATTTTAACCCAAAACCCTAATTCTAACCCTATTTCGACCCAAAACATATTTTTAACTCAAAACCCTAATTCAAACCCCTAAACCCTTTGTTTGACCCAAACTCGTAATTTTAACCCAAAGCCCTAATTTTGACCTAAAACCCTAATTCTAACACTATTTTTGACCCAAAACCCTATTTTAAAATCAAAACCCGATTATAAACCCAAAACAATAATTTTGACCCTAAATCCTAATTTTGACCTAAACCCTAATTTTACCCAAAATCCTAATTCTACCCAAATTCTAACCCTAAGCCCCAATTTTGACACAAGACCCTAATTTAACCCAAAACCCTAATTCTAACCCTATTTTTGATCCAAAAACATATCTTTAACTCAAAACCCTAATTCAAACCCTAAACCCTAATTTGTACCAAAACCCTAATTTTGACCGAAAACTTCACTTTCAATCCGAACCCTAATTTTGACCCAAAACCCTAATACTAACCCTATTTTTAACCCAAAACACTATTTTAAACTCAACACTATTTCAAACCCTAACTTTGACCATAAACCCGCACTTTGACCCAAAGCCCTAATTTTGACTCAAACCCTAATTTTAACCCCCAAAACCCTAATTCTAACCTTATTTTTGACCCAAAACCCTATTTTTAACTCAAAACCTTAATTCAAACCCTAAACCCTAAATTTGACCTAAAACCCAAGTTTTGACCCAAAACCCTAATTCTAACCCTATTTTTGACCCAAAACCCTATTTTAAACACAAAACCTAATTCAAACGCTAAACCCTAATTTGGACCCTAAACCCTAAATTTGACCCAAACCCTAATTTGACCAAAACCCTAATTTTACTCAAAAGCCTAATTCTAACCCTACTTTTGACCCAAAACCCTAATTTTGACAACCCTAATTTTGACCCTAACCCTAAATTTTAACCCAAAACACTAATTTTAACGCTATTTTTGACCCAAAACCTTAGTTTAAACTCAAAACCCTAATTCAAACCCTAAACCCTAATTTTGATCCAAAACACTAATTTTAACCCAAAACCCTAATTGTTACCCAAAGCCCTATTTTTGACCCAAAACCCTATTTTAAATCGAAAACTTAATTCAAACCCTAAACCCTAATTTTGATTGTAATCCTTAAATTTGACCTAACCCTAACTTTTACAAAACCCTAATTTTACCCAAAACCCTAATTCTAACCCTATTTTTGACCCAAAACCCTTTTTAACACAAAACCTAATTCAAACCCTAAACCCTAATTTGGACCCTAAATTTGACCCAACCGTACTTTGACCAAACCCTACTTTTAACCAAAAGCATTATTCAAACCCTAATTCAACACCAACACACTTATTTTGAACCAGAAGCCTTATTTTGACAAGAAACCATAAATTTTAACCCAAAATCCTAATTCTAACCTTATTTTTGACCCAAAGCTCTATCTTTAACACAAAGCCCTAATTCAAACCCTAATTTTGAAACTAAACCCTAAATTTGACCCAAACCCTAATTTTCATATGAAACCCTAGTTTTAACCCAAAACCCAAATTCAGACTCCTAAACCCTAATTTGGACCCAAAACCCAAATTTTGACCCAAAACCCAAATTTTAACCCAAAACCCTAATTCTAACCGTATTTTTGACACAAAACCCTATTTTAAATTCAAAACCCTATTTCAAACCCTAAACCCTAATTTTGATACGAAACCCTAAATTTGACCCAGAACCCTAATTTTGACCCGAAACCCTAATTTTAAACCACAACCCTAATTTTAACCCAAAGCCCCACTTTTGACCCAAAACCCTAATTCTAACCCTTTTTTGACCCATAATCCTATTTTTAACTCAAAACCATATTTCAAACCCAAAACCCTAATTTTGACCCTAAACCCAAAATTTGACCCTAAACCCTAATTTTAACCCAAAACCCTAATTCTAACCCTATTTCTGACCCAAAAACATATTTTTAACTCAAAACCCTAATTCAAACCCTAAACCCTTTGTTTGACCCAAAATCGTAATTTTAACCCAAAGCCCTAATTTTGACCTAAAACCCTAATTCTAACACTATTTTTGACCCAAAACCCTATTTTAAAATCAAAACCCGATTATAAACCCAAAACAATAATTTTGACCCTAAATCCTAATTTTGACCTAAACCCTAATTTTACCCAAAATCCGATTCTACCCAAATTCTAACCCTAAGCCCTAATTTTGACACAAGACCCAATTTAACCCAAAACCCTAATTCTAACCCTATTTTTGATCCAAAACATATCTTTAACTCAAAACCCTAATTCAAACCCCTAAACCCTAATTTGTACCAAAACCCTAATTTTGACCGAAAACTTCACTTTCAATCCTAACCCTAATTTTGACCCTCAACCCTAATAATAACCCTATTTTTAACCCAAAACACTATTTTAAACTCAACACTATTTCAAACCCTAACTTTGACCATAAACCTGCACTTGACCCAAAGCCCTAATTTTGACTCAAACCCTAATTTTAACCCCGAAACCCTAATTCTAACCTTATTTTTGACCCAAAACCCTATTTTTAACACAAAACCTTAATTAAAACCCTAAACCCTAAATTTGACCCAAAACCCAAGTTTTGACCCAAAACCCTAATTCTAACCCTATTTTTGACCCAAAACCCTATTTTAAACACAAAACCTAATTCAAACGCTAAACCCTAATTTGGACCCTAAACCCTAAATTTGACCCAGAACCCTAATTTTACTCGAAAGCCTAATTCTAACCCTAATTTTGACCCAAAACCCTACCCTTTTTGACCCGGAACCCTAAATTTTAACCCAAAACACTAATTTTAACGCTATTTTTGACCCAAAACCTTAGTTTAAGCTCAAAACCCTAATTCAAACCCTAAACCCTAATTTTGATCAAAAACACTAATTTTAACCCAAAACCCTAATTGTAACCCAAAGCCCTATTTTTGACCCAAAACCCTATTTTAAACTGAAAACTTAATTCAAACCCTAAACCCTAATTTTGATTGTAATCCTTAAATTTGACACATAACAATAATTTTTACAAAAACCCTTATTTTTACCCAAAACCCTAATTCTAACCCTATTTTTGACCCAAAACCCTCTTTTAAACACAAAACCTAATTCAAACCCAAAACCCTAATTTGGACCCTAAATTTGACCCAAACCGTACTTTGACCAAAACCCTAATTTTAACCAAAAGCCTAATTCAAACCCTAATTCAAGCCCTAAACCCTAATTTTGTCCCGAAACCATAAATTTTAACCCAACATCATAATTCTAACATTATTTTTGACCAAAAGCTCTATCTTTAACACAAAGCCCTCATTAAATACCTAATTTTGAAACTAAACCCTAAATTTGACCTAACCCTAATTTTGATATGAAACCCTAGTTTTAACCCAAAACCCAAATTCGGACGCTAAACCCTAATTTGGACCCAAAACCCAAATTTTGACCCAAAACCCAAATTTTAACCCAAAACCCTAATTCTAACCGTATTTTTGACACAAAACCCTATTTTAAATTCAAAACCCTATTTCAAACCCTAAACCCTAATTTTGATACGAAACCCTAAATTTGACCTAACCCTAATTTTGACCAAAACCCTAATTTTAAACCACAACCCTAATTTTAACCCAAAGCCCTAATTTTGACCCAAAACCCTAATTCTAAACCTTTTATGGACAATAATCAAATTTTCATCTCAATACCCTATTGCAATCCCAAATCCCTAATTTTGACCGTAAACCCAAAATTTGACCCTAAAACCTAATTTTATCCCAAAACCCTAATTCTAACCCTATTTCGACCCAAAACATATTTTTAACTCAAAACCCTAATTCAAACCCTAAACCCTTTGTTTGACCCAAAATCGTAATTTTAACCCAAAGCCCTAATTTTGACCTAAAACCCTAATTCTAACACTATTTTTGACCCAAAACCCTATTTTAAAATCAAAACCCGATTATAAACCCAAAACAATAATTTTGACCCTAAATCCTAATTTTGACCTAAACCCTAATTTTACCCAAAATCCGAATTCTACCCAAATTCTAACCCTAAGCCCTAATTTTGACACAAGACCTAATTAACCCAAAACCCTAATTCTAACCCTATTTTTGATCCAAAAACATATCTTTAACTCAAAACCCTAATTCAAACCCTAAACCCTAATTTGTACCAAAACCCTAATTTTGACCGAAAACTTCACTTTCAATCCTAACCCTAATTTTGACCCAAAACCCTAATACTAACCCTATTTTTAACCCAAAACACTATTTTAAACTCAACACTATTTCAAACCCTAACTTTGACCATAAACCTGCACTTGACCCAAAGCCCTAATTTTGACTCAAACCCTAATTTTAACCCCCAAACCCTAATACAAAACTAAATTTTGACCCAAAACCCTATTTTTAACTCAACCTTAATTCAAACCCTAAACCCTAAATTTGACCCAAAACCCTAATGCTAACCCTATTTTTTACCCAAAACCCTATTTTAAAAACAAAACCTAATTCAAACGCTAAACCCTAATTTGGACCCTAAACCCTAAATTTGACCTAACCCTAATTTGACCAAACCCTAATTTTACTCAAAAGCCTAATTCTAACCCTGATTTTGACCCAAAACTCTTAGTTTGACCCAAAACCCTAATTTTGACCCGGAAACCTAAATTTTAACCCAATACACTAATTTTAACGCTATTTTTGACCCAAAACATTAGTTTAAACTCAAAACCCTAATTCAAACCCTAAACCCTAATTTTGATCCAAAACACTAATTTTAACCCAAAACCCTAATTGTAACCCAAAGCCCTATTTTTGACCCAAAACCCTATTTTAAATCGAAAACTTAATTCAAACCCTAAACCCTAATTTTGATTGTAATCCTTAAATTTGACCTAACCCTACTTTTACAAAAACCCTAATTTTTACCCAAAACCCTAATTCTAACCCTATTTTTGACCCAAAACCCTTTTAAACACAAAACCTAATTCAAACCCTAAACCCTAATTTGGACCCTAAATTTGACCCAAACCGTACTTTGACCAAACCCTAATTTTAACCAAAAGCCTAATTCAAACCCTAATTCAAGCCCTAAACCCTAATTTTGACCCTAACCCTAATTTTGACCAAACCATAAATTTTAACCCAAAATCCTAATTCTAACCTTATTTTTGACCCAAAGCTCTATCTTTAACACAAAGCCCTAATTCAAACCCTAATTTTGAAACTAAACCCTAAATTTGACCTAAACCCTAATTTTGATATGAAACCCTAGTTTTAACCCAAAACCCAAATTCAGACTCCTAAACCCTAATTTGGACCCAAAACCCAAATTTTGACCCAAAACCCAAATTTTAACCCAAAACCCTAATTCTAACCGTATTTTTGACACAAAACCCTATTTTAAATTCAAAACCCTATTTCAAACCCTAAACCCTAATTTTGATACGAAACCCTAAATTTGACCCAACCCTAATTTTGACCAAACCCTAATTTTAAACCACAACCCTAATTTTAACCCAAAGCCCTAATTTTGACCCAAAACCCTAATTCTAACCCTTTTGACCCGAATCCTATTTTTAACTCAAAACCCTATTTCAAACCCAAAACCCTAATTTTGACCCTAAACCCAAAATTTGACCCTAAACCCTAATTTTAACCCAAAACCCTAATTCTAACCCTATTTCTACCCCAAAACATATTTTTAACTCAAAACCCTAATTCAAACCCCTAAACCCTTTGTTTGACCCAAAATCGTAATTTTAACCCAAAGCCCTAATTTTGACCTAAAACCCTAATTCTAACACTATTTTTGACCCAAAACCCTATTCTAAAATCAAAACCCGATTATAAACCCACAACAATAATTTTGACCCTAAAGCCTAATTTTGACCTAAACCCTAATTTTACCCAAAATCCTAATTCTACCCAAATTCTAACCCTAAGCCCCACTTTTGACACAAGACCCTAATTTAACCCAAAACCCTAATTCTCACCCTCTTTGTGAGCCAAAAACATATCTTGAACTCAAAACCCTACTTCCAACCCTACACCCGAAGTTGTACCAAAACCCCTAATATTGACCGAAAACTTCACTTTCAATCCTAACCCTAATTTTGACCCAAAACCCTAATACTAACCCTATTTTTAACCCAAAACACTATTTTAAACTCAACACTATTTCAAACCCTAACTTTGACCATAAACCTGAATTTGACCCAAAGCCCTATTTTTGACCCAAAACCCTAATTTTAACCCCGAAACCCTAATTCTAACCTTATTTTTGACCCAAAACCCTATTTTTAACTCAAAACCTTAATTCAAACCCTAAACCCTAAATTTGACCCAAAACCCTAATTCTAACCCTATTTTTGACCCAAAACCCTATTTTAAACACAAAACCTAATTCAAACGCTAAACCCTAATTTGGACCCTAAACCCTAAATTTGACCCAGAACCCTAATTTGACCCAAAACCCTAATTTTGATCAAATGCCTAATTCTAACCCTAATTTTGACCCAAAACCCTAATTTTGACCCGGAACCCTAAATTTTAACCCAAAACACTAATTTTAACGCTATTTTTGACCCAAAACCTTAGTTTAAACTCAAAACCCTAATTCAAACCCTAAACCCTAATTTTGATCCAAAACACTAATTTTAACCCAAAACCCTAATTGTAACCCAAAGCCCTATTTTTGACCCAAAACCCTATTTTAAACTGAAAACTTAATTCAAACCCTAAACCCTAATTTTGATTGTAATCCTTAAATTTGACCCAGAACCCTAATTTTTACAAAACCCTAATTTTTACCCAAAACCCTAATTCTAACCCTATTTTTGACCGAAAACCCTTTTTTAAACACAAAACCTAATTCAAACCCTAAACCCTAATTTGGACCCTAAATTTGACCCAACCGTACTTTGACCAAACCCTAATTTTAACCAAAAGCCTAATTCAAACCCTAATTCAAGCCCTAAACCCTACTTTTGACCTAACCCTAATTTTGACCAAACCATAAATTTTAACCCAAAATCCTAATTCTAACCTTATTTTTGACCCAAAGCTCTATCTTTAACACAAAGCCCTAATTCAAACCCTAATTTTGAAACTAAACCCTAAATTTGACCTAACCCTAATTTTGATATGAAACCCTAGTTTTAACCCAAAACCCAAATTCAGACTCCTAAACCCTAATTTGGACCCAAAACCCAAATTTTGACCCAAAACCCAAATTTTAACCCAAAACCCTAATTCTAACCGTATTTTTGACACAAAACCCTATTTTAAATTCAAAACCCTATTTCAAACCCTAAACCCTAATTTTGATACGAAACCCTAAATTTGACCTAACCCTAATTTTGACCCGAAACCCTAATTTTAAACCACAACCCTAATTTTAACCCAAAGCCCTAATTTTGACCCAAAACCCTAATTCTAACCCTTTTTTTAACCCGAATCCTATTTTTAAATCAAAACCCTCTTTAAAACCCAAAACCCTAATTTTGACCCTAAACCCAACAATTGACCCTAAACCCTAATTTTAACCCAAAACCCTAATTCTAACCCTATTTCGACCCAAAACATATTTTTAACTCAAAACCCTAATTCAAACCCTAAACCCTTTGTTTGACCCAAAATCGTAATTTTAACCCAAAGCCCTAATTTTGACCTAAAACCCTAATTCTAACACTATTTTTGACCCAAAACCCTATTTTAAAATCAAAACCCGATTATAAACCCAAAACAATAATTTTGACCCTAAATCCTAATTTTGACCTAAACCCTAATTTTACCCAAAATCCTAATTCTACCCAAATTCTAACCCTAAGCCCCAATTTTGACACAAGACCCTAATTTAACCCAAAACCCTAATTCTAACCCTATTTTTGATCCAAAAACATATCTTTAACTCAAAACCCTAATTCAAACCCCTAAACCCTAATTTGTACCAAAACCCTAATTTTGACCGAAAACTTCACTTTCAATCCTAACCCTAATTTTGACCCAAAACCCTAATACTAACCCTATTTTTAACCCAAAACACTATTTTAAACTCGACACTATTTCAAACCCTAACTTTGACCATAAAACCACAATTTGACCCAAAGCCCTAATATTGACTCTAAACCCTAATATTAACACCGAAACCCTAATTCTAACCTTATTTTTGACCCAAAACCCTATTTTTAACTCAAAACCTTAATTCAAACCCTAAACCCTAAATTTGACCCAAAACCCAAGTTTTGACCAAAAACCCTAATGCTAACCCTATTTTTGACCCAAAACCATATATTAAACACAAAACCTAATTCAAACGCTAAACCCTAATTTGGACCCTAAACCCTAAATTTGACCTAACCCTAATTTGACCAGAACCCTAATTTTACTCAAAAGCCTAATTCTAACCCTAACCAAACCCTACTTTTGACCCAAAACCCTACTTTTGACCCTAACCCTAAATTTTAACAGAAAACACTAATTTTAACGCTATTTTTGACCCAAAACCTTAGTTTAAGCTCAAAACCCTAATTCAAACCCTAAACCCTAATTTTGATCCAAAACACTAATTTTAACCCAAAACCCTAATTGTAACCAAAAGCCCTATTTTTGACCCAAAACCCTATTTTAAATCGAAAACTTAATTCAAACCCTAAACCCTAATTTTGATTGTAATCCTTAAATTTGACCTAACCCTAATTTTTACAAAAACCCTAATTTTTACCCAAAACCCTAATTCTAAGCCTATTTTTGACCAAAAACCTTATTTTATATAAAAAACCTAATTCAAACCCTACACCCTAATTTGGACCCTAAATTTGACCTAACCGCACTTTGACCAAAACCCTAATTTTAACCAAAAGCCTAATTCAAACCCTAATTCAAGCCCTAAACCCTAATTTTGACCCAACCCCACTTTGACCAAACCATAAATTTTAACCCAAAATCCTAATTCTAACCTTATTTTTGACCCAAAGCTCTATCTTTAACACAAAGCCCTAATTCAAACCCTAATTTTGAAACTAAACCCTAAATTTGACCTAACCCTAATTTTGATATGAAACCCTAGTTTTAACCCAAAACCCAAATTCAGACTCCTAAACCCTAATTTGGACCCAAAACCCAAATTTTGACCCAAAACCCAAATTTTAACCCAAAACCCTAATTCTAACCGTATTTTGACACAAAACCCTATTTTAAATTCAAAACCCTATTTCAAACCCTAAACCCTAATTTTGATACGAAACCCTAAATTTGACCTAACCCTAATTTTGACCAAAACCCTAATTTTAAACCACAACCCTAATTTTAACCCAAAGCCCTAATTTTGACCCAAAACCCTAATTCTAACCCTTTTGACCCGAATCCTATTTTTAAATCAAAACCCTATTTCAAACCCAAAACCCTAATATTGACCCTAAACCCAAAATATGACCCTAAACCATAATTTTAACCCAAAACACTAATTCTAACCCTATTTCACCCAAAACATATTTTTAACTCAAAACCCTAATTCAAACCCTAAACCCTTTGTTTGACCCAAAATCGTAATTTTAACCCAAAGCCCTAATTTTGACCTAAAACCCTAATTCTAACACTATTTTTGACCCAAAACCCTATTTTAAAATCAAAACCCGATTATAAACCAAAAACAATAATTTTGACCCTAAATCCTAATTTTGACCGGAAACCCTGATTTTACCCAAAATCCTAATTCTACCCAAATTCTAACCCTAAGCCCTAATTTTGACACAGCACCCTAATTTTAACCCAAAACCCTAATTCTAACCCTATTTTTGATCCAAAACATATCTTTAACTCAACACCCTAATTCAAAACCTTAACCCTTATTTGTAACAAATACCCTAATTTTTACAGAAAACATAAATTTCTATACCTAACCATATTTTTGACCCAAAACCATAATACTAACACTATTTTTAACCCAAAACACTATTTTAAACTCAACACTATTTCAAACCCTAACTTTGACCATAAACCTGAACTTGACCCAAAGCCCTAATTTTGACTCAAAACCCTAATTTTAACCCCCAAACCCTAATTCTAACCTTATTTTTGACCCAAAACCCTATTTTTAACTCAAAACCTTAATTCAAACCCTAAACCCTAAATTTGACCTAAAACCCAAGTTTTACCCAAAACCCTAATTCTAGCCCTATTTTTGACCCAAAACCCTATTTTAAACACAAAACCTAATTCAAACGCTAAACCCTAATTTGGACCCTAAACCCTAAATTTGACCTAAACCCTAATTTGACCAAAAACCCTAATTTTACTCAAAAGCCTAATTCTAACCCTAATTTTGACCCAAAACCCTAATTTTGACCCAAAACCCTAATTTTACCCTAACCCAAATTTTACCAAAACCCTAATTTTAACGCTATTTTTGACCCAAAACCTTAGTTTAAACTCAAAACCCTAATTCAAACCCTAAACCCTAATTTTGATCCAAAACACTAATTTCAACCCAAAGCCCTAGTTGTCACCAACAGCCCTATTTTTGACCCAAATCCCTATTTTAAATCGAAACTTAATTCAAACCCTAAACCCTAATTTTGATTGTAATCCTTAAATTTGACCTAACCCTAATTTTTACAAAAACCCTAATTTTTACCCAAAACCCTAATTCTAACCCTATTTTTGACCCAAAACCCTTTTTTAAACACAAAACCTAATTCAAACCCTAAACCCTAATTTGGACCCTAAATTTGACCCAACCGCACTTTGACCAAACCCTAATTTTAACCAAAAGCCTAATTCAAACCCTAATTCAAGCCCTAAACCCTAATTTTGACCCGTAACCCTAATTTTGACCAAAACCATAAATTTTAACCCAAAATCCTAATTCTAACCTTATTTTTGACCCAAAGCTCTATCTTTAACACAAAGCCCTAATTCAAACCCTAATTTTGAAACTAAACCCTAAATTTGACCTAAACCCTAATTTTGATATGAAACCCTAGTTTTAACCCAAAACCCAAATTCAGACTCCTAAACCCTAATTTGGACCCAAAACCCAAATTTTGACCCAAAACCCAAATTGTAACCCAAAACCCTAATTCTAACCGTATTTTGACACAAAACCCTATTTTAAATTCAAAACCCTATTTCAAACCCTAAACCCTAATTTTGATACGAAACCCTAAATTTGACCTAACCCCAATTTTGACCAAACCCTAATTTTAAACCACAACCCTAATTTTAACCCAAAGCCCTAATTTTGACCCAAAACCCTAATTCTAACCCTTTTGACCTAAATCCTATTTTTAACTCAAAACCCTATTTCAACCCCAACACCCTACTTGTGACCCTAAAACCAAAATTTGACCCTAAACCCTAATTTTAAACCAATTCACTCTTTCTAAGACTTTTTCTCTTCCTAAAACATATTTTTTACACAAAACCCTAATTCAAACCCTAAACCCTTTGTTTGACCCAAAATCGTAATTTTAACCCAAAGCCCTAATTTTGACCTAAAACCCTAATTCTAACACTATTTTTGACCCAAAACCCTATTTTTAAATCAAAACCCGATTATAAACCCTAAACAATAATTTTGACCCTAAATCCTAATTTTGACCTAAACCCTAATTTTACCCAAAATCCTAATTCTACCCAAATTCTAACCCTAAGCCCTAATTTTGACACAAGACCCTAATTTAACCCAAAACCCTAATTCTAACCCTATTTTTGATCCAAAAACATATCTTTAACTCAAAACCCTAATTCAAACCCTAAACCCTAATTTGTACCAAAACCCTAATTTTGACCGAAAACTTCACTTTCAATCCTAACCCTAATTTTGACCCAAAACCCTAATACTAACCCTATTTTTAACCCAAAACACTATTTTAAACTCAACACTATTTCAAACCCTAACTTTGACCATAAACCTACACTTGACCCAAAGCCCTAATTTTGACTCAAAACCCTAATTTTAACCCCGAAACCCTAATTCTAACCTTATTTTTGACCCAAAACCCTATTTTTAACACAAAACCTTAATTCAAACCCTAAACCCTAAATTTGACCCAAAACCCAAGTTTTGACCCAAAACCCTAATTCTAACCCTATTTTTGACCCAAAACCCTATTTTAAACACAAAACCTAATTCAAACGCTAAACCCTAATTTGGACCCTAAACCCTAAATTTGACCCAGAACCCTAATTTGACCAGAAACCCTAATTTTACTCAAAAGCCTAATTCTAACCCTAATTTTGACCCAAAACCCTAATTTTGACCCAAAACCCTAATTTTTAACCCAAAACACTAATTTTAACGCTATTTTTGACCCAAAACCTTAGTTTAAACTCAAAACCCTAATTCAAACCCTAAACCCTAATTTTGATCCAAAACACTAATTTTAACCCAAAACCCTAATTGTAACCCAAAGCCCTATTTTTGACCCAAAACCCTATTTTAAATCGAAAACTTAATTCAAACCCTAAACCCTAATTTTGATTGTAATCCTTAAATTTGACCTAACCCTAATTTTTACAAAAACCCTAATTTTTACCCAAAACCCTAATTCTAACCCTATTTTTGACCCAAAACCCTTTAAACACAAAACCTAATTCAAACCCTAAACCCTAATTTGGACCCTAAATTTGACCCAAACCGTACTTTGACCAAACCCTAATTTTAACCAAAAGCCTAATTCAAACCCTAATTCAAGCCCTAAACCCTAATTTTGACCCAGAACCCTAATTTTGACCCAAACCATAAATTTTAACCCAAAATCCTAATTCTAACCTTATTTTTGACCCAAAGCTCTATCTTTAACACAAAGCCCTAATTCAAACCCTAATTTTGAAACTAAACCCTAAATTTGACCTAACCCTAATTTTGATATGAAACCCTAGTTTTAACCCAAAACCCAAATTCAGACCCTAAACCCTAATTTGGACCCAAAACCCAAATTTTGACCCAAAACCCAAATTTTAACCCAAAACCCTAATTCTAACCGTATTTTTGACACAAAACCCTATTTTAAATTCAAAACCCTATTTCAAACCCTAAACCCTAATTTTGATACGAAACCCTAAATTTGACCTAACCCTAATTTTGACCAAACCCTAATTTTAAACCACAACCCTAATTTTAACCCAAAGCCCTAATTTTGACCCAAAACCCTAATTGTAACGCTTTTGACCTTAATCCTATTTTTAACTCAAAACCCTATTTCAAACCCAAAACCCTAATTTTGACCCTAAACCCAAAATTTGACCCTAAACCCTAATTTTAACCCAAAACCCTAATTCTAACCCTATTTCACCCAAAAACATATTTTTAACTCAAAACCCTAATTCAAACCCAAAGCACTAATTCTAACCATTTTTTTTACCCAAAATCGTAATTTTAACCCAAAGCCCTAATTTTGACCTAAAACCCTAATTCTAACACTATTTTTGACCCAAAACCCTATTTTAAAATCAAAACCCGATTATAAACCCAAAACAATAATTTTGACCCTAAATCCTAATTTTGACCTAAACCCTAATTTTACCCAAAATCCTAATTCTACCCAAATTCTAACCCTAAGCCCTAATTTTGACACAAGACCTAATTTAACCCAAAACCCTAATTCTAACCCTATTTTTGATCCAAAACATATCTTTAACTCAAAACCCTAATTCAAACCCCAAACCCTAATTTGTACCAAAACCCTAATTTTGACCGAAAACTTCACTTTCAATCCGAACCCTAATTTTGACCCAAAACCCTAATACTAACCCTATTTTTAACCCAAAACACTATTTTAAACTCAACACTATTTCAAACCCTAACTTTGACCATAAACCTGCACTTTGACCCAAAGCCCTAATTTTGACTCAAACCCCTAATTTTAACCCCGAAACCCTAATTCTAACCTTATTTTTGACCCAAAACCCTATTTTTAACTCAAAACCTTAATTCAAACCCTAAACCCTAAATTTGACCCAAAACCCAAGTTTTGACCCAAAACCCTAATTCTAACCCTATTTTTGACCCAAAACCCTATTTTAAACACAAAACCTAATTCAAAAGCTAAAACCTAATTTTTTAACAAAAACCTAAATTTTACCCAGAACCCAAATTTGACCAGAAACGCTAATTTTACTCAAAAGCCTAATTCTAACCCTAATTTTGACCCAAAACCCTAATTTTGACCCAAAACCCGAATTTTGACCCAAAACCCTAAATTTTAACCCAAAACACTAATTTTAACGCTATTTTTGACCCAAAACCTTAGTTTAAACTCAAAACCCTAATTCAAACCCTAAACCCTAATTTTGATCCAAAACACTAATTTTAACCCAAAACCCTAATTGTAACCCAAAGCCCTATTTTTGACCCAAAACCCTATTTTAAACTGAAAACTTAATTCAAACCCTAAACCCTAATTTTGATTGTAATCCTTAAATTTGACCCAGAACCCTAATTTTTACAAAAACCCTAATTTTTACCCAAAACCCTAATTCTAACCCTATTTTTGACCCAAAACCCTCTTTTAAACACAAAACCTAATTCAAACCCTAAACCCTAATTTGGACCCTAAATTTGACCCGAAACCCTAATTTTAACCAAAAGCCTAATTCAAACCCTAATTCAAGCCCTAAACCCTAATTTTGACCCAGAACCCTAATTTTGACTCGAAACCCTAATTTTAACCCCGAAACCCTAATTCTAACCTTATTTTTGACCCAAAGCTCTATCTTTAACACAAAGCCCTAATTCAAACCCTAATTTTGAAACTAAACCCTAAATTTGACCCAGAACCCTAATTTTGATATGAAACCCTAGTTTTAACCCAAAACCCAAATTCAGACCCTAAACCCTAATTTGGACCCAAAACCCAAATTTTGACCCAAAACCCAAATTTTAACCCAAAACCCTAATTCTAACCGTATTTTTGACACAAAACCCTATTTTAAATTCAAAACCCTATTTCAAACCCTAAACCCTAATTTTGATACGAAACCCTAAATTTGACCCAGAACCCTAATTTTGACCCGAAACCCTAATTTTAAACCACAACCCTAATTTTAACCCAAAGCCCTAATTTTGACCCAAAACCCTAATTCTAACCCTTTTTTGACCCTGAATCCTATTTTTAACTCAAAACCCTATTTCAAACCCAAAACCCTAATTTTGACCCTAAACCCAAAATTTGACCCTAAACCCTAATTTTAACCCAAAACCCTAATTCTAACCCTATTTCTGACCCAAAATACTTTTTTTAACTCAAAACCCTAATTCAAACCCTTAAACCCTTTGTTTGACCCAAAATCGTAATTTTAACCCAAAGCCCTAATTTTGACCTAAAACCCTAATTCTAACACTATTTTTGACCCAAAACCCTATTTTAAAATCAAAACCCGATTATAAACCCAAAACAATAATTTTGACCCTAAATCCTAATTTTGACCTGAAACCCTAATTTTACCCAAAATCCTAATTCTACCCAAATTCTAACCCTAAGCCCTAATTTTGACACAAGACCTAATTTTAACCCAAAACCCTAATTCTAACCCTATTTTTGATCCAAAAACATATCTTTATCTCAAAACCCTAATTAAAACCCTAAACCCTAATTTGTAACAAAAACCCTAATTTTGTCCGAAAACTTCAATTTCAATCCTGAACCCTTATTTTGACCCAAAACCCTAATACTACCCCTATTTTTAACCCAAAACACTATTTTAAACTCAACACTATTTCAAACCCTAACTTTGACCATAAACCCGGACTTGACCCAAAGCCCTAATTTTGACTCAAACCCTAATTTTAACCCCCAAACCCTAATTCTAACCTTATTTTTGACCCAAAACCCTATTTTTAACTCAAAACCTTAATTCAAACCCTAAACCCTAAATTTGACTCCAAAACCCAAGTTTTGACCCAAAACCCTAATTCTAACCCTATTTTTGACCCAAAACCCTATTTTAAACACAAAACCTAATTCAAACGCTAAACCCTAATTTGGACCCTAAACCCTAAATTTGACCCTTTGACCAGAAACCCTAATTTTACTCAGAAGCCTAATTCTAACCCTAATTTTGACCCAAAACCCTAATTTTGACCCAAAACCCTACTTTGACCCTAACCCTAAATTTTAACCCAAAACACTAATTTTAACGCTATTTTAGACCCAAAACCTTAGTTTAAACTCAAAACCCTAATTCAAACCCTAAACCCTAATTTTGATCCAAAACACTATTTTTAACCCAAAACCCTAATTGTAACCCAAAGCCCTATTTTTGACCCAAAACCCTATTTTAAATCGAAAACTTAATTCAAACCCTAAACCCTAATTTTGATTGTAATCCTTAAATTTGACCTAACCCTAATTTTTACAAAACCCTAATTTTTACCCAAAACCCTAATTCTAACCCTATTTTTGACCCAAAACCCTTTTTAAACACAAAACCTAATTCAAACCCTAAACCCTAATTTGGACCCTAAATTTGACCCAACCGTACTTTTGACCAAAACCCTAATTTTAACCAAAAGCCTAATTCAAACCCTAATTCAAGCCCTAAACCCTAATTTTGACCTTAACCCTAATTTTGACCAAACCATAAATTTTAACCCAAAATCCTAATTCTAACCTTATTTTTGACCCAAAGCTCTATCTTTAACACAAAGCCCTAATTCAAACCCTAATTTTGAAACTAAACCCTAATTTTGATATGAAACCCTAGTTTTAACCCAAAACCCAAATTCAGACCCTAAACCCTAATTTGGACCCAAAACCCAAATTTTGACCCAAAACCCAAATTTTAACCCAAAACCCTAATTCTAACCGTATTTTTGACACAAAACCCTATTTTAAATTCAAAACCCTATTTCAAACCCTAAACCCTAATTTTGATACGAAACCCTAAATTTGACCCAGAACCCTAATTTTGACCCGAAAC
The DNA here is from genome assembly GCA_030762895.1 of Sophora flavescens. Lineage (NCBI taxonomy): Eukaryota > Viridiplantae > Streptophyta > Magnoliopsida > Fabales > Fabaceae > Sophora > Sophora flavescens. The sequence continues at coordinate 14,751,587 of JAUPTC010000010.1, read as the reverse complement.
CCTAATTTTAAACCACAACCCTAATTTTAACCCAAAGCCCTAATTTTGACCCAAAACCCTAATTCTAACCCTTTTTTGACCCAGAATCCTATTTTTAACTCAAAACCCTATTTCAAACCCAAAACCCTAATTTTGACCCTAAACCCAAAATTTGACCCTAAACCCTAATTTTAACCCAAAACCCTAATTCTAACCCTATTTCTGACCCAAAAACATATTTTTAACTCAAAACCCTAATTCAAACCCAAAGCCCTAATTCTAACCCTTTGTTTGACCCAAAATCGTAATTTTAACCCAAAGCCCTAATTTTGACCTAAAACCCTAATTCTAACACTATTTTTGACCCAAAACCCTATTTTAAAATCAAAACCCGATTATAAACCCAAAACAATAATTTTGACCCTAAATCCTAATTTTGACCTGAAACCCTAATTTTACCCAAAATCCTAATTCTACCCAAATTCTAACCCTAAGCCCTAATTTTGACACAGCGCCACCCAAAACCCTAATTCTAACCCTATTTTTGATCCAAAAACATATCTTTAACTCAAAACCCTAATTCAAACCCTAAACCCTAATTTGTACCAAAAACCCTAATTTTGACCGAAAACTTCAATTTCAATCCGGAACCCTAATTTTTACCCAAAACCCTAATACTAACCCTATTTTTAACCCAAAACACTATTTTAAACTCGACACTAATTCAAACCCTAACTTTGACCATAAACCTGCACTTGACCCAAAGCCCTAATTTTGACTCGAAACCCTAATTTTAACCCCGAAACCCTAATTCTAACCTTATTTTTGACCCAAAACCCTATTTTTAACTCAAAACCTTAATTCAAACCCTAAACCCTAAATTTGACCCAAAACCCAAGTTTTGACCCAAAACCCTAATTCTAACCCTATTTTTGACCCAAAACCCTATTTTAAACACAAAACCTAATTCAAACGCTAAACCCTAATTTGGACCCTAAACCCTAAATTTGACCCAGAACCCAAATTTGACCTGAAACCCTAATTTTACTCAAAAGCCTAATTCTAACCCTAATTTTGACCCAAAACCCTAATTTTTACCCTAAACCCTAATTTTGACCCTGAACCCTAAATTTTAACCCAAAACACTAATTTTAACGCTATTTTTGACCCAAAACCTTAGTTTAAACTCAAAACCCTAATTCAAACCCTAAACCCTAATTTTGATCCAAAACACTAATTTTAACCCAAAACCCTAATTGTAACCCAAAGCCCTATTTTTGACCCAAAACCCTATTTTAAATCAAAACTTAATTCAAACCCTAAACCCTAATTTTGATTGTAATCCTTAAATTTGACCCAACCCTAATTTTTACAAAACCCTAATTTTTACCCAAAACCCTAATTCTAACCCTATTTTTGACCCAAAACCCTTTTAAACACAAAACCTAATTCAAACCCTAAACCCTAATTTGGACCCTAAATTTGACCCAAACCGTAATTTTGACCAAACCCTAATTTTAACCAAAAGCCTAATTCAAACCCTAATTCAAGCCCTAAACCCTAATTTTGACCCAACCCCTAATTTTGACCAAACCATAAATTTTAACCCAAAATCCTAATTCTAACCTTATTTTTGACCCAAAGCTCTATCTTTAACACAAAGCCCTAATTCAAACCCTAATTTTGAAACTAAACCCTAAATTTGACCCTAACCCTAATTTTGATATGAAACCCTAGTTTTAACCCAAAACCCAAATTCACTCCTAAACCCTAATTTGGACCCAAAACCCAAATTTTGACCCAAAACCCAAATTTTAACCCAAAACCCTAATTCTAACCGTATTTTTGACACAAAACCCTATTTTAAATTCAAAACCCTATTTCAAACCCTAAACCCTAATTTTGATACGAAACCCTAAATTTGACCCAACCCCAATTTTGACCCAAACCCTAATTTTAAACCACAACCCTAATTTTAACCCAAAGCCCTAATTTTGACCCAAAACCCTAATTCTAACCCTTGACCTAATCCTATTTTTAACTCAAAACCCTATTTCAAACCCAAAACCCTAATTTTGACCCTAAACCCAAAATTTGACCCTAAACCCTAATTTTAACCCAAAACCCTAATTCTAACCCCTATTTCGACCCAAAACATATTTTTAACTCAAAACCCTAATTCAAACTCCTAAACCCTTTGTTTGACCCAAAATCGTAATTTTAACCCAAAGCCCTAATTTTGACCTAAAACCCTAATTCTAACACTATTTTTGACCCAAAACCCTATTTTAAAATCAAAACCCGATTATAAACCCAAAACAATAATTTTGACCCTAAATCCTAATTTTGACCTAAACCCTAATTTTACCCAAAATCCTAATTCTACCCAAATTCTAACCCTAAGCCCTAATTTTGACACAAGACCTAATTTAACCCAAAACCCTAATTCTAACCCTATTTTTGATCCAAAAACATATCTTTAACTCAAAACCCTAATTCAAACCCCAAACCCTAATTTGTACCAAAACCCTAATTTTGACCGAAAACTTCACTTTCAATCCGAACCCTAATTTTGACCCAAAACCCTAATACTAACCCTATTTTTAACCCAAAACACTATTTTAAACTCAACACTATTTCAAACCCTAACTTTGACCATAAACCTGAATTTGACCCAAAGCCCTAATTTTGACTCAAACCCTAATTTTAACCCCCAAACCCTAATTCTAACCTTATTTTTGACCCAAAACCCTATTTTTAACTCAAAACCTTAATTCAAACCCTAAACCCTAAATTTGACCTAAAAACCCAAGTTTTGACCCAAAACCCTAATTCTAACCCTATTTTTGACCCAAAACCCTATTTTAAACACAAAACCTAATTCAAACGCTAAACCCTAATTTGGACCCTAAACCCTAAATTTGACCCAAACCCTAATTTGACCAGAAACCCTAATTTTACTCAAAAGCCTAATTCTAACCCTAATTTTGACCCAAAACCCTAATTTTGACCCAAACCCTAATTTTGACCCTAACCCTTTTTAACCCAAAACACTAATTTTAACGCTATTTTTGACCCAAAACCTTAGTTTAAACTCAAAACCCTAATTCAAACCCTAAACCCTAATTTTGATCCAAAACACTAATTTTAACCCAAAACCCTAATTGTAACCCAAAGCCCTATTTTTGACCCAAAACCCTATTTTAAATCGAAACTTAATTCAAACCCTAAACCCTAATTTTGATTGTAATCCTTAAATTTGACCCAAACCCTAATTTTTACAAAAACCCTAATTTTTACCCAAAACCCTAATTCTAACCCTATTTTTGACCCAAAACCCTTTTTAAACACAAAACCTAATTCAAACCCTAAACCCTAATTTGGACCCTAAATTTGACCCAAACCGTACTTTTGACCAAACCCTAATTTTAACCAAAAGCCTAATTCAAACCCTAATTCAAGCCCTAAACCCTAATTTTGACCTTAACCCTAATTTTGACCAAAACCATAAATTTTAACCCAAAATCCTAATTCTAACCTTATTTTTGACCCAAAGCTCTATCTTTAACACAAAGCCCTAATTCAAACCCTAATTTTGAAACTAAACCCTAAATTTGACCTAACCCTAATTTTGATATGAAACCCTAGTTTTAACCCAAAACCCAAATTCAGACTCCTAAACCCTAATTTGGACCAAAACCCAAAATTTGACCCAAAACCCAAATTTTAACCCAAAACCCTAATTCTAACCGTATTTTTGACACAAAACCCTATTTTAAATTCAAAACCCTATTTCAAACCCTAAACCCTAATTTTGATACGAAACCCTAATTTTGATCATAAACCCTAACTTTGACCAAACCCTAATTTTAAACCACAACCCTAATTTTAACCCAAAGCCCTAATTTTGACCCAAAACCCTAATCCTAACCCTTTGACCCAAATCCTATTTTTAACTCAAAACCCTATTTCAAACCCAAAACCCTAATTTTGACCCTAAACCCAAAATTTGACCCTAAACCCTAATTTTAACCCAAAACCCTAATTCTAACCCTATTTCTGACCCAAAAACATATTTTTAACTCAAAACCCTAATTCAAACCCTAAACCCTTTGTTTGACCCAAAATCGTAATTTTAACCCAAAGCCCTAATTTTGACCTAAAACCCTAATTCTAACACTATTTTTGACCCAAAACCCTATTTTAAAATCAAAACCCGATTATAAACCCAAAACAATAATTTTGACCCTAAATCCTAATTTTGACCGTAAACCCTAATTTTACCCAAAATCCTGATTCTACCCAAATTCTAACCCTAAGCCCTAATTTTGACACAGCACCCTAATTTTAACCCAAAACCCTAATTCTAACCCTATTTTTGATCCAAAAACATATCTTTAACTCAAAACCCTAATTCAAACCCTAAACCCTAATTTGTACCAAAATCCCTAATTTTGACCGAAAACTTCAATTTCAATCCGGAACCCTAATTTTGACCCAAAACCCTAATACTAACCCTATTTTTAACCCTAAACTGTATTTTAATCTCTACTCTATTTCAAACCCTAACTTTGACCATAAACCTGCACTTGACCCAAAGCCCTAATTTTGACTCGAAACCCTAATTTTAACCCCGAAACCCTAATTCTAACCTTATTTTTGACCCAAAACCCTTTTTTTTAACACAAAACCTTAATTCAAACCCTAAACCCTAAATTTGACCCAAAACCCAAGTTTTGACCCAAAACCCTAATTCTAACCCTATTTTTGACCCAAAACCCTATTTTAAACACAAAACCAAATTCAAACGCTAAACCCAAAATTTGAACCAAAACCCAAAATTTGAACCAGAACCCAAATTTGAACAATAACCCTAATTTTACTCAAAAGCCTAATTCTAACCCTAATTTTGACCCAAAACCCTAATTTTGACCCGGAACCCTAAATTTTAACCCAAAACACTAAATTTTAACCCAAAACACTAATTTTAACGCTATTTTTGACCCAAAACCTTAGTTTAAACTCAAAACCCTAATTCAAACCCTAAACCCTAATTTTGATCCAAAACACTAATTTTAACCCAAAACCCTAATTGTAACCCAAAGCCCTATTTTTGACCCAAAACCCTATTTTAAACTGAAAACTTAATTCAAACCCTAAACCCTAATTTTGATTGTAATCCTTAAATTTGACCCAGAACCCTAATTTTTACAAAAACCCTAATTTTTACCCAAAACCCTAATTCTAACCCTATTTTTGACCCAAAACCCTCTTTTAAACACAAAACCTAATTCAAACCCTAAACCCTAATTTGGACCCTAAATTTGACCCATAACCGTACTTTTGACCCTAAACCCTAATTTTAACCAAAAGCCTAATTCAAACCCTAATTCAAGCCCTAAACCCAAATTTTGACCCAGAACCCTAATTTTGACCCGAAACCATAAATTTTAACCCAAAATCCTAATTCTAACCTTATTTTTGACCCAAAGCTCTATCTTTAACACAAAGCCCTAATTCAAACCCTAATTTTGAAACTAAACCCTAAATTTGACCCAGAACCCTAATTTTGATATGAAACCCTAGTTTTAAGCCAAATCCAAAATTCAGACCCTAAACCCTAATTTGGACCCAAAACCCAAATTTTGACCCAAAACCCAAATTTTAACCCAAAACCCTAATTCTAACCGTATTTTTGACACAAAACCCTATTTTAAATTCAAAACCCTATTTCAAACCCTAAACCCTAATTTTAACCCTAAACCCGAAATCTGACCCAGAACCCTAATTTTGACCGAAACCCTAATTTTAAACCAAAACCCTAATTTTAAACCAAACCCCTAATTTTAATGCAAAACCCTAATTCTAATCCAATTTTAGACCCAAAACCCTATTTTTAACTCAAAACCTTAATTCAAACCCTAAACTCTAATTTTGACCCTAAACCCAAAATTTGACCCTAAACCCTAATTTTAACCCAAAACCCTAATTCTAACCCTATTTCGACCCAAAACATATTTTTAACTCAAAACCCTAATTCAAACCCTAAACCCTTTGTTTGACCCAAAATCGTAATTTTAACCCAAAGCCCTAATTTTGACCTAAAACCCTAATTCTAACACTATTTTTGACCCAAAACCCTATTTTAAAATCAAAACCCGATTATAAACCCAAAACAATAATTTTGACCCTAAATCCTAATTTTGACCTAAACCCTAATTTTACCCAAAATCCTAATTCTACCCAAATTCTAACCCTAAGCCCTACTTTTGACACAAGACCTAATTTAACCCAAAACCCTAATTCTAACCCTATTTTTGATCCAAAAACATATCTTTAACTCAAAACCCTAATTCAAACCCCTAAACCCTAATTTGTACCAAAACCCTAATTTTGACCGAAAACTTCACTTTCAATCCGAACCCTAATTTTGACCCAAAACCCTAATACTAACCCTATTTTTAACCCAAAACACTATTTTAAACTCAACACTATTTCAAACCCTAACTTTGACCATAAACCTGCACTTGACCCAAAGCCCTAATTTTGACTCAAAACCCTAATTTTAACCCCCAAACCCTAATTCTAACCTTATTTTTGACCCAAAACCCTATTTTTAACTCAAAACCTTAATTCAAACCCTAAACCCTAAATTTGACCCAAAACCCTAATTATAACCCTATAAAAGAACCAAAACCCTATTTTAAACACAAAACCAAAATCAAACGCTAAACCCTAATTTGGACCCTAAACCCTAAATTTGACCTTAACCCTAATTTGACCAAAACCCTAAATTTACTCCAAAGCCTAATACTAACCCCAATCCCTAATATTGACCCCCAACCCTCATTTTGACCCGCAACCCTAAATTTTAACCCAAAACACTAATTTTAACGCTATTTTTGACCCAAAACCTTAGTTTAAACTCAAAACCCTAATTCAAACCCTAAACCCTAATTTTGATCCAAAACACTAATTTTAACCCAAAACCCTAATTGTAACCCAAAGCCCTATTTTTGACCCAAAACCCTATTTTAAATCGAAAACTTAATTCAAACCCTAAACCCTAATTTTGATTGTATTACTTAAATTTGACTTTGAACCCTAATTTTTACAAAAACCCTAATTTTTACCCAAAACCCTAATTCTAACCCTATTTTTGACCCAAAACACTCTCTTAAACACAAAACCTAATTCAAACCCTAAACCCTAATTTGGACCCTAAATTTGACCCAAACCGTACTTTGACCAAACCCTAATTTTAACCAAAAGCCTAATTCAAACCCTAATTCAAGCCCTAAACCCTAATTTTGACCTTAACCCTAATTTTGACCAAACCATAAATTTTTACCCAAAATCCTAATTCTAACCTTATTTTTGACCCAAAGCTCTATCTTTAACACAAAGCCCTAATTCAAACCCTAATTTTGAAACTAAACCCTAAATTTGACACAGAACCCTAATTTTGATATGAAACCCTAGTTTTAACCCAAAACCCAAATTCAGACCCTAAACCCTAATTTGGACCCAAAACCCAAATTTTGACCCAAAACCCAAATTTTAACCCAAAACCCTAATTCTAACCGTATTTTTGACACAAAACCCTATTTTAAATTCAAAACCCTATTTCAAACCCTAAACCCTAATTTTGATACGAAACCCTAAATTTGACCTAACCCCACTTTTGACCAAACCCTAATTTTAAACCACAACCCTAATTTTAACCCAAAGCCCTAATTTTGACCCAAAACGCTAATTCTACCCCCTTATTGACCCTTATTCATTTTTTTAACTCAAAACCCTATTTCAAACCCAAAACCCTAATTTTGACCCTAAACCCAAAATTTGACCCTAAACCCTAATTCTAACCCTATTTCTGACCCAAAAACATATTTTTAACTCAAAACCCTAATTCAAACCCTAAACCCTTTGTTTGACCCAAAATCGTAATTTTAACCCAAAGCCCTAATTTTGACCTAAAACCCTAATTCTAACACTATTTTTGACCCAAAACCCTATTTTAAAATCAAAACCCGATTATAAACCCAAAACAATAATTTTGACCCTAAATCCTAATTTTTACGTTAAACCCTAATTTTACCCAAAATCCTAATTCTACCCAAATTCTAACCCTAAGCCCTAATTTTGACACAGCACCCTAATTTTAACCCAAAACCCTAATTCTAACCCTATTTTTGATCCAAAAACATATCTTTAACTCAAAACCCTAATTCAAACCCCAAACCCTAATTTGTACCAAAAACCCTAATTTTGACCGAAAACTTCACTTTCAATCCGAACCCTAATTTTGACCCAAAACCCTAATAGTAACCCTATTTTTAAACAAAAACACTATTTTAATCTCATCACTATTTTAATCCCTCACTTTGACCATAAACCTGCACTTGACCCAAAGCCCTAATTTTGACTCGAAACCCTAATTTTAACCCCGAAACCCTAATTCTAACCTTATTTTTGACCCAAAACCCTATTTTTAACTCAAAACCTTAATTCAAACCCTAAACCCTAAATTTGACCCAAAACCCAAGTTTTGACCCAAAACCCTAATTCTAACCCTATTTTTGACCCAAAACCCTATTTTAAACACAAAACCTAATTCAAACGCTAAACCCTAATTTGGACCCTAAACCCTAAATTTGACTAGAAACCCTAATTTTACTCAAAAGCCTAATTCTAACCCTAATTTTGACCCAAAACCCTAATTTTGACCCGGAACCCTAAATTTTAACCCAAAACACTAATTTTAACGCTATTTTTGACCCAAAACCTTAGTTTAAACTCAAAACCCTAATTCAAACCCTAAACCCTAATTTTGATCCAAAACACTAATTTTAACCCAAAACCCTAATTGTAACCCAAAGCCCTATTTTTGACCCAAAACCCTATTTTAAACTGAAAACTTAATTCAAACCCTAAACCCTAATTTTGATTGTAATCCTTAAATTTGACCTAACCCTAATTTTGACCCAAAACCCTAATTTTTACCCACAACCCTAATTCTAACCGTATTTTTGACCCAAAACCCTTTTTAAACACAAAACCTAATTCAAACCCTAAACCCTAATTTGGACCCTAAATTTACCCAAACCGTACTTTTGACCAAAACCCTAATTTTAACCAAAAGCCTAATTCAAACCCTAATTCAAGCCCTAAACCCTAATTTTGACCCGAAACCATAAATTTTAACCCAAAATCCTAATTCTAACCTTATTTTTGACCCAAAGCTCTATCTTTAACACAAAGCCCTAATTCAAACCCTAATTTTGAAACTAAACCCTAAATTTGACACTAAACCCTAATTTTGATATGAAACCCTAGTTTTAACCCAAAACCCAAATTCAGACTCCTAAACCCTAATTTGGACCCAAAACCCAAATTTTGACCCAAAACCCAAATTTTAACCCAAAACCCTAATTCTAACCGTATTTTTGACACAAAACCCTATTTTAAATTCAAAACCCTATTTCAAACCCTAAACCCTAATTTTGATACGAAACCCTAAATTTGACCTAACCCTAATTTTGACCCAAACCCTAATTTTAAACCACAACCCTAATTTTAACCCAAAGCCCTAATTTTGACCCAAAACCCTAATTCTAACCCTTTTTGACCTAATCCTATTTTTAACTCAAAACCCTATTTCAAACCCAAAACCCTAATTTTGACCCTAAACCCAAAATTTGACCCTAAACCCTAATTTTAACCCAAAACCCTAATTCTAACCCTATTTCGACCCAAAACATATTTTTAACTCAAAACCCTAATTCAAACCCCTAAACCCTTTGTTTGACCCAAAATCGTAATTTTAACCCAAAGCCCTAATTTTGACCTAAAACCCTAATTCTAACACTATTTTTGACCCAAAACCCTATTTTAAAATCAAAACCCGATTATAAACCCAAAACAATAATTTTGACCCTAAATCCTAATTTTGACCTAAACCCTAATTTTACCCAAAATCCTAATTCTACCCAAATTCTAACCCTAAGCCCTAATTTTGACACAAGACCTAATTTAACCCAAAACCCTAATTCTAACCCTATTTTTGATCCAAAACATATCTTTAACTCAAAACCCTAATTCAAACCCCTAAACCCTAATTTGTACCAAAACCCTAATTTTGACCGAAAACTTCAATTTCAATCCGAACCCTAATTTTGACCCAAAACCCTAATACTAACCCTATTTTTAACCCAAAACACTATTTTAAACTCAACACTATTTCAAACCCTAACTTTGACCATAAACCTGCACTTTGACCCAAAGCCCTAATTTTGACTCGAAACCCTAATTTTAACCCCGAAACCCTAATTCTTACCTTATTTTTGACCCAAAACCCTATTTTTAACTCAAAACCTTAATTCAAACCCTAAACCCTAAATTTGACCCAAAACCCTAATTCTAACCCTATTTTTGACCCAAAACCCTATTTTAAACACAAAACCTAATTCAAACGCTAAACCCTAATTTGGACCCTAAACCCTAAATTTGACCCAACCCTAATTTGACCAAAACCCTAATTTTACTCAAAAGCCTAATTCTAACCCTAATTTTGACCCAAACCCTAATTTTGACCCAAACCCTAATTTTGACCCTAACCCTAATTTTTAACCCAAAACACTAATTTTAACGCTATTTTTGACCCAAAACCTTAGTTTAAACTCAAAACCCTAATTCAAACCCTAAACCCTAATTTTGATCCAAAACACTAATTTTAACCCAAAACCCTAATTGTAACCCAAAGCCCTATTTTTGACCCAAAACCCTATTTTAAATCAAAACTTAATTCAAACCCTAAACCCTAACTTTGATTGTAATCCTTAAATTTGACCCCTCACCCTAATTTTTACAAAAACCCTAATTTTTACCCAAAACCCTAATTCTAACCCTATTTTTGACCCAAAACCCTCTTTTAAACACAAAACCTAATTCAAACCCTAAACCCTAATTTGGACCCTAAATTTGACCCAGACCCGTACTTTTGACCAAAACCCTAATTTTAACCAAAAGCCTAATTCAAACCCTAATTCAAGCCCTAAACCCTAATTTTGACCCAGAACCCTAATTTTGACCCGAAACCATAAATTTTAACCCAAAATCCTAATTCTAACCTTATTTTTGACCCAAAGCTCTATCTTTAACACAAAGCCCTAATTCAAACCCTAATTTTGAAACTAAACCCTAAATTTTGATATGAAACCCTAGTTTTAACCCAAAACCCAAATTCAGACCCTAAACCCTAATTTGGACCCAAAACCCAAATTTTGACCCAAAACCCAAATTTTAACCCAAAACCCTAATTCTAACCGTATTTTTGACACAAAACCCTATTTTAAATTCAAAACCCTATTTCAAACCCTAAACCCTAATTTTGATACGAAACCCTAAATTTGACCCAGTACCCTAATTTTGACCCGAAACCCTAATTTTAAACCACAACCCTAATTTTAACCCAAAGCCCTAATTTTGACCCAAAACCCTAATTCTAACCCTTTTTTGACCCAGAATCCTATTTTTAACTCAAAACCCTATTTCAAACCCAAAACCCTAATTTTGACCCTAAACCCAAAATTTGACCCTAAACCCTAATTTTAACCCAAAACCCTAATTCTAACCCTATTTCGACCCAAAACATATTTTTAACTCAAAACCCTAATTCAAACCCTAAACCCTTTGTTTGACCCAAAATCGTAATTTTAACCCAAAGCCCTAATTTTGACCTAAAACCCTAATTCTAACACTATTTTTGACCCAAAACCCTATTTTAAAATCAAAACCCGATTATAAACCCAAAACAATAATTTTGACCCTAAATCCTAATTTTGACCTAAACCCTAATTTTACCCAAAATCCTATTCTACCCAAATTCTAACCCTAACCCCTAATTTTTACACAAAACCCTAATTTTAACCCAAAACCCTAATTCTAACCCTATTTTTGATCCAAAAACATATCTTTAACTCAAAACCCTAATTCAAACCCCAAACCCTAATTTGTACCAAAACCCTAATTTTGACCGAAAACTTCAATTTCAATCCGGAACCCTAATTTTTACCCAAAACCCTAAAAATAACCCAAATTTTAAACCAAAACACTATGTTAAAAACAACAATATTTCAAACACTAACTTTGACCATAAACCTGCACTTTGACCCAAAGCCCTAATTTTGACTCGAAACCCTAATTTTAACCCCGAAACCCTAATTCTAACCTTATTTTTGACCCAAAACCCTATTTTTAACTCAAAACCTTAATTCAAACCCTAAACCCTAAATTTGACCCAAAACCCAAGTTTTGACCCAAAACCCTAATTCTAACCCTATTTTTGACCCAAAACCCTATTTTAAACACAAAACCTAATTCAAACGCTAAACCCTAATTTGGACCCTAAACCCTAAATTTGACCCTGAACCCTAATTTGACCAGAAACCCTAATTTTACTCAAAAGCCTAATTCTAACCCTAATTTTGACCCAAAACCCGAATTTTGACCCAAAACCCTAAATTTTAACCCAAAACACTAATTTTAACGCTATTTTTGACCCAAAACCTTAGTTTAAACTCAAAACCCTAATTCAAACCCTAAACCCTAATTTTGATCCAAAACACTAATTTTAACCCAAAACCCTAATTGTAACCCAAAGCCCTATTTTTGACCCAAAACCCTATTTTAAACTGAAAACTTAATTCAAACCCTAAACCCTAATTTTGATTGTAATCCTTAAATTTGACCCAGAACCCTAATTTTTACAAAAACCCTAATTTTACACAAAACCCTAATTCTAACCCTATTTTTGACCCAAAACCCTCTTATAAACACAAAACCTAATTCAAACCCAAAACCCTAATTTGGACCCTAAATTTGACCCAACCGTACTTTTGACCAAACCCCTAATTTTAACCAAAAGCCTAATTCAAACCCTAATTCAAGCACTAAACCCTAATTTTGACCTAGAACCCTAATTTTGACCCAAAACCATAAATTTTAACCCAAAATCCTAATTCTAACCTTATTTTTGACCCAAAGCTCTATCTTTAACACAAAGCCCTAATTCAAACCCTAATTTTGAAACTAAACCCTAAATTTGACCCAAACCCTAATTTTGATATGAAACCCTAGTTTTAACCCAAAACCCAAATTCAGACTCCTAAACCCTAATTTGGACCCAAAACCCAAATTTTGACCCAAAACCCAAATTTTAACCCAAAACCCTAATTCTAACCGTATTTTTGACACAAAACCCTATTTTAAATTCAAAACCCTATTTCAAACCCTAAACCCTAATTTTGATACGAAACCCTAAATTTGACCTAACCCTAATTTTGACCAAACCCTAATTTTAAACCACAACCCTAATTTTAACCCAAAGCCCTAATTTTGACCCAAAACCCTAATTCTAACCCTTTTTTGACCCATAATCCTATTTTTAACTCAAAACCCTATTTCAAACCCAAAACCCTAATTTTGACCCTAAACCCAAAATTTGACCCTAAACCCTAATTTTAACCCAAAACCCTAATTCTAACCCTATTTCAGACCCAAAACATATTTTTAACTACAAACCCTAACACAAACCCTCTAACCTTTGTTTGACCCAAAATCGTAATTTTAACCCAAAGCCCTAATTTTGACCTAAAACCCTAATTCTAACACTATTTTTGACCCAAAACCCTATTTTAAAATCAAAACCCGATTATAAACCCAAAACAATAATTTTGACCCTAAATCCTAATTTTGACCGGAAACCCTAATTTTACCCAAAATCCTGATTCTACCCAAATTCTAACCCTAAGCCCTAATTTTGACACAGCACCCTAATTTTAACCCAAAACCCTAATTCTAACCCTATTTTTGATCCAAAAACATATCTTTAACTCAAAACCCTAATTCAAACCCTAATTTTGACCGAAAACTTCAATTTCAATCCGGAACCCTAATTTTGACCCAAAACCCTAATACTAACCCTATTTTTAACCCAAAACACTATTTTAAACTCAACACTATTTCAAACCCTAACTTTGACCATAAACCCAGAATTTGACCCAAAGCCCTAATTTTGACTCGAAACCCTAATTTTAACCCCGAAACCCTAATTCTAACCTTATTTTTTACCCAAAACCCTATTTTTAACTCAAAACCTTAAATCAAACCCTAAACCCTAAATTTGTCCATAATCCCAAGTTTTGACCCAAAACCCTAATTCTAACCCTATTTTTGACCCAAAACCCTATTTTAAACACAAAACCTAATTCAAACGCTAAACCCTAATTTGGACCCTAAACCCTAAATTTGACCCAAAACCCTAATTTTGACCCAAAACCCTAATTTTGATCAAATGCCTAATTCTAACCCTAATTTTGACCCAAAACCCTAATTTTGACCCGGAACCCTAAATTTTAACCCAAAACACTAATTTTAACGCTATTTTTGACCCAAAACCTTAGTTTAAAATCAAAACCCTAATTCAAACCCTAAACCCTAATTTTGATCCAAAACACTAATTTTAACCCAAAACCCTAATTGTAACCCAAAGCCCTATTTTTGACCCAAAACCCTATTTTAAACTGAAAACTTAATTCAAACCCTAAACCCTAATTTTGATTGTAATCCTTAAATTTGACCCAGAACCCTAATTTTTACAAAAACCCTAATTTTTACCCAAAACCCTAATTCTAACCCTATTTTTGACCCAAAACCCTCTTTTAAACACAAAACCTAATTCAAACCCTAAACCCTAATTTGGACCCTAAATTTGACCCAGAACCGTAATTTTGACCCGAAACCCTAATTTTAACCAAAAGCCTAATTCAAACCCTAATTCAAGCCCTAAACCCTAATTTTGACCCGAAACCATAAATTTTAACCCAAAATCCTAATTCTAACCTTATTTTTGACCCAAAGCTCTATCTTTAACACAAAGCCCTAATTCAAACCCTAATTTTGAAACTAAACCCTAAATTTGACCCAGAACCCTAATTTTGATATGAAACCCTAGTTTTAACCCAAAACCCAAATTCAGACCCTAAACCCTAATTTGGACCCAAAACCCAAATTTTGACCCAAAACCCAAATTTTAACCCAAAACCCTAATTCTAACCGTATTTTTGACACAAAACCCTATTTTAAATTCAAAACCCTATTTCAAACCCTAAACCCTAATTTTGATACGAAACCCTAAATTTGACCTAACCCTAATTTTGACCAAAACCCTAATTTTAAACCACAACCCTAATTTTAACCCAAAGCCCTAATTTTGACCCAAAACCCTAATTCTAACCCTATTTTGAACCAGAATCCTATTTTTAACTAAAAACCCTATTTCAAACCCAAAAACCTAATTTTGACCATAAAACCAAAATTTTAACCAAAAACCGAATTTTAAACCAAAACCCTGATTCTAACCCTATTTCGACCCAAAACATATTTTTAACTCAAAACCCTAATTCAAACCCTAAACCCTTTGTTTGACCCAAAATCGTAATTTTAACCCAAAGCCCTAATTTTGACCTAAAACCCTAATTCTAACACTATTTTTGACCCAAAACCCTATTTTAAAATCAAAACCCGATTATAAACCCAAAACAATAATTTTGACCCTAAATCCTAATTTTGACCGGAAACCCTAATTTTACCCAAAATCCTGATTCTACCCAAATTCTAACCCTAAGCCCTAATTTTGACACAGCACCCTAATTTTAACCCAAAACCCTAATTCTAACCCTATTTTTGATCCAAAAACATATCTTTAACTCAAAACCCTAATTCAAACCCTAAACCCTAATTTGTACCCAAAAGTCTAATTTTGACCCAGAACGCTAATTTTGACCCGAAACCCTAATACTAACCCTATTTTTAACCCAAAACACTATTTTAAACTCAACACTATTTCAAACCCTAACTTTGACCATAAACCCGCACTTTGACGCATAGCCCTAATTTTGAATCGAAACCCTAATTTTAACCCCGAAACCCTAATTCTAACCTTATTTTTGACCCAAAACCCTATTTTTAACTCAAAACCTTAATTCAAACCCTAAACCCTAAATTTGACCCAAAACCCAAGTTTTGACCCAAAACCCTAATTCTAACCCTATTTTTGACCCAAAACCCTATTTTAAACACAAAACCTAATTCAAACGCTAAACCCTAATTTGGACCCTAAACCCTAAATTTGACCCAACCCTAATTTGACCAAAAACCCTAATTTTACTCAAAAGCCTAATCCTAATTTAAACCCTAATTTTGACCCAAAACCCTAATTTTGACCCGTAACCCTAAATTTTAACCCAAAACACTAATTTTAACGCTATTTTTGACCCAAAACCTTAGTTTAAACTCAAAACCCTAATTCAAACCCTAAACCCTAATTTTGATCCAAAACACTAATTTTAACCCAAAACCCTAATTGTAACCCAAAGCCCTATTTTTGACCCAAAACCCTATTTTAAACACAAAGCCCTAATTCAAACCCTAAACCCTAATTTTGATTGTAATCCTTAAATTTGACCCAAACCCTAATTTTTACAAAACCCTAATTTTTACCCAAAACCCTAATTCTAACCCTATTTTTGACCCAAAACCCTATTTTAAAAACAAAACCTAATTAAAACCCTAAACCCTAATTTGGACCCTAAATTTGACCCAAACCGTAATTTTGACCAAAACCCTAATTTTAACCAAAAGCCTAATTCAAACCCTAATTCAAGCCCTAAAGCCTAATTTTGACCTAACCCTAATTTTGACCAAACCATAAATTTTAACCCAAAATCCTAATTCTAACCTTATTTTTGACCCAAAGCTCTATCTTTAACACAAAGCCCTAATTCAAACCCTAATTTTGAAACTAAACCCTAAATTTGACCCAGAACCCTAATTTTGATATGAAACCCTAGTTTTAACCCAAAACCCAAATTCAGACCCTAAACCCTAATTTGGACCCAAAACCCAAATTTTGACCCAAAACCCAAATTTTAACCCAAAACCCTAATTCTAACCGTATTTTTGACACAAAACCCTATTTTAAATTCAAAACCCTATTTCAAACCCTAAACCCTAATTTTGATACGAAACCCTAAATTTGACCCAGAACCCTAATTTTGACCCTAAACCCTAATTTTAAACCACAACCCTAATTTTAACCCAAAGCCCTAATTTTGACCCAAAACCCTAATTCTAACCCTTTTTTGACCCAGAATCCTATTTTTAACTCAAAACCCTATTTCAAACCCAAAACCCTAATTTTGACCCTAAACCCAAAATTTGACCCTAAACCCTAATTTTAACCCAAAACCCTAATTCTAACCCTATTTCTGACACAAAAAAATATTTTTAACTCAAAACCCTAATTCAAACCCTAAACACTTTGTTTGACCCAAAATCGTAATTTTAACCCAAAGCCCTAATTTTGACCTAAAACCCTAATTCTAACACTATTTTTGACCCAAAACCCTATTTTAAAATCAAAACCCGATTATAAACCCAAAACAATAATTTTGACCCTAAATCCTAATTTTGACCGGAAACCCTAATTTTACCCAAAATCCTAATTCTACCCAAATTCTTACCCTAATCCCTAATTTTGACACACAACCCTAATTTTAACCCAAAACCCTAATTCTAACCCTATTTTTGCCTCCAAAACATATCTTTAACTCAAAACCCTAATTCAAACCCTAAACCCTAATTTGTACCAAAACCCTAATTTTGACCGAAAACTTCACTTTCAATCCGAACCCTAATTTTGACCCAAAACCCTAATACTAACCCTATTTTTAACCCAAAACACTATTTTAAACTCAACACTATTTCAAACCCTAACTTTGACCATAAACCTATTTGACCCAAAGCCCTAATTTTGACTCAAACCCTAATTTTAACCCCAAACCCTAATTCTAACCTTATTTTTGACCCAAAACCCTATTTTTAACTCAAAACCTTAATTCAAACCCTAAACCCTAAATTTGACCTAAAACCCAAGTTTTACCCAAAACCCTAATTCTAACCCTATTTTTGACCCAAAACCCTATTTTAAACACAAAACCTAATTCAAACGCTAAACCCTAATTTGGACCCTAAACCCTAAATTTGACCCAAACCCTAATTTGACCAAAACCCTAATTTTACTCAAAAGCCTAATTCTAACCCTAATTTTACAACTCCCTAATTTTGACCCTAACCCTAAATTTTAACCCAAAACACTAATTTTAACGCTATTTTTGACCCAAAACCTTAGCTTAAACTCAAAACCCTCATTCAAACCCTAAACCCTAATTTTGATCCAAAACACTAATTTTAACCCAAAACCCTAATTGTAACCCAAAGCCCTATTTTTGACCCAAAACCCTATTTTAAATCAAACTTAATTCAAACCCTAAACCCTAATTTTGATTGTAATCCTTAAATTTGACCTAACCCTAATTTTACAAAACCCTAATTTTTACCCAAAACCCTAATTCTAACCCTATTTTTGACCCAAAACCCTTTTAAACACAAAACCTAATTCAAACCCTAAACCCTAATTTGGACCCTAAATTTGACCCAAACCGTACTTTTGACCAAACCCTAATTTTAACCAAAAGCCTAATTCAAACCCTAATTCAAGCCCTAAACCCTAATTTTGACCTTAACCCTAATTTTGACCAAAACCATAAATTTTAACCCAAAATCCTAATTCTAACCTTATTTTTGACCCAAAGCTCTATCTTTAACACAAAGCCCTAATTCAAACCCTAATTTTGAAACTAAACCCTAAATTTGACCCAAACCCTAATTTTGATATGAAACCCTAGTTTTAACCCAAAACCCAAATTCGACTCCTAAACCCTAATTTGGACCCAAAACCCAAATTTTGACCCAAAACCCAAATTTTAACCCAAAACCCTAATTCTAACCGTATTTTTGACACAAAACCCTATTTTAAATTCAAAACCCTATTTCAAACCCTAAACCCTAATTTTGATACGAAACCCTAAATTTGACCCAGAACCCTAATTTTGACCAGAAACCCTAATTTTAAACCACAACCCTAATTTTAACCCAAAGCCCTAATTTTGACCCAAAACCCTAATTCTAACCCTTTTTTGACCCGGAATCCTATTTTTAACTCAAAACCCTATTTCAAACCCAAAACCCTAATTTTGACCCTAAACCCAAAATTTGACCCTAAACCCTAATTTTAACCCAAAACCCTAATTCTAACCCTATTTCTGACCCAAAAACATATTTTTAACTCAAAACCCTAATTCAAACCCTAAACCCTTTGTTTGACCCAAAATCGTAATTTTAACCCAAAGCCCTAATTTTGACCTAAAACCCTAATTCTAACACTATTTTTGACCCAAAACCCTATTTTAAAATCAAAACCCGATTATAAACCCAAAACAATAATTTTGACCCTAAATCCTAATTTTGACCTGAAACCCTAATTTTACCCAAAATCCTGATTCTACCCAAATTCTAACCCTAAGCCCTAATTTTGACACAGCACCCTAATTTTAACCCAAAACCCTAATTCTAACCCTATTTTTGATCCAAAAACATATCTTTAACTCAAAACCCTAATTCAAACCCTAAACCCTAATTTGTACCAAAAACCCTAATTTTGACCGAAAACTTCAAACCCTAATTTTGACCCAAAACCCTAATACTAACCCTATTTTTAACCCAAAACACTATTTTAAACTCAACACTATTTCAAACCCTAACTTTGACCATAAACCTGCATTTGACCCAAAGCCCTAATTTTGACTCAAACCCTAATTTTAACCCCGAAACCCTAATTCTAACCTTATTTTTGACCCAAAACCCTATTTTTAACTCAAAACCTTAATTCAAACCCTAAACCCTAAATTTGACCAAAAACCCAAGTTTTGACCCAAAACCCTAATTCTAACCCTATTTTTGACCCAAAACCCTATTTTAAACACAAAACCCTAATTCAAACGCTAAACCCTAATTTGGACCCTAAACCCTAAATTTGACCTAACCCTAATTTGACCAAAACCCTAATTTTACTCAAAAGCCTAATTCTAACCCTAATTTTGACCCAAAACCCTAACCCCCCTAATTTTGACCCGGAACCCTAAATTTTAACCCAAAACACTAATTTTAACGCTATTTTTGACCCAAAACCTTAGTTTAAACTCAAAACCCTAATTCAAACCCTAAACCCTAATTTTGATCCAAAACACTAATTTTAACCCAAAACCCTAATTGTAACCCAAAGCCCTATTTTTGACCCAAAACCCTATTTTAAACTGAAAACTTAATTCAAACCCTAAACCCTAATTTTGATTGTAATCCTTAAATTTGACCCAGAACCCTAATTTTTACAAAAACCCTAATTTTTACCCAAAACCCTAATTCTAACCCTATTTTTGACCCAAAACCCTCTTTTAAACACAAAACGTAATTCAAACCCTAAACCCTAATTTGGACCCTAAATTTGACCCGAAACCCTAATTTTAACCAAAAGCCTAATTCAAACCCTAATTCAAGCCCTAAACCCTAATTTTGACCCGAAACCATAAATTTTAACCCAAAATCCTAATTCTAACCTTATTTTTGACCCAAAGCTCTATCTTTAACACAAAGCCCTAATTCAAACCCTAATTTTGAAACTAAACCCTAAATTTGACCCAGAACCCTAATTTTGATATGAAACCCTAGTTTTAACCCAAAACCCAAATTCAGACCCTAAACCCTAATTTGGACCCAAAACCCAAATTTTGACCCAAAACCCAAATTTTAACCCAAAACCCTAATTCTAACCGTATTTTTGACACAAAACCCTATTTTAAATTCAAAACCCTATTTCAAACCCTAAACCCTAATTTTGATACGAAACCCTAAATTTGACCAAGAACCCTAATTTTGACCCGAAACCCTAATTTTAAACCACAACCCTAATTTTAACCCAAAGCCCTAATTTTGACCCAAAACCCTAATTCTAACCCTTTTTTGACCCAGAATCCTATTTTTAACTCAAAACCCTATTTCAAACCCAAAACCCTAATTTTGACCCTAAACCCAAAATTTGACCCTAAACCCTAATTTTAACCCAAAACCCTAATTCTAACCCTATTTCTGACCCAAAAACATATTTTTAACTCAAAACCCTAATTCAAACCCTAAACCCTTTGTTTGACCCAAAATCGTAATTTTAACCCAAAGCCCTAATTTTGACCTAAAACCCTAATTCTAACACTATTTTTGACCCAAAACCCTATTTTAAAATCAAAACCCGATTATAAACCCAAAACAATAATTTTGACCCTAAATCCTAATTTTGACCGGAAACCCTAATTTTACCCAAAATCCCGATTCTACCCAAATTCTAACCCTAAGCCCTAATTTTGACACAGCACCCTAATTTTAACCCAAAACCCTAATTCTAACCCTATTTTTGATCCAAAAACATATCTTTAACTCAAAACCCTAATTCAAACCCTAAACCCTAATTTGTACCAAAAACCCTAATTTTGACCGAAAACTTCAATTTCAATCCGGAACCCTAATTTTGACCCAAAACCCTAATACTAACCCTATTTTTAACCCAAAACACTATTTTAAACTCAACACTATTTCAAACCCTAACTTTGACCATAAACCCAGAATTTGACCCAAAGCCCTAATTTTGACTCGAAACCCTAATTTTAACCCCGAAACCCTAATTCTAACCTTATTTTTGACCCAAAACCCTATTTTTAACTCAAAACCTTAATTCAAACCCTAAACCCTAAATTTGACCCAAAACCCAAGTTTTGACCCAAAACCCTAATTCTAACCCTATTTTTGACCCAAAACCCTATTTTAAACACAAAACCTAATTCAAACGCTAAACCCTAATTTGGACCCTAAACCCTAAATTTGACCCAGAACCCTAATTTGACCAGAAACCCTAATTTTACTCAAAAGCCTAATTCTAACCCTAATTTTGACCCAAAACCCTAATTTTGACCCGGAACCCTAAATTTTAACCCAAAACACTAATTTTAACGCTATTTTTGACCCAAAACCTTAGTTTAAACTCAAAACCCTAATTCAAACCCTAAACCCTAATTTTGATCCAAAACACTAATTTTAACCCAAAACCCTAATTGTAACCCAAAGCCCTATTTTTGACCCAAAACCCTATTTTAAACTGAAAACTTAATTCAAACCCTAAACCCTAATTTTGATTGTAATCCTTAAATTTGACCCACAACCTAAATTTGACCCAAAACCCTAATTTTTACCCAAAACCCTAATTCTAACCCTATTTTTGACCCAAAACCCTCTTTTAAACACAAAACCTAATTCAAACCCTAAACCCTAATTTGGACCCTAAATTTGACCCAGAACCGTAATTTTGACCAGAAACCCTAATTTTAACCAAAAGCCTAATTCAAACCCTAATTCAAGCCCTAAACCCTAATTTTGACCCAGAACCCTAATTTTGACCCGAAACCATAAATTTTAACCCAAAATCCTAATTCTAACCTTATTTTTGACCCAAAGCTCTATCTTTAACACAAAGCCCTAATTCAAACCCTAATTTTGAAACTAAACCCTAAATTTGACCCAGAACCCTAATTTTGATATGAAACCCTAGTTTTAACCCAAAACCCAAATTCAGACCCTAAACCCTAATTTGGACCCAAAACCCAAATTTTGACCCAAAACCCAAATTTTAACCCAAAACCCTAATTCTAACCGTATTTTTGACACAAAACCCTATTTTAAATTCAAAACCCTATTTCAAACCCTAAACCCTAATTTTGATACGAAACCCTAAATTTGACCCAGAACCCTAATTTTGACCCGAAACCCTAATTTTAAACCACAACCCTAATTTTAACCCAAAGCCCTAATTTTGACCCAAAACCCTAATTCTAACCCTTTTTTGACCCATAATCCTATTTTTAACTCAAAACCCTATTTCAAACCCAAAACCCTAATTTTGACCCTAAACCCAAAATTTGACCCTAAACCCTAATTTTAACCCAAAACCCTAATTCTAACCCTATTTCTGAACCAAAAACATATTTTTAACTCAAAACCCTAATTCAAACCCTAAACCCTTTGTTTGACCCAAAATCGTAATTTTAACCCAAAGCCCTAATTTTGACCTAAAACCCTAATTCTAACACTATTTTTGACCCAAAACCCTATTTTAAAATCAAAACCCGATTATAAACCCAAAACAATAATTTTGACCCTAAATCCTAATTTTGACCGGAAACCCTGATTTTACCCAAAATCCTAATTCTACCCAAATTCTAACCCTAAGCCCTAATTTTGACACAGCACCCTAATTTTAACCCAAAACCCTAATTCTAACCCTATTTTTGATCCAAAAACATATCTTTAACTCAAAACCCTAATTCAAACCCCAAACCCTAATTTGTACCAAAAACCCTAATTTTGACCCGAAAACTTCACTTTCAA
This sequence comes from Sophora flavescens, assembly GCA_030762895.1. NCBI lineage: Eukaryota > Viridiplantae > Streptophyta > Magnoliopsida > Fabales > Fabaceae > Sophora > Sophora flavescens. The sequence goes on along the minus strand of JAUPTC010000010.1, from coordinate 14,728,160 downwards.
TCCGACCCTAATTTTGACCCAAAACCCTAATACTAACCCTATTTTTAACCCAAAACACTATTTTAAACTCAACACTATTTCAAACCCTAACTTTGACCATAAACCTGCTTGACCCAAAGCCCTAATTTTGACTCGAAACCCTAATTTTAACCCCGAAACCCTAATTCTAACCTTATTTTTGACCCAAAACCCTATTTTTAACTCAAAACCTTAATTCAAACCCTAAACCCTAAATTTGACCCAAAACCCAAGTTTTGACCCAAAACCCTATTTTAAACACAAAACCTAATTCAAACGCTAAACCCTAATTTGGACCCTAAACCCTAAATTTGACCCAGAACCCTAATTTGACCATAAACCCTAATTTTACTCAAAAGCCTAATTCTAACCCTAATTTTGACCCAAAACCCTAATTTTGACCCAAAACCCTAATTTTGACCCGGAACCCTAAATTTTAACCCAAAACACTAATTTTAACGCTATTTTTGACCCAAAACCTTAGTTTAAACTCAAAACCCTAATTCAAACCCTAAACCCTAATTTTGATCCAAAACACTAATTTTAACCCAAAACCCTAATTGTAACCCAAAGCCCTATTTTTGACCCAAAACCCTATTTTAAACTGAAAACTTAATTCAAACCCTAAACCCTAATTTTGATTGTAATCCTTAAATTTGACCCAGAACCCTAATTTTTACAAAAACCCTAATTTTTACCCAAAACCCTAATTCTAACCCTATTTTTGACCCAAAACCCTCTTTTAAACACAAAACCTAATTCAAACCCTAAACCCTAATTTGGACCCTAAATTTGACCCGAAACCCTAATTTTAACCAAAAGCCTAATTTTAACCAAAAGCCTAATTCAAACCCTAATTCAAGCCCTAAACCCTAATTTTGACCCGAAACCATAAATTTTAACCCAAAATCCTAATTCTAACCTTATTTTTGACCCAAAGCTCTATCTTTAACACAAAGCCCTAATTCAAACCCTAATTTTGAAACTAAACCCTAAATTTGACCCAGAACCCTAATTTTGATATGAAACCCTAGTTTTAACCCAAAACCCAAATTCAGACCCTAAACCCTAATTTGGACCCAAAACCCAAATTTTGACCCAAAACCCAAATTTTAACCCAAAACCCTAATTCTAACCGTATTTTTGACACAAAACCCTATTTTAAATTCAAAACCCTATTTCAAACCCTAAACCCTAATTTTGATACGAAACCCTAAATTTGACCCAGAACCCTAATTTTGACCCGAAACCCTAATTTTAAACCACAACCCTAATTTTAACCCAAAGCCCTAATTTTGACCCAAAACCCTAATTCTAACCCTTTTTTGACCCAGAATCCTATTTTTAACTCAAAACCCTATTTCAAACCCAAAACCCTAATTTTGACCCTAAACCCAAAATTTGACCCTAAACCCTAATTTTAACCCAAAACCCTAATTCTAACCCTATTTCTGACCCAAAAACATATTTTTAACTCAAAACCCTAATTCAAACCCTAAACCCTTTGTTTGACCCAAAATCGTAATTTTAACCCAAAGCCCTAATTTTGACCTAAAACCCTAATTCTAACACTATTTTTGACCCAAAACCCTATTTTAAAATCAAAACCCGATTATAAACCCAAAACAATAATTTTGACCCTAAATCCTAATTTTGACCGGAAACCCTAATTTTACCCAAAATCCTGATTCTACCCAAATTCTAACCCTAAGCCCTAATTTTGACACAGCACCCTAATTTTAACCCAAAACCCTAATTCTAACCCTATTTTTAACCCAAAACACTATTTTAAACTCAACACTATTTCAAACCCTAACTTTGACCATAAACCCAGAATTTGACCCAAAGCCCTAATTTTGACTCGAAACCCTAATTTTAACCCCGAAACCCTAATTCTAACCTTATTTTTGACCCAAAACCCTATTTTTAACTCAAAACCTTAATTCAAACCATAAACCCTAAATTTGACACAAAACCCAAGTTTTGACCCAAAACCCTAATTCTAACCCTATTTTGACCCACAACCCTATTTTAAACTCAACCCTAATTCAAACCCTAAACCCTAATTTTGATCCTAAACCTTAAATTTGACCCAGAACCCTAATTTTTCCCAAAACCCTAATTATAACCCAAAACACTAATTCTAACCCAATTTTTGACCCAAAACCCTATTGTAAACTCAAAACGTAATTCAAACCATAAACCCTAAATTTGACCCAGAACCCTAATTCTTCCCGAAACACTAATTTTACCCAAAAGTCTAATTCTAACCCTAATTCAAACCCTAAACCCTGATTTTGACCCAGAACCCTAATTTTGACTCGAAACCTCTAATTTTAACCCAAAACCCTAATGGTAACCCAAAGCCCTAATTTTGACCCAAAACCCTAATTGTAACCCTATTTTTGACCCAAAACCCTATTTTAAACTCAAAACCCTATTTCTAACCTTAAACCCTAATTTTGACCCTAAACCCTAAATCTGACTCAGAACCCTAATTTTGACCCAAATCCCTAATTTTAATCCAAAACCCTAATTCTAACCCTATTTTTGACCCAAAACCCTATTTGTAACTCAAAACCTTAATTCAAACCCTTAACCCTAATTTTGACCCAAAACCCAAATTTGGACCCAAAACCCAAGTTTTGACCCAAAACCTTAATACTAACCTTATTTTTGACCCAAACCCCTATTTTAAACTCAAAACCCTAAACCCTAATTTTGATCCTAAACCTTAAATTTGACCCATAACCCTAATTTTAACCCAAAACCCTAATTCTAACCCTATTTTTGAAACAAAACCCTATTTTAAACTCCAAACCTAATTCAAACCCTAAACCCTAAATTTGACCCAGAACCCTAATTTTGACCAGAAACCCTAAATTTTAACCCAAAACCCTAATTTTAACGCTATTTTTGACCCAAAACCTTAGTTTAAACTCAAAACCCTAATTCAAGCCCTAAACCCTAATTTTGATCCAAAACACTAATTTTAACCCAAAACCCTAATTGTAACCCAAAGCCCTATTTTTGACCCAAAACCCTATTTTAAACTGAAAACTTAATTCAAACCCTAAACCCTAATTTTGATTGTAATCCTTAAATTTGACCCAGAACCCTAATTTTTACAAAAACCCTAATTTTTACCCAAAACCCTAATTCTAACCCTATTTTTGACCCAAACCCTCTTTTAAACACAAAACCTAATTTCAAACCCTAAACCCTAATTTGGACCCTAAATTTGACCCAGAACTGTAATTTTGACCGAAACCCTAATTTTAACCAAAAGCCTAATTCAAACCCTAATTCAAGCCCTAAACCCTAATTTTGACCCAGAACCCTAATTTTGACCCGAAACCATAAATTTTAACCCAAAATCCTAATTCTAACCTTATTTTTGACCCAAAGCTCTATCTTTAACACAAAGCCCTAATTCAAACCCTAATTTTGAAACTAAACCCTAAATTTGACCCAGAACCCTAATTTTGATATGAAACCCTAGTTTTAACCCAAAACCCAAATTCAGACCCTAAACCCAAATTCAGACCCTAAACCCTAATTTGGACCCAAAACCCAAATTTTAACCCAAAACCCTAATTCTAACCGTATTTTTGACACAAAACCCTATTTTAAATTCAAAACCCTATTTCAAACCCTAAACCCTAATTTTGATACGAAACCCTAAATTTGACCCAGAACCCTAATTTTGACCCGAAACCCTAATTTTAAACCACAACCCTAATTTTAACCCAAAGCCCTAATTTTGACCCAAAACCCTAATTCTAACCCTTTTTTGACCCAGAATCCTATTTTTAACTCAAAACCCTATTTCAAACCCAAAACCCTAATTTTGACCATAAACCCAAAATTTGACCATAAACCCTAATTTTAACCCAAAACCCTAATTCTAACCCTATTTCTGACCCAAAAACATATTTTTAACTCAAAACCCTAATTCAAACCCTAAACCCTTTGTTTGACCCAAAATCGTAATTTTAACCCAAAGCCCTAATTTTGACCTAAAACCCTAAATCTAACACTATTTTTGACCCAAAACCCTATTTTAAAATCAAAACCCGATTATAAACCCAAAACAATAATTTTGACCCTAAATCCTAATTTTGACCGGAAACCCTAATTTTACCCAAAATCCTAATTCTACCCAAATTCTAACCCTAAGCCCTAATTTTGACACAGCACCCTAATTTTAACCCGAAACCCTAATACTAACCCTATTTTTAACCCAAAACACTATTTTAAACTCAACACTATTTCAAACCCTAACTTTGACCATAAACCCAGAATTTGACCCAAAGCCCTAATTTTGACTCGAAACCCTAATTTTAACCCCGAAACCCTAATTCTAACCTTATTTTTGACCCAAAACCCTATTTTTAACTCAAAACCCTAAATTTGACACAAAACCCAAGTTTTGACCCAAAACCCTAATTCTAACCCTATTTTGACCCACAACCCTATTTTAAACTCAACCCTAATTCAAACCCTAAACCCTAATTTTGATCCTAAACCTTAAATTTGACCCAGAACCCTAATTTTTCCCAAAACCCTAATTATAACCCAAAACACTAATTCTAACCCAATTTTTGACCCAAAACCCTATTGTAAACTCAAAACCTAATTCAAACCATAAACCCTAAATTTGACCCAGAACCCTAATTCTGCCCGAAACACTAATTTTACCCAAAAGTCTAATTCTAACCCTAATTCAAACCCTAAACCCTGATTTTGACCCAGAACCCTAATTTTGACTCGAAACCTCTAATTTTAACCCAAAACCCTAATGGTAACCCAAAGCCCTAATTTTGACCCAAAACCCTAATTGTAACCCTATTTTTGACCCAAAACCCTATTTTAAACTCAAAACCCTATTTCTAACCTTAAACCCTAATTTTGACCCTAAACCCTAAATCTGACTCAGAACCCTAATTTTGACCCAAATCCCTAATTTTAATCCAAAACCCTAATTCTAACCCTATTTTTGACCCAAAACCCTATTTGTAACTCAAAACCTTAATTCAAACCCTTAACCCTAATTTTGACCCAAAACCCAAATTTGGACCCAAAACCCAAGTTTTGACCCAAAACCTTAATACTAACCTTATTTTTGACCCAAACCCCTATTTTAAACTCAAAACCCTAAACCCTAATTTTGATCCTAAACCTTAAATTTGACCCATAACCCTAATTTTAACCCAAAACCCTAATTCTAACCCTATTTTTGAAACAAAACCCTATTTTAAACTCCAAACCTAATTCAAACCCTAAACCCTAAATTTGACCCAGAACCCTAATTTTGACCAGAAACCCTAAATTTTAACCCAAAACCCTAATTTTAACGTTATTTTTGACCCAAAACACTATTTTAAACTCAACACCCTAATCAAAGCCCAAAACCCTAATTTTGATCCTAAACACTAATTTTAACCCAAAACCCTAATTGCAACCCAAAGCCCTAATTTTGACCCAAAACACTAATTCTAACCCTATTTTGGACCCTAAACCCTAATTTTAACCTTAAACACTGAATCTGACCTAGAACCCTAATTTTGACCCAAAACCCTAATTTTAAACCAAAACCCCCATTCTAACCCTATTTTTAACACAAAACAATAATTCAAACCCTAAACTCTAATTTTGAGCCAAAGCCCTAATTTGGACCCAATACCTTAATTTTAACCCAAAACCCTAATTCTAACCCTATTTTTGACCCAAAACCCTGTTTTAAACTCATAACCTTATTCAAACCCTAAACCCTAATTTGGACCCTGAACCCTCAATTTGACCCAGAACCCTATTTTTGACCCGAAACCCTAATTTTACCCAAAAGCCTAATTTTTACCCAGAACCCTAAATTTGACCCGAAACCCAAATTTTAAACCAAAACCCTAATTGTAACCCAAAATAACCAAAGCCCTTATATTGACCCAAAACCCTAATTCTAACCCTGAGCCCTAATTTTGACCCAAAACACTAATTTTAACCCAAAACCCTAATTCTAACCCTATTTTTGACACAAACCTATTTTTAACTCAAAACCCTAATTCAAACCCTAAACCCTAATTTGTACCAAAAACCCTAATTCTGACCCAAAACCTTAATTTTAACCCAGAGCCCTAATTTTGACCCAAAACCCTAATTCTAACATTATTTTTGACCCAAAACCATATTTTTAACTCAAAACCTTAATTCAAACCCTAAACCCTAATTTTGACCCAGAACCCAAGTTTTGAACCAAAACCCAAATTCTAATCTTATTTTGACAAAAAACCCTAATCAAACCCTAAACCCTAATTCAATCCCTAAACGCTAATTTTGACCCTAAACCCAAAAATTGACCCAAAAACCTAATTTTGACCCGTAACCCTAATTTTAAAGCAAAACCCTAATTCTAACCCTATTTTGACCCAAAACCCTATTTCAAACCCTAAAACCTAAATCTGACCCAGAACCCTAATTTTGACCCGAAACCCTAATTTTAAACCCAAACCCTAATTTGGACCCAATACCCAAATTTTAACCCCAAACCCTAACTCTAACCTTATTTTTGACCCAAAACCCTATTTTATACTCAAACCCTAATTCAAACCATAAACCCTAGTTTTGATCGTAAACCCTAAATTTGACCCAGAACCCTAATTTTAACTCAAAACCCTAATAACCCAAGACCCTAATTCTAACCCTATTTTTGACCCAAAACCCTAATTTAAACTCTAAACCTAATTCAAACCCTAAACCGTAATTTGGACCCTAAATTTGACCCCGAACCCTAATTTTGACCCGAAACCCAAATTTTACCCAAAAGCCTAATTCTAACCCTAATTCAAACCCTAAACCCTAATTTTGACCCAGAACCCTAATTTTGACCCGAAACCCTAAATTTTAACCCAAAACCTTAATTTTAATGCTATTTTTGACCCAAAACCCTATTTTAAACACAAAACCCTACTTCAAACCCTAAACCCTAATTTTTGATCCTGAACACCAATTTTAACCCAAAACCCTAATTGTAACCCAAAGCCCTAATTTTGACCCAAAACCCAAATTTTACCCAAAAGCCTAATTCTAACCTTAATTCTAACCCAAATTTTGACACAAAACACTAATTTTAACCCAGAGCCCTAATTTTGACCCAAAACCCTAATTCTAACCTTATTTTTGACCCAAAACCCTATTTTTAACTCAAAACCCTAATTCAAACCCTAAACCCTAATTTTGACCATAAACCCAAAATTTGACACAAAAACCTAATTTTGACCCGTAACCCTAATTTTAACGCAAAACCCTAATTCTAAGCCTATTTTTGACCCAAAGTCCTATTTTTAACTCAAAACCTTAATTAAAACCCTAAACCCTAATTTTGTCCCTAAACCCAAATTTTGACCCGAAACCCTAATTTTAACCCGAAACCCTAATTCTAACCCTATTTCTGAACCAAAAACCTATTTTTAACTCAAAACCCTAATTCAAACCCTACCTTATGTTTGACCCAAAACCCGAATTTTAACCCAAAGCCCTAATTTTGACCTAAAACCCTAATTCTAACCCTATTATTGACCCAAAACCCTATTTAAAACCCGAAATCCTAATTTTACCCATAACCCTAATTCTATCCCAAATTCTAATCCAAAGCCCTAATTTTGACCCAGAACCCTTATTTTAACCCAAAACCCTAATTCTAACCCTATTTTGACCCAAAAACCTATTTTTAACTCAAAACCCTAATTCAAACCCCAAACCCTAATTATGACTCAAAACCCAAAATTTGACCCAAAAACCTAATTATGACCCGTAACCATAATTTTAACGCAAACCCCTAATTCTAACCCTATTTTTGACCCAAAACCCTTTTTTAAACTCAAAACCCTATTTCAAACCCTCAACCCTAACTCTGACCCAGAACTCTAATTTTGACCCGAAACCCTAATTTTGACCCAAAACCCTATTTTTAACTCAACCTTAATTCAAACCATAAACTCTAATTTTGAGCCAAAACCCTAATTTGGACCTAATTCCTAAATTTAAACCCCAAACCCTAATTCTAACCTTATTTTTGACCCATACCCTATTTTTAACTCAAAACCTTAATTCAAACCCTAAACCCTAATTTTGACCCAAAACCCAAATTTGGACCCAAAACCCAAGTTTTGACCCAACACCCTAATTCTATCCCTATTTTGACCCAAAACCCTATTTTTAACTCAAAACCCTAATTCAAACCCTAAACCCTAGTTTTGACCCTAAACCCAAAATTTGACCCAAAACCATAATTTTGACCCGAAACCCTAATTTTAAACCAAAATCCTAATTTTAACCCAAAACCCAAAATTTAACCCAAAGCCCTAATTTTGACCCATAACCCTAATTCTAACGCTATTTTTGACCCAAAATCCTATTTTTAACTCAAAACCCTAATTCAAACCCTAAACCCTAATTTGGACCCTAAACCCTAATTTTAACCTTATTTTTGACCCGAAACCCTAATTTTACCCAAAAGCCTAATTTTGACCCAGAACCCTTATTTTAACCCAAAACCCTAATTTTAACCTTATTTTTGACCCAAAACCCTATTTTTTAACACAAAGCCCTAATTTAAACCCTAAACCCAAATTTTGACCCAAAACCCAAATTTGGACCCAAAACCCAAGTTTGGACCCAAAACCCTAATTCTAACCCTATTTTGACCCACAACCCTATCTTAAACTCAAAACCCTAATTCAAACCCTAAACCCTAATTTTGATCCTAAACCTTAAATTTGACCCAGTACCCTAAACCCTAAACTTGACCCAGAACCCTAAACCCTAAACTTGACCCAGAACCCTAATTTTGACCTAAAACCCTAATTTTACCGAAAATCCTAATTCTAACCCTAAACCCTAATTTTGACACAACCCTAAATTTGACCTGAAACCCTAAATTTTAACCCAAAACCCTAATTATAACCCTATTTTTGACCCAAAACCTATTTTAAACTCAAAACCCTAATTCAAACCCTCAACCCTAATTTTGATCCTAAACACTAATTTTAACCCAAAACCCTAATTGTAACCCAAAGCCCTAATTTTGACCCAAAACCCTAATTCTAACCCTATTTTTGACCCAAATCCCTATTTTAAACTCAAAACCTTATTTCAAATCCTAAACCCTAATTTTGACCCTAAACCTTGAATCTGACCCAGAACCATAATTTTAACCCAAAACCCTAATTTTAAACCAAAACCCTAATTCTAACCTTATTTTTGATCCAAAACCCTATTTTTAAATCAACATTAATTCAAACCCTAAACTCTAATTTTGAGCCAAACCCCTAATTTGGACCCAATACCCTAATTTTAACCCAAAACCCAAATTCTAACCCTATTTTTGACCCAAAACCCTATTTTAAACTCAAAGCCTAATTCAAACCGTAAACCCTAAATTTGACCCGTAACCATCATTTTGACCCGAAACCCTAATTTTACCCAAAAGCCTAATTTTGTCGCAGAACCCTAATTTTGACCCAGAATCCTAATTTTGATCCGAAACCCGAAATTTTAACCCAAAACCCTAATTCTAACCATATTTTTCACCCAAAACCCTATTTTTTAAGACCAAGTCCTAATTCAAACCCTAAACCCTAATTTTGACCCAAAACCTAAGTTTGGACCCAAAACCCTAATTCTAACCCAATTTTGACCCAAAACCCTATCTTAAACTCAACCCTAATTTTAACCCAAAACCCAAATTCAAACCCTGTTTTTGACCAAAAACCCTATTTTTAATTCAAAACCCAAATTCAAACCCTAAATGCTAATTTTGACCCTAAACCCAAAATTTGACCCAAAAACCTTATTTTGACCCGTAACCCTAATTTTAACGCAAAACCCTAATTCTAACCCTATTTTTGACCGAAAAGCCTATTTTTAACTCAAAACCCTAATTCAAACCCCAAACCCTAATTTGTACCAAAAACCCTAATTTTGACCCAAAACCCTAATTTTAACCCAGAGCCCTATTTTGACCCAAAACCCTACTTCTAACCTTATTTTTGACCCAAAACCCTATTTTTAACTCAAAACCCTATTTCAATCCCTAAACCCTAGTTTTGACACGAACCCTAATTTTGACCCGAAACCCTAATTTTACCCAAAAGCCTATTTCTAACCCTAATTCAAACCCTAAACCCTAATTTTGACCCATAACCTTAATTTTGACCCGAAACCCTAATTGTAACCCAAAGCCCTAATTTTGACCCAAAACCCTAATTCTAACCCTATTTTTGACCCAAAACCCTATTTTAAACTCAAAACCCTATTTCAAACCTAAACCCTAATTTTGACCTGAAACACTAAATCTGACCCAGAACCCTAATTTTGACCCAAAACCCTAATTTTAACTCAAAACCTTAATTCAAACCCTAAACTCTAATTTTGAGCCAAAACCCAAATTTGGACCCAAAACCCAAGTTTTGACCCAAAATCCTAATTCTAACCCTATTTTGAACCAAAACCCTATTTTTAACACAAAACCCTAATTCAAACCCTAAACCCTAATTTTGTTCCAAAACCCTTAATTTGACCCAGAACCCTAATTTTTCCAAAACCCTAATTTTAACTCAAAACCCTAATTTTAACCCAAAACCCTAATTCTAACCCTATTTTAAACTCAACCTGATCAAACCCTAAGCCCTAATTTGAACCCTAAATTTGACCCATAACCCAAATTTTGACTCGAAACCCTAATTTTACCCAAAAGCCTAATTCTAACCCCTACACCCATTTTTGACCCAGAACCCTATTTTTGACCCGAAACCCTAATTTTAAACCAGAACCCTAAATTTGACCCGAAACCCTAAATTTTAACCCAAAACCCTAATTCTAACCCTATTTTTGACCCAAAAACCTATTTTTAACTCAAGACCCTAATTCAAACCCTAAACCCTATGTTTGACCCAAAGCCCTAATTTTAACCCAAAGCCCTAATTTTGACCTAAACCCCTAATTCTAACCCTATTATTGACCCAAAACCCTATTTCAAACCCGAAATCCTAATTTTACCCAAAACCCTAATTCTAACCCTAATTTTGACCCAGAACCCTAATTTTAACCCAAAACCCTAATTCTAACCCTATTTTTAACCCAAAAACCTATTTTTAACTCAAAACCCTAATTCAAACCCCAAACCCTAATTTGTACCAAAAACCCTAATTTTGACCCAAAACACTAATTTTAACCCAGAGCCCTAATTTTGACCCAAAACCCTAATTCTAACCTTATTTTTGACCCAAAACCCTATTTTTAACTCAAAACCCTAATTCAAACCCTAAACCCTAATTTTGACCATAAACCAAAAATTTGACCCAAAAACCTAATTTTGACCCGTAACCCTAATTTTAACGCAAAACCCTAATTCTAAGCCTATTTTTGACCCAAAGTCCTATTTTTAACTCAAAACCTTAATTCAAACCCTAAACCCTAATTTTGACCCTAAACCCAAAATTTGACACGAAACCCTAATTTTAACCCGAAACCCTAATTCTAACCCTATTTCTGACACAAAAACCTATTTTTAACTCAAAACCCTAATTCAAACCCTTCCCTATGTTTGACCCAAAACCCGAATTTTAACCCAAAGCCCTAATTTTGACCTAAAACCCAAATTCTAACCCTATTATTGACTCAAAACTCTATTTCAAACCCGAAACCCTAATTTTACCCATAACCCTAATTCTAACCCAAATTCTAATCCTAAGCCCTAATTTTGACCCAGAACCCTTATTTTAACCCAAAACCCTAATTCTAACCCTATTTTTGACCCAAAAACCTATTTTTAACACAAAACCCTAATTTGTACCAAAAACCCTAATTTTGACCCAAAACCCTAATTTTAACCCATAACCCTAATTTTGACCCAAAACCCTAATTCTAACCTTATTTTGGACCCAAAACCCTATTTTTAACTCAAAACCCTAATTCAAACCCTAAACCCTAATTTTGACCCTAAACCCAAAATTTGACCCAAAAACCTAATTTTGACCCGTAACCCTTATTTTAACGCAAAACCCTAATTCAAACCCCAAACCCTAATTTGTACCAAAAACCCTAATTTTGACCCAAAACACTAATTTTAACCCAGAGCCCTAATTTTGACCCAAAACCCTAATTCTAACCCTATTTTTGACCCAAAACCCTATTTTTAACTCAAAACCTTAATTCAAACCCTAAACTCTAATTTTGACACAAAACCTTGATTTGGACCCAATACCCAAATTTTAACCCCAAACCCTAATTCTAACCTTATTTTTTTTCCCAAATCCCTATTTTAAACTCAAACCCCTAATTCAAACCCTAAACCTTAATTTTGATCCTAAACCCTAAATTTGACCCAGAACCCTAATTTTAACTCAAAACCCTAATTTTAACCCAAAACCCTAATTCTAACCCCATTTTTGACCCAAAACCCTATTTTAAACACAAAACCTAATTCAAACCCAAAACCATATTTTTAACACAAAGCCCTAATTGAAACCCTAAACCCAAATTTTGACCCAAAACCCAAGTTTGGAACCAAAACCATAATTCTAACCCAATTTTGACCCAAAACCCTATCTTAAACTCAAAACCCTAATTCAAACCCTAAACCCTAAATTTGACCCAGTACCCTAATTTTTCCCAAAACCCTAATTTTAACCCAAAACCCTAATTCTAACACTATTTTTGACCCAAAACCCTATTTTAAACTCAACCAAATTCAAACCCTAAACCCTAAATTTGACCCAGAACCCTAATATTGACTTGAAACCCCTAATTCTAACCCTAATTCAAACCCTAAACCCTAATTGTAACCGAAAGCCCTAATTTTGACACAAAACCCAAATTCTAACCCTATAACCCAAAACCCTGTTTTAAACTCAAAACCCTATTTCAAACCCTAAACCCTATTTTTGACCCAAAACCCTAATTCTAACCCTATTTTTGATTCAAAACCCTATTTTTAACTCAAAACATTAATTCAAACCCTAAACTCTAATTTTAAGCCAAACCCTAATTTGGACCCAATGCCCTAATTTTAACCCAAAACGCTAATTCTAACCCTATTTTTTACCCAAAACCCTATTTTAAACTCAAAACTATTTCAAACCCTAAACCCTAATTCTAACCTTATTTTGGACCCAAAACCCTATTTTTAACTCAAAACCCTAATTCGAACCGAAAAGCCTAATTTTGACCCTAAACCTTAATTTTGACCCAAAACCTAAATTTTGACCCAAAACCCTAATTTTAACCATAACTATTCAAACCCAAAACCCTATTTTTTAACAAAAAGCCCTAATTCTGAACCCAAACCCTAATTTTAACCCAAAACCCAAGTTTGGACCCAAAACCCTAATTCTAACCCTATTTTGACCCAAAACCCTATCTTAAACTCAAAACCCTAATTCAAACCCTAAACCCTAATTTTGACCCAAAAACTTGAATTTGGACCCAATACCCTAAATTTTCCCAAAACCCTAATTCTAACCTTATTTTTTTTTACCCAAAACCCTATTTTAAACTTAAACCCTAATTCAAACCCTAAACCCTAATTTTGACCCTAAACCCTAATTTTGACCTAAAACCCTAATTTTAACTCAAAAAGCCTAATTTTAACCCCTATTACCCTATTTTAAACACGAACCCTAAATTCAACCCAAAACCATATTTTTAACACAAAGCCCTAATTGACCTAAACCCAAATTTTGACCCAAAACCCAATTTTGAACTCAAGACCCTAATTCAAACCCTAAACCCTATTTTGACCCAAAGCCCTATCTTAAACTCAAAACCCTAATTTTGACCCTAAACCCTAAATTTAAACCTATTATTGACCCAAAACCCTATTTCAAAAACCCTAATTCTAACCTATTTTTACCCAAAACCCTAATTTAACTCACCAAATTTAAACCCTAAACCCTAAATTTAACCCAAAACCCTAATTTTAACCCTTTTTTAACCCAAAACCTATTTTTACTCACCCTAATTCAAACCCTAAACCCTAATTGTACCAAAAACCCTAATTTTGACACAAAACACTAATCTTAACCCAAAACCCCATTTTGAGCTCAAAACCCTAATTCAAACCTAAACCTATTTTTTACCCAAAACCCTACCCTATTTTTAACTCAAAACCCTAATTTTAACTCAAAACCTTAATTTTAACCCTAAACTCTAATTTTGAGCCAAACCCTAATTTGGACCCAATGCCCTAATTTTAACCCAAAACGCTAATTCTAACCCTATTTTTTACCCAAAACCCTATTTTAAACTCAAAACTATTTCAAACCCTAAACCCTAATTCTAACCTTATTTTGGACCCAAAACCCTATTTTTAACTCAAAACCCTAATTCAAACCCTAAACCCTAATTTTGACCCTAAACCCAAAATTTGACCCAAAAACCTAATTTTGACCTATTTTTTTTTAACGCAAAACCCTAATTCAAACCCCAAACCCTAATTTGTACCAAAAACCCTAATTTTGACCCAAAACACTAATTTTAACCCAGAGCCCTAATTTTGACCCAAAACCCTAATTCTAACCCTATTTTTGACCCAAAACCCTATTTTTAACTCAAAACCTTAATTCAAACCCTAAACTCTAATTTTGACACAAAACCTTGATTTGGACCCAATACCCAAATTTTAACCCCAAACCCTAATTCTAACCTTATTTTTTTTCCCAAATCCCTATTTTAAACTCAAACCCCTAATTCAAACCCTAAACCTTAATTTTGATCCTAAACCCTAAATTAGACCCAGAACCCTAATTTTAACTCAAAACCCTAATTTTAACCCAAAACCCTAATTCTAACCCCATTTTTGACCCAAAACCCTATTTTAAACACAACCTAATTCAAACCCAAAACCATATTTTTAACACAAAGCCCTAATTGAAACCCTAAACCCAAATTTTGACCCAAAACCCAAGTTTGGAACCAAAACCATAATTCTAACCCTATTTTGACCCAAAACCCTATCTTAAACTCAAAACCCTAATTCAAACCCTAAACCCTAAATTTGACCCAGTACCCTAATTTTTCCCAAAACCCTAATTCAAACCCTAAACCCTAATTCTAACACTATTTTTGACCCAAAACCCTATTTTAAACTCAACCAAATTCAAACCCTAAACCCTAAATTTGACCCAGAACCCTAATATTGACTTGAAACCCCTAATTCTAACCCTAATTCAAACCCTAAACCCTAATTGTAACCGAAAGCCCTAATTTTGACACAAAACCCAAATTCTAACCCTATAACCCAAAACCCTGTTTTAAACTCAAAACCCTATTTCAAACCCTAAACCCTATTTTTGACCCAAAACCCTAATTCTAACCCTATTTTTGATTCAAAACCCTATTTTTAACTCAAAACATTAATTCAAACCCTAAACTCTAATTTTGAGCCAAACCCTAATTTGGACCCAATGCCCTAATTTTAACCCAAAACGCTAATTCTAACCCTATTTTTTACCCAAAACCCTATTTTAAACTCAAAACTATTTCAAACCCTAAACCCTAATTTGGACCCTAAACCCTAAATTTGACCCAGAACCCTCATTTTGACCCGAAACCCTAATTTTACCGAAAAGCCTAATTTTGACCCAGAACCTTTATTTTGACCCAGAACCCTAAATTTTAACCCAAAACCCTAATTTTAACCATATTTTTGACCCAAAACACTATTTTTTAACACAAAGCCCTAATTCAAACCCTAAACCCTAATTTTGACCCAAAACCCAAGTTTGGACCCAAAACCCTAATTCTAACCCTATTTTGACCCACAACCCTATCTTAAACTCAAAACCCTAATTCAAACCCTAAACCCTAATTTTGATCCTAAAACTTAAATTTGACCCAGTACCCTAATTTTTCCCAAAACCCTAATTTTATCCCCAAACCCTAATTCTAACCATATTTTTGACCCAAAACCCTATTTTAAACTCAAAACCTAATTCAAACACTAAACCCTAAATTTGACCCAGAATCCTAATTTTGACCTAAAACCCTAATTTTACCAAAAAGCCTAATTTTAACCCTAAACCCTAATTTTGACACAGAACCCTAAATTTGACCCGAAACCCTAAATTTTAACCCAAAACCCTAATTCTAACCCTATTTTTGACCCAAAAACCAATTTTTAACTCAAGACCCTAATTCAAACCCTAAACCCTATGTTTGACCCAAAGCCCTAATTTTAACCCAAAGCCCTAATTTTGACCTAAACCCCTAATTCTAAACCTATTATTGACCCAAAACCCTATTTCAAACCCGAAATCCTAATTTTACCCAAAACCCTAATTCTAACCCTAATTTTGACCCAGAACCCTAATTTTAACCCAAAACCCTAATTCTAACCCTATTTTTAACCCAAAAACATATTTTTAACTCAAAACCCTAATTCAAACCCCAAACCCTAATTTGTACCAAAAACCCTAATTTTGACCCAAAACACTAATTTTAACCCAGAGCCCTAATTTTGAGCCAAAACCCTAATTCTAACCTTATTTTTGACCCAAAACCCTATTTTTAACTCAAAACCCTAATTCAAACCCTAAACCCTAATTTTGACCATAAACCAAAAATTTGACCCAAAAACCTAATTTTGACCCGTAACCCTAATTTTAACGCAAAACCCTAATTCTAAGCCTATTTTTGACCCAAAGTCCTATTTTTAACTCAAAACCTTAATTCAAACCCTAAACCCTAATTTTGACCCTAAACCCAAAATTTGACACGAAACCCTAATTTTAACCCGAAACCCTAATTCTAACCCTATTTCTGACACAAAAACCTATTTTTAACTCAAAACCCTAATTCAAACCCTTCCCTATGTTTGACCCAAAACCCGAATTTTAACCCAAAGCCCTAATTTTGACCTAAAACCCTAATTCTAACCCTATTATTGACCCAAAACCCTATTTCAAACCCGAAACCCTAATTTTACCCATAACCCTAATTCAAACCCAAATTCTAATCCTAAGCCCTAATTTTGACCCAGAACCCTTATTTTAACCCAAAACCCTAATTCTAACCCTATTTTTGACCCAAAAACCTATTTTTAACACAAAACCCTAATTCAAACCCCAAACCATAATTTGTACCAAAAACCCTAATTTTGACCCAAAACACTAATTTTAACCCAGAACCCTAATTTTGACCTAAAACCCTAATTCTAACTTTTTTTGGACCCAAAACCCTATTTTTAACTCAAAACCCTAATTCAAACCCTAAACCCTAATTTTGACCCTAAACCCAAAATTTGACCCAAAAACCTAATTTTGACCCGTAACCCTTATTTTAACGCAAAACCCTAATTCTAACCCTATTTTTGAACCAAAACCCTATTTTAAACTCAAAACCCTATTTCAAACCCTGAACCCTAAATCTGACCCAGAACCCTCATTTTGACCCGAAACCCTAATTTTAAACCAAAACCCTAATTCTAACCCTATTTTTGACCCAAAACCCTATTTTTAACTCAAAACCTTAATTCAAACCCTAAACTCTAATTTTGACACAAAACCTTGATTTGGACCCAATACCCAAATTTTAACCCTAAACCCTAATTCTAACCTTATTTTTTTTCCCAAATCCTTATTTTAAACTCAAACCCCTAATTCAAACCCTAAACCTTAATTTTGATCCTAAACCCTAAATTTGACCGAGAACCCTAATTTTAACTCAAAACCCTAATTTTAACCCAAAACCCTAATTCTAACCCCATATTTGACCCAAAACCCTATTTTAAACACAAAACCTAATTCAAACCCAAAACCATATTTTTAACACAAAGCCCTAATTGAAACCCTAAACCCAAATTTTGACCCAAAACCCAAGTTTGGAACCAAAACCCTAATTCTAACCCTATTTTGACCCAAAACCCTATCTTAAACTCAAAACCCTAATTCAAACCCTAAACACTAAATTTGACCCAGTACCCTAATTTTTCCCAAAACCCTAATTTTAACCCAAAACCCTAATTCTAACACTAATTTTGACCCAAAACCCTATTTTAAACTCAACCAAATTCAAACCCTAAACCCTAAATTTGACCCAGAACCCTAATATTGACTTGAAACCCCTAATTCTAACCCTAATTCAAACCCTAAACCCTAATTTTAACCCAAAACCCTAATTGTAACCGAAAGCCCTAATTTTGACACAAAACCCAAATTCTAAACATATAACCCAAAACCCTGTTTTAAACTCAAAACCCTATTTCAAACCCTAAACCCTATTTTTGACCCAAAACCCTAATTCTAACCCTATTTTTGATTCAAAACCCTATTTTTAACTCAAAACATTAATTCAAACCCTAAACTCTAATTTTGAGCCAAACCCTAATTTGGACCCAATACCCTAATTTTAACCCAAAACGCTAATTCTAACCCTATTTTTTACCCAAAACCCTATTTTAAACTCAAAACTAATTCAAACCCTAAACCCTAATTTGGACCCTAAACCCTAAATTTGACCCAGAACCCTCATTTTGACCCGAAACCCTAATTTTACCGAAAAGCCTAATTTTGACCCAGAACCTTTATTTTGACCCAGAACCCTAAATTTTAACCCAAAACCCTAATTTTAACCATATTTTTGACCCAAAACCCTATTTTTTAACACAAAGCCCTAATTCAAACCCTAAACCCTAATTTTGACCCAAAACCAAGTTTGGACCCAAAACCCTAATTCTAACCCTATTTTGACCCACAACCCTATCTTAAACTCAAAACCCTAATTCAAACCCTAAACCCTAATTTTGATCCTAAAACTTAAATTTGACCCAGTACCCTAATTTTTCCCAAAACCCTAATTTTATCCCCAAACCCTAATTCTAACCATATTTTTGACCCAAAACCCTATTTTAAACTCAAAACCTAATTCAAACCGTAAACCCTAAATTTGACCCAGAATCCTAATTTTGACCTAAAACCCTAATTTTACCAAAAAGCCTAATTCTAACCCTAAACCCTAATTTTGACACAGAACCCTAAATTTGACCCGAAACCCTAAATTTTAACCCAAAACCCTAATTTTAACCCTATTTTTGACCCAAAACCTATTTTAAACTCAAAACCCTAATTCAAACCCTAAACCTTAATTTTGATCCAAAACCCTATTTTAAACTCAAAACCTTAATTTTAAACCAAAACCCTAATTCTAACCTTATTTTTGATCCAAAACCCTAAACTCTAATTTTGAGCCAAACCCCTAATTTGAACCCAATACCCTAATTTTAACCTAAAACCCAAATTCTAACCCAATTTTTGACCCAAAACGCTATTTTAAACTCAAAACCTAATTCAAACCCTAAACCCTAAATTTGACCCAGAACCATCATTATGACCCGAAACCCTAATTTTACCCAAAAGCCTAATTTTGACACAGAACCCTAATTTTGACCCAAAATCCTAATTTTGACCCGAAACCCTAAATTTTAACCCAAAACCCTAATTCTAACCTTATTTTTGACCCAAACCCCTACCGACCTAAACCCCTATTTTTAACTCAAACCCAATTTCAAACCCAAACCCAAATTTTGGACCCAAACCCAAAATTTACCCTAAACCCTAAAATTGACCCTGAACCCTAATTCTGACCTTATTTTTGACCCAAAACCCTATTTTTAACTCAAAACCCTATTTCAAACCCTAAACCCTTGGTTTGACCCAAAACCCTAATTTTAACTCAAAACCCTAATTTTAACCCAAGACCCTAATTCTCACCCTATTTTTGACCCAAAACCCTATTTTAAAATCAAACCCTAATCTAAACCCAAAACCCTAATTTTGACCCAACCCTAATTTTGACCCTAAACCTTATTTACCCAAATCCACTCACTGGGCCTATTTAAGCTTCTACTTTTGAGCATAAGATTTACTTAAATTCTAAATTTTACTTCAAATTTTGTTTTTTATCTAAAATATATTTTACCATAAAACTTACCTAAACTCCTGCAAACCCACTTGTACCTAAACCCACTTGACCGGGAATCTCACTTCCTAATCCTAACTCACTTTTGACCAAAACCTTAATACTAACTTGTATTTTAAACCCAAATGCAAATACTCATTTTAAACTCGATACTATTTCCAAACCCTAACTTGACCATAAACCTTAATTCTGGACCCAAAGCCCTAATTTTGACTCAACCCTAATTTTAACCTCCTTCAAACCCTAATTCTAATTTGCTTTTGATCAAAACTTTATTTTAATTTAAACTTACTCCAAATTTTAAATTTAATGATTTATATGAAACTTGTTTTCACTTCAAACTCACTCTAAAATTTTGCTTACCTAAAACCCTATTTAAAACATGCAACCCAAATCCAAACGCTAACCCACTTGGACCCTAAACCC
>JAUPTC010000010.1:14669130-14707245 GCA_030762895.1 Sophora flavescens | reverse complement strand
TTTGATCCAAAACACTAATTTTAACCCAAAACCCTAATTGTAACCCAAAGCCCTATTTTTGACCCAAAACCCTATTTTAAACTGAAAACTTAATTCAAACCCTAAACCCTAATTTTGATTGTAATCCTTAAATTTGACCCAGAACCCTAATTTTTACCCAAAACCCTAATTCTAACCCTATTTTTGACCCAAAACCCTCTTTTAAACACAAAACCTAATTCAAACCCTAAACCCTAATTTGGACCCTAAATTTGACCCAGAATCGTAATTTTGACCCGAAACCATAATTTTAACCAAAAGCCTAATTCAAACCCTAATTCAAGCCCTAAACCCTAATTTTGACCCAGAACCCTAATTTTGACCCGAAACCATAAATTTTAACCCAAAATCCTAATTCTAACCTTATTTTTGACCCAAAGCTCTATCTTTAACACAAAGCCCTAATTCAAACCCTAATTTTGAAACTAAACCCTAAATTTGACCCAGAACCCTAATTTTGATATGAAACCCTAGTTTTAACCCAAAACCCAAATTCAGACCCTAAACCCTAATTTGGACCCAAAACCCAAATTTTGACCCAAAACCCAAATTTTAACCCAAAACCCTAATTCTAACCGTATTTTTGACACAAAACCCTATTTTAAATTCAAAACCCTATTTCAAACCCTAAACCCTAATTTTGATACGAAACCCTAAATTTGACCCAGAACCCTAATTTTGACCCGAAACCCTAATTTTAAACCACAACCCTAATTTTAACCCAAAGCCCTAATTTTGACCCAAAACCCTAATTCTAACCCTTTTTTGACCCAGAATCCTATTTTTAACTCAAAACCCTATTTCAAACCCAAAACCCTAATTTTGACCCTAAACCCAAAATTTGACCCTAAACCCTAATTTTAACCCAAAACCCTAATTCTAACCCTATTTCTGACCCAAAAACATATTTTTAACTCAAAACCCTAATTCAAACCCTAAACCCTTTGTTTGACCCAAAATCGTAATTTTAACCCAAAGCCCTAATTTTGACCTAAAACCCTAATTCTAACACTATTTTTGACCCAAAACCCTATTTTAAAATCAAAACCCGATTATAAACCCAAAACAATAATTTTGACCCTAAATCCTAATTTTGACCGGAAACCCTAATTTTACCCAAAATCCTAATTCTACCCAAATTCTAACCCTAAGCCCTAATTTTGACACAGCACCCTAATTTTAACCCAAAACCCTAATTCTAACCCTATTTTTGATCCAAAAACATATCTTTAACTCAAAACCCTAATTCAAACCCTAAACCCTAATTTGTACCAAAAACCCTAATTTTGACCGAAAACTTCAATTTCAATCCGGAACCCTAATTTTGACCCAAAACCCTAATACTAACCCTATTTTTAACCCAAAACACTATTTTAAACTCAACACTATTTCAAACCCTAACTTTGACCATAAACCCAGAATTTGACCCAAAGCCCTAATTTTGACTCGAAACCCTAATTTTAACCCCGAAACCCTAATTCTAACCTTATTTTTGACCCAAAACCCTATTTTTAACTCAAAACCTTAATTCAAACCCTAAACCCTAAATTTGACCCAAAACCCAAGTTTTGACCCAAAACCCTAATTCTAACCCTATTTTTGACCCAAAACCCTATTTTAAACACAAAACCTAATTCAAACGCTAAACCCTAATTTGGACCCTAAACCCTAAATTTGACCCAGAACCCTAATTTGACCAGAAACCCTAATTTTACTCAAAAGCCTAATTCTAACCCTAATTTTGACCCAAAACCCTAATTTTGACCCAAAACCCTAATTTTGACCCGGAACCCTAAATTTTAACCCAAAACACTAATTTTAACGCTATTTTTGACCCAAAACCTTAGTTTAAACTCAAAACCCTAATTCAAACCCTAAACCCTAATTTTGATCCAAAACACTAATTTTAACCCAAAACCCTAATTGTAACCCAAAGCCCTATTTTTGACCCAAAACCCTATTTTAAACTGAAAACTTAATTCAAACCCTAAACCCTAATTTTGATTGTAATCCTTAAATTTGACCCAGAACCCTAATTTTTACAAAAACCCTAATTTTTACCCAAAACCCTAATTCTAACCCTATTTTTGACCCAAAACCCTCTTTTAAACACAAAACCTAATTCAAACCCTAAACCCTAATTTGGACCCTAAATTTGACCCAGAACCGTAATTTTGACCCGAAACCCTAATTTTAACCAAAAGCCTAATTCAAACCCTAATTCAAGCCCTAAACCCTAATTTTGACCCAGAACCCTAATTTTGACCCGAAACCATAAATTTTAACCCAAAATCCTAATTCTAACCTTATTTTTGACCCAAAGCTCTATCTTTAACACAAAGCCCTAATTCAAACCCTAATTTTGAAACTAAACCCTAAATTTGACCCAGAACCCTAATTTTGATATGAAACCCTAGTTTTAACCCAAAACCCAAATTCAGACCCTAAACCCTAATTTGGACCCAAAACCCAAATTTTGACCCAAAACCCAAATTTTAACCCAAAACCCTAATTCTAACCGTATTTTTGACACAAAACCCTATTTTAAATTCAAAACCCTATTTCAAACCCTAAACCCTAATTTTGATACGAAACCCTAAATTTGACCCAGAACCCTAATTTTGACCCGAAACCCTAATTTTAAACCACAACCCTAATTTTAACCCAAAGCCCTAATTTTGACCCAAAACCCTAATTCTAACCCTTTTTTGACCCAGAATCCTATTTTTAACTCAAAACCCTATTTCAAACCCAAAACCCTAATTTTGACCCTAAACCCAAAATTTGACCCTAAACCCTAATTTTAACCCAAAACCCTAATTCTAACCCTATTTCTGACCCAAAAACATATTTTTAACTCAAAACCCTAATTCAAACCCTAAACCCTTTGTTTGACCCAAAATCGTAATTTTAACCCAAAGCCCTAATTTTGACCTAAAACCCTAATTCTAACACTATTTTTGACCCAAAACCCTATTTTAAAATCAAAACCCGATTATAAACCCAAAACAATAATTTTGACCCTAAATCCTAATTTTGACCGGAAACCCTAATTTTACCCAAAATCCTAATTCTACCCAAATTCTAACCCTAAGCCCTAATTTTGACACAGCGCCACCCAAAACCCTAATTCTAACCCTATTTTTGATCCAAAAACATATCTTTAACTCAAAACCCTAATTCAAACCCTAAACCCTAATTTGTACCAAAAACCCTAATTTTGACCGAAAACTTCAATTTCAATCCGGAACCCTAATTTTGACCCAAAACCCTAATACTAACCCTATTTTTAACCCAAAACACTATTTTAAACTCAACACTATTTCAAACCCTAACTTTGACCATAAACCCAGAATTTGACCCAAAGCCCTAATTTTGACTCGAAACCCTAATTTTAACCCCGAAACCCTAATTCTAACCTTATTTTTGACCCAAAACCCTATTTTTAACTCAAAACCTTAATTCAAACCCTAAACCCTAAATTTGACCCAAAACCCAAGTTTTGACCCAAAACCCTAATTCTAACCCTATTTTTGACCCAAAACCCTATTTTAAACACAAAACCTAATTCAAACGCTAAACCCTAATTTGGACCCTAAACCCTAAATTTGACCCAGAACCCTAATTTGACCAGAAACCCTAATTTTACTCAAAAGCCTAATTCTAACCCTAATTTTGACCCAAAACCCTAATTTTGACCCAAAACCCTAATTTTGACCCGGAACCCTAAATTTTAACCCAAAACACTAATTTTAACGCTATTTTTGACCCAAAACCTTAGTTTAAACTCAAAACCCTAATTCAAACCCTAAACCCTAATTTTGATCCAAAACACTAATTTTAACCCAAAACCCTAATTGTAACCCAAAGCCCTATTTTTGACCCAAAACCCTATTTTAACTGAAAACTTAATTCAAACCCTAAACCCTAATTTTGATTGTAATCCTTAAATTTGACCCAGAACCCTAATTTTTACAAAAACCCTAATTTTTACCCAAAACCCTAATTCTAACCCTATTTTTGACCCAAAACCCTCTTTTAAACACAAAACCTAATTCAAACCCTAAACCCTAATTTGGACCCTAAATTTGACCCGAAACCCTAATTTTAACCAAAAGCCTAATTCAAACCCTAATTCAAGCCCTAAACCCTAATTTTGACCCAGAACCCTAATTTTGACCCGAAACCATAAATTTTAACCCAAAATCCTAATTCTAACCTTATTTTTGACCCAAAGCTCTATCTTTAACACAAAGCCCTAATTCAAACCCTAATTTTGAAACTAAACCCTAAATTTGACCCAGAACCCTAATTTTGATATGAAACCCTAGTTTTAACCCAAAACCCAAATTCAGACCCTAAACCCTAATTTGGACCCAAAACCCAAATTTTGACCCAAAACCCAAATTTTAACCCAAAACCCTAATTCTAACCGTATTTTTGACACAAAACCCTATTTTAAATTCAAAACCCTATTTCAAACCCTAAACCCTAATTTTGATACGAAACCCTAAATTTGACCCAGAACCCTAATTTTGACCCGAAACCCTAATTTTAAACCACAACCCTAATTTTAACCCAAAGCCCTAATTTTGACCCAAAACCCTAATTCTAACCCTTTTTGACCCAGAATCCTATTTTTAACTCAAAACCCTATTTCAAACCCAAAACCCTAATTTTGACCCTAAACCCAAAATTTGACCCTAAACCCTAATTTTAACCCAAAACCCTAATTCTAACCCTATTTCTGACCCAAAAACATATTTTTAACTCAAAACCCTAATTCAAACCCTAAACCCTTTGTTTGACCCAAAATCGTAATTTTAACCCAAAGCCCTAATTTTGACCTAAAACCCTAATTCTAACACTATTTTTGACCCAAAACCCTATTTTAAAATCAAAACCCGATTATAAACCCAAAACAATAATTTTGACCCTAAATCCTAATTTTGACCGGAAACCCTAATTTTACCCAAAATCCTGATTCTACCCAAATTCTAACCCTAAGCCCTAATTTTGACACAGCACCCTAATTTTAACCCAAAACCCTAATTCTAACCCTATTTTTGATCCAAAAACATATCTTTAACTCAAAACCCTAATTCAAACCCCAAACCCTAATTTGTACCAAAAACCCTAATTTTGACCGAAAACTTCAATTTCAATCCGGAACCCTAATTTTGACCCAAAACCCTAATACTAACCCTATTTTTAACCCAAAACACTATTTTAAACTCGACACTATTTCAAACCCTAACTTTGACCATAAACCCAGAATTTGACCCAAAGCCCTAATTTTGACTCGAAACCCTAATTTTAACCCCGAAACCCTAATTCTAACCTTATTTTTGACCCAAAACCCTATTTTTAACTCAAAACCTTAATTCAAACCCTAAACCCTAAATTTGACCCAAAACCCAAGTTTTGACCCAAAACCCTAATTCTAACCCTATTTTTGACCCAAAACCCTATTTTAAACACAAATTCCAATTCAAACGCTAAACCCTAATTTGGACCCTAAACCCTAAATTTGACCCAGAACCCTAATTTGACCAGAAACCCTAATTTTACTCAAAAGCCTAATTCTAACCCTAATTTTGACACAAAACCCTAATTTTGACCCAAAACCCTAATTTTGACCCGGAACCCTAAATTTTAACCCAAAACACTAATTTTAACGCTATTTTTGACCCAAAACCTTAGTTTAAACTCAAAACCCTAATTCAAACCCTAAACCCTAATTTTGATCCAAAACACTAATTTTAACCCAAAACCCTAATTGTAACCCAAAGCCCTATTTTTGACCCAAAACCCTATTTTAAACTGAAAACTTAATTCAAACCCTAAACCCTAATTTTGATTGTAATCCTTAAATTTGACCTAACCCTAACTTTACAAACCCCTAATTTTACCCAAAACCCTAATTCTAACCCTATTTTTGACCCAAAACCTCTTTTAAACACAAAACCTAATTCAAACCCTAAACCCTAATTTGGACCCTAAATTTGACCCTAACCGTAATTTTGACCAAACCCTAACTTTAACCAAAAGCCTAATTCAAACCCTAATTCAAGCCCTAAACCCTAATTTTGACCGTAACCCTAATCTTGACCAAACCATAACTTTTAACCCAAATTCCAACCTCTATCCTTATTTTTGACCCAAAGCTCTATCTTTAACACAAAGCCCTAATTCAAACCCTAATTTTGAAACTAAACCCTAAATTTGACCCTAACCCTAATTTTGATATGAAACCCTAGTTTTAACCCAAAACCCAAATTCAGACCCTAAACCCTAATTTGGACCCAAAACCCAAATTTTGACCCAAAACCCAAATTTTAACCCAAAACCCTAATTCTAACCGTATTTTTGACACAAAACCCTATTTTAAATTCAAAACCCTATTTCAAACCCTAAACCCTAATTTTGATACGAAACCCTAAATTTGACCCAAAACCCTAATTTTGACCCAAAACCCTAATTTTTAACCACAACCCTAATTTTTACCCAAAGCCCTAATTTTTACCCAAAACCCTAATTCTAACTCCTTGACCCTAATCCTATTTTTAACTCAAAACCCTATTTCAAACCCAAAACCCTAATTTTGACCCTAAACCCAAAATTTGACCCTAAACCCTAATTTTAACCCAAAACCCTAATTCTAACCCTATTTCGACCCAAAACATATTTTTAACTCAAAACCCTAATTCAAACCCTAAACCCTTTGTTTGACCCAAAATCGTAATTTTAACCCAAAGCCCTAATTTTGACCTAAAACCCTAATTCTAACACTATTTTTGACCCAAAACCCTATTTTAAAATCAAAACCCGATTATAAACCCAAAACAATAATTTTGACCCTAAATCCTAATTTTGACCTAAACCCTAATTTTACCCAAATTCTACCCAAATTCTAACCCTAAGCCCTAATTTTGACACAGCACCCTAATTTTAACCCAAAACCCTAATTCTAACCCTATTTTTGATCCAAAAACATATCTTTAACTCAAAACCCTAATTCAAACCCCAAACCCTAATTTGTACCAAAAACCCTAATTTTGACCGAAAACTTAAAGATCAATCCGTAAACATAATAATGACCCAAAAACATAATACAAAGCCTAATTTTAAACAAAAACACTATTTTAAACTCAACACTATTTCAAACCCTAACTTTGACCATAAACCGCAACTTGACCCAAAGCCCTAATTTTGACTCGAAACCCTAATTTTAACCCCGAAACCCTAATTCTAACCTTATTTTTGACCCAAAACCCTATTTTTAACTCAAAACCTTAATTCAAACCCTAAACCCTAAATTTGACCCAAAACCCAAGTTTTGACCCAAAACCCTAATTCTAACCCTATTTTTGACCCAAAACCCTATTTTAAACACAAAACCTAATTCAAACGCTAAACCCTAATTTGGACCCTAAACCCTAAATTTGACCCAGAACCCTAATTTGACCATAAACCCTAATTTTACTCAAAAGCCTAATTCTAACCCTAATTTTGACCCAAAACCCTAATTTTGACCCAAAACCCTAATTTTGACCCAAAACCCTAAATTTTAACCCAAAACACTAATTTTAACGCTATTTTTGACCCAAAACCTTAGTTTAAACTCAAAACCCTAATTCAAACCCTAAACCCTAATTTTGATCCAAAACACTAATTTTAACCCAAAACCCTAATTGTAACCCAAAGCCCTATTTTTGACCCGAAACCCTATTTGAAACAGAAAACAAAAATAAAACCCTAAACCCTAATTTTGATTGTAATCCTAAATTTGACCCTAACCCTAATTTTTACAAAACCCTAATTTTTACCCAAACCCTAATTCTAACCCTATTTTTGACCCAAAACCCTTTTAAACACAAACCTAATTCAAACCCTAAACCCTAATTTGGACCCTAAATTTGACCCTAACCGTAATTTTGACCAAACCCTAATTTTAACCAAAAGCCTAATTCAAACCCTAATTCAAGCCCTAAACCCTAATTTTGACCTTAACCCTAATTTTGACCAAACAATAAATTTTAACCCAAAATCCTAATTCTAACCTTATTTTTGACCCAAAGCTCTATCTTTAACACAAAGCCCTAATTCAAACCCTAATTTTGAAACTAAACCCTAAATTTGACCCTAAACCCTAATTTGGACCCAAAACCCAAATTTTGACCCAAAACCCAAATTTTAACCCAAAACCCTAATTCTAACCGTATTTTTGACACAAAACCCTATTTTAAATTCAAAACCCTATTTCAAACCCTAAACCCTAATTTTGATACGAAACCCTAAATTTGACCTAACCCTAATTTTGACCAAACCCTAATTTTAAAACACAACCCTATTTTTAACCCAAAGACCTAATTTTGACCCAATACACAAATTCTATCACATTTTTGAACCAGTATCCTATTTTTAACTCAAACCCTATTTCAAACCAAAAACCCTAATTTTGACCCTAAACCCAAAATTTGACCCTAAACCCTAATTTTAACCAAAAACCCTAATTCTAACCCTATTTCGACCCAAAACATATTTTTAACTCAAAACCCTAATTCAAACCCTAAACCCTTTGTTTGACCCAAAATCGTAATTTTAACCCAAAGCCCTAATTTTGACCTAAAACCCTAATTCTAACACTATTTTTGACCCAAAACCCTATTTTAAAATCAAAACCCGATTATAAACCCAAAACAATAATTTTGACCCTAAATCCTAATTTTGACCTAAACCCTAATTTTACCCAAAATCCTAATTCTACCCAAATTCTAACCCTAAGCCCTAATTTTGACACAAGACCCTAATTTAACCCAAAACCCTAATTCTAACCCTATTTTTGATCCAAAACATATCTTTAACTCAAAACCCTAATTCAAACCCCAAACCCTAATTTGTACCAAAACCCTAATTTTGACCGAAAACTTCACTTTCAATCCGAACCCTAATTTTGACCCAAAACCCTAATACTAACCCTATTTTTAACCCAAAACACTATTTTAAACTCAACACTATTTCAAACCCTAACTTTGACCATAAACCTTAACTTGACCCAAAGCCCTAATTTTGACTCAAACCCTAATTTTAACCCCTAAACCCTAATTCTAACCTTATTTTTGACCCAAAACCCTATTTTTAACACAAAACCTTAATTCAAACCCTAAACCCTAAATTTGACCCAAAACCCAAGTTTTGACCCAAAACCCTAATTCTAACCCTAATTTAGACCCAAAACCCTATTTTAAACACAACCTAATTCAAACTCTAAACCCAAATTAGGACCCTAAACCATAAATTTGACCTAACCCTAATTTGACCGAAACCCTAATTTTACTCAAAAGCCTAATTTAACCCTAATTTGACCCAAAACCCTATTTTGACCCAAAACCCTATTTTGACCCTAACCCTAAATTTTAACCCAAAACACTAATTTTAACGCTATTTTTGACCCAAAACCTTAGTTTAAACTCAAAACCCTAATTCAAACCCTAAACCCTAATTTTGATCCAAAACACTAATTTTAACCCAAAACCCTAATTGTAACCCAAAGCCCTATTTTTGACCCAAAACCCTATTTTAAACTGAAAACTTAATTCAAACCCTAAACCCTAATTTTGATTGTAATCCTATAATTTGACCCTAACCCTAATTTTACAAAACCCTAATTTTTACCCAAAACCCTAATTCTAACCCTATTTTTGACCCAAAACCCTCTTTTAAACACAAAACCTAATTCAAACCCTAAACCCTAATTTGGACCCTAAATTTGACCCGAAACCCTAATTTTAACCAAAAGCCTAATTCAAACCCTAATTCAAGCCCTAAACCCTAATTTTGACCCGAAACCATAAATTTTAACCCAAAATCCTAATTCTAACCTTATTTTTGACCCAAAGCTCTATCTTTAACACAAAGCCCTAATTCAAACCCTAATTTTGAAACTAAACCCTAAATTTGACCCTAAACCCTAATTTTGATATGAAACCCTAGTTTTAACCCAAACCCAAATTCGACCCTAAACCCTAATTTGGACCCAAACCCAAATTTTGACCCAAAACCCAAATTTTAACCCAAAACCCTAATTCTAACCGTATTTTTGACACAAACCCTATTTTAAATTCAAAACCCTATTTCAAACCCTAAACCCTAATNTAGATACGAAACCCTAAATTNTNCCCAGAACCCNAAATTAGACCCGAAACCCTAATTTTAAACAACAACCCTAATTTTCACCCAAAGCCCTAATTTTGACCCTAAACCCTAATTCTAACCTTTTGACCCGTAATCCTATTTTTAACTCAAAACCCTATTTCAAACCCAAACCCTAATTTTGACCCTAAACCCAAAATTTGACCCTAAACCCTAATTTTAACCCAAAACCCTAATTCTAACCCTATTTCGACCCAAAACATATTTTTAACTCAAACCCTAATTCAACTCCTAAACCCTTTGTTTGACCCAAAATCGTAATTTTAACCCAAAGCCCTAATTTTGACCTAAAACCCTAATTCTAACACTATTTTTGACCCAAAACCCTATTTTAAAATCAAAACCCGATTATAAACCCAAAACAATAATTTTGACCCTAAATCCTAATTTTGACCTAAACCCTAATTTTACCCAAAATCCCAATTCTACCCAAATTCTAACCCTAAGCCCTAATTTTGACACAAGACCCTAATTAACCCAAAACCCTAATTCTAACCCTATTTTTGATCCAAAACATATCTTTAACTCAAAACCCTAATTCAAACCCCAAACCCTAATTTGTACCAAAACCCTAATTTTGACCGAAAACTTCAACCTCAATCCGAACCCTAATTTTGACCCAAAACCCTAATACTAACCCTATTTTTAACCCAAAACACTATTTTAAACTCAACACTATTTCAAACCCTAACTTTGACCATAAACCCTAACTTGACCCAAAGCCCTAATTTTGACTAAACCCTAATTTTAACCCCGAAACCCTAATTCTAACCTTATTTTTGACCCAAAACCCTATTTTTAACTCAAAACCTTAATTCAAACCCTAAACCCTAAATTTGACCCAAAACCCAAGTTTCACCCAAAACCCTAATTCTAACCCTATTTTTGACCCAAAACCCTATTTTAAACACAAACCTAATTCAAACGCTAAACCCTAATTTGGACCCTAAACCCTAAATTTGACCCTAACCCTAATTTGACCTAAACCCTAATTTTACTCAAAAGCCTAATTCTAACCCTACAAACCCAATTTTGACCCAGAACCCTAATTTTGACCCGGAACCCTAAATTTTAACCCAAAACACTAATTTTAACGCTATTTTTTACCCAAAACATTAGTTTAAACTCAAAACCCTAATTCAAACCCTAAACCCTAATTTTGATCCAAACCACTAATTTTAACCCAAAACCCTAATTGTAACCCAAAGCCCTATTTTTGACCCAAAACCCTATTTTAAACTGAAAACTTAATTCAAACCCTAAACCCTAATTTTGATTGTAATCCTAAATTTGACCCTAACCCTAACTTTACAAAACCCTAATTTTACCCAAAACCCTAATTCTAACCCTATTTTTGACCCAAAACCCTTTAAACACAAACCTAATTCAAACCCTAAACCCTAATTTGGACCCTAAATTTGACCCTAACCGTAACTTGACCAAACCCTAATTTAACCAAAAGCCTAATTCAAACCCTAATTCAAGCCCTAAACCCTAATTTTGACCTTAACCCTAATTTTGACCAAACCATAAATTTTAACCCAAAATCCTAATTCTAACCTTATTTTTGACCCAAAGCTCTATCTTTAACACAAAGCCCTAATTCAAACCCTAATTTTGAAACTAAACCCTAAATTTGACCTTAACCCTAATTTTGATATGAAACCCTAGTTTTAACCCAAAACCCAAATTCGACTCTAAACCCTAATTTGGACCCAAAACCCAAATTTTGACCCAAACCCAAATTTTAACCCAAAACCCTAATTCTAACCGTATTTTTGACACAAACCCTATTTTAAATTCAAACCCTATTTCAAACCCTAAACCCTAATTTTGATACGAAACCCTAAATTTGACCCTAACCCTAATTTTGACCAAACCCTAATTTTAAACCACAACCCTAATTTTAACCCAAAGCCCTAATTTTGACCCAAAACCCTAATTCTAACCTTTTTGACCCGTAATCCTATTTTTAACTCAAACCCTATTTCAAACCCAAAACCCTAAATTTGACCCTAAACCCTAAATTTGACCCTAAACCCTAATTTTAACCCAAACCCCTATTTCTAACCCAATTTCTGATCCAAAACCATATTTTTAACTCAAAACCCTAATTCAAACCCTAAACCCTTTGTTTGACCCAAAATCGTAATTTTAACCCAAAGCCCTAATTTTGACCTAAAACCCTAATTCTAACACTATCTTTGACCCAAAACCCTATTTTAAAATCAAAACCCGATTATAAACCCAAAACAATAATTTTGACCCTAAATCCTAATTTTGACCGGAAACCCTAATTTTACCCAAAATCCTGATTCTACCCAAATTCTAACCCTAAGCCCTAATTTTGACACAGCGCCACCCAAAACCCTAATTCTAACCCTATTTTTGATCCAAAAACATATCTTTAACTCAAAACCCTAATTCAAACCCTAAACCCTAATTTGTACCAAAACCCTAATTTTGACCGAAAACTTCAATTTCAATCCGGAACCCTAATTTTGACCCAAAACCCTAATACTAACCCTATTTTTAACCCAAAACACTATTTTAAACTCAACACTATTTCAAACCCTAACTTTGACCATAAACCTGCAACTTGACCCATAGCCCTAATTTTGACTCTAAACCCTAATTTTAACCCCGAAACCCTAATTCTAACCTTATTTTTGACCCAAAACCCTATTTTTAACTCAAAACCTTAATTCAAACCCTAAACCCTAAATTTGACCCAAAACCCAAGTTTTGACCCAAAACCCTAATTCTAACCCTATTTTTGACCCAAAACCCTATTTTAAACAACAAACCTAATTCAAACGCTAAACCATAATTTGGACCCGAACACCTAAATTTGACCCTAACCCTAATTTGACCTAAACCCTAATTTTACTCAAATGCCTAATACTAACCCTAATTTTGACCCGAAACCCTATTTTGACCCAAAACCCTAATTTTGACCCGTAACCCTAAATTTTAACCCAAAACACTAATTTTAACGCTATTTTTGACCCAAAACCTTAGTTTAAACTCAAAACCCTAATTCAAACCCTAAACCCTAATTTTGATCCAAAACACTAATTTTAACCCAAAACCCTAATTGTAACCCAAAGCCCTATTTTTGACCCAAAACCCTATTTTAAACTGAAAACTTAATTCAAACCCTAAACCCTAATTTTGATTGTAATACTAAATTTGACCCTAACCCTAATTTTACAAAACCCTAATTTTTACCCAAAACCCTAATTCTAACCCTATTTTTGACCCAAAACCCTTTAAACACAAACCTAATTCAAACCCTAAACCCTAATTTGGACCCTAAATTTGACCCAACCGTAATCTTGACCAAACCCTAATTTTAACCAAAAGCCTAATTCAAACCCTAATTCAAGCCCTAAACCCTAATTTTGACCTAACCCTAATTTGACCAA
Organism: Sophora flavescens; assembly: GCA_030762895.1. Taxonomy (NCBI): domain Eukaryota; kingdom Viridiplantae; phylum Streptophyta; class Magnoliopsida; order Fabales; family Fabaceae; genus Sophora; species Sophora flavescens. Next base: position 14,693,563 of record JAUPTC010000010.1, on the reverse strand, counting down.
ACCATAAATTTTAACCCAAAATCCTAATTCTAACCTTATTTTTGACCCAAAGCTCTATCTTTAACACAAAGCCCTAATTCAAACCCTAATTTTGAAACTAAACCCTAAATTTGACCCTAAACCCTAATTTTGATATGAAACCCTAGTTTTAACCCAAAACCCAAATTCAGACTCCTAAACCCTAATTTGGACCCAAAACCCAAATTTTGACCCAAAACCCAAATTTTAACCCAAAACCCTAATTCTAACCGTATTTTTGACACAAACCCTATTTTAAATTCAAACCCTATTTCAAACCCTAAACCCTAATTTTGATACGAAACCCTAAATTTGACCCTTAACCCTAATTTTGACCAAACCCTAATTTTAAACCACAACCCTAATTTTAACCCAAAGCCCTAATTTTGACCCAAAACCCTAATTCTAACTTTTGACCCGTAATCCTATTTTTAACTCAAACCCTATTTCAAACCCAAAACCCTAATTGTGACCCTAAACCCAAAATTTGACCCTAAACCCTAATTTTAACCCAAAACCCTAATTCTAACCCTATTTCGACCCAAAACATATTTTTAACTCAAAACCCTAATTCAAACCCTAAACCCTTTGTTTGACCCAAAATCGTAATTTTAACCCAAAGCCCTAATTTTGACCTAAAACCCTAATTCTAACACTATTTTTGACCCAAAACCCTATTTTAAAATCAAAACCCGATTATAAACCCAAAACAATAATTTTGACCCTAAATCCTAATTTTGACCTAAACCCTAATTTTACCCAAAATCCCGATTCTACCCAAATTCTAACCCTAAGCCCTAATTTTGACACAAGACCCTAATAACCCAAAACCCTAATTCTAACCCTATTTTTGATCCAAAAACATATCTTTAACCCAAAACCCTAATTCAAACCCTAAACCCTAATTTGTACCAAAAACCCTAATTTTGACCCAAAACCCTAATACTAACCCTATTTTTAACCCAAAACACTATTTTAAACTCAACACTATTTCAAACCCTTAACTTTGACCATAAACCCAGAATTTGACCCAAAGCCCTAATTTTGTCTCGAAACCCTAATTTTAACCCCGAAACCCTAATTCTAACCTTATGTTTGACCCAAACCCCTATTTTTAACTCAAAACCTTAATTCAAACCCTAAACCCTAAATATGACCCAAAACCCAAGTTCGACCCAAAACCCTAATTCTAACCCTATTTTTGACCCAAAACCCTATTTTAAACACAAACCTAATTCAAACGCTAAACCCTAATTTGGACCCTAAACCCTAAATTTGACCCTAACCCTAATTTGACCTAAACCCTAATTTTACTCAAAAGCCTAATTCTAACCCTAATTTTGACCCAAAACCCTAATTTTGACCCAAAACCCTAATTTTGACCCAAAACCCTAAATTTTAACCCAAAACACTAATTTTAACGCTATTTTTGACCCAAAACCTTAGTTTAAACTCAAAACCCTAATTCAAACCCTAAACCCTAATTTTGATCCAAAACACTAATTTTAACCCAAAACCCTAATTGTAACCCAAAGCCCTATTTTTGACCCAAAACCCTATTTTAAACTGAAAACTTAATTCAAACCCTAAACCCTAATTTTGATTGTAATCCTTAAATTTGACCCCAAACCCTAATTTTAACCCAAAGCCATAATTTTGACCCAACACCCTAATTATAAACCTATATTTGAACCAAAACCCACTTTAAAACACAAAACCTACTTCAAACCCAAAACCCTAATTTGTACCCTAAATTTGACCCAACCGTAACTTGACCAAACCCTAATTTTAACCAAAAGCCTAATTCAAACCCTAATTCAAGCCCTAAACCCTAATTTTGACCCAGAACCCTAATTTTGACCCGAAACCATAAATTTTAACCCAAAATCCTAATTCTAACCTTATTTTTGACCCAAAGCTCTATCTTTAACACAAAGCCCTAATTCAAACCCTAATTTTGAAACTAAACCCTAAATTTGACCCAGAACCCTAATTTTGATATGAAACCCTAGTTTTAACCCAAAACCCAAATTCAGACCCTAAACCCTAATTTGGACCCAAAACCCAAATTTTGACCCAAAACCCAAATTTTGACCCAAAACCCAAATTCTAACCGTATTTTTGACACAACCCTATTTTAAATTCAAAACCCTATTTCAAACCCTAAACCCTAATTTTGATACGAAACCCTAAATTTGACCCAGAACCCTAATTTTGACCAAACCCTAATTTTAAACCTAAACCCTAATTTTAACCCTAAGCCCTAATTTTTACACAAAACCCTAATTCTATCCATTTTTTGACCCGGAATCCTATTTTTAAATCAAAACCCTATTTAATACACATAACCCTAATTTTGACCCAAAACCCAAATTTTGACCCAAAACCCTAATTTTAACCCAAAAACCTAATTTAACCCTATTTCGACCCAAAACATATTTTTAACTCAAACCCTAATTCAAACCCTAAACCCTTTGTTTGACCCAAAATCGTAATTTTAACCCAAAGCCCTAATTTTGACCTAAACCCTAATTCTAACACTATTTTTGACCCAAAACCCTATTTTAAAATCAAAACCCGATTATAAACCCAAACAATAATTTTGACCCTAAATCCTAATTTTGACCTAAACCCTAATTTTACCCAAAATCCTGATTCTACCCAAATTCTAACCCTAAGCCCTAATTTTGACACAGACCTAATTAACCCAAAACCCTAATTCTAACCCTATTTTTGATCCAAAACATATCTTTAACTCAAAACCCTAATTCAAACCCTAAACCCTAATTTGTACCAAAACCCTAATTTTGACCGAAAACTTCAATTTCAATCCGAACCCTAAGTTTGACCCAAAACCCTAATACTAACCCTATTTTTAACCCAAAACACTATTTTAAACTCAACACTATTTCAAACCCTAACTTTGACCATAAACCTGAACTTGACCCAAAGCCCTAATTTTGACTCAAACCCTAATTTTAACCCCCAAACCCTAATTCTAACCTTATTTTTGACCCAAACCCTATTTTTAACTCAAAACCTTAATTCAAACCCTAAACCCTAAATTTGACCCAAAACACAAGTTTTGACCCAAAACCCTAATTGTAACCCTATTTTTGACCCAAAACCCTATTTTAAACACAAAAAATAATTCAAACTCTAAACAATAATTTGGACCCAAAACCCTAAATTTGACCCTAACCCTAATTTGACCATAAACCCTAATTTTACTCAAAAGCCTAATTTAACCCTATTTTACCCAAAACCCTAATTTTGACCCAAAACCCTAATTTTGACCCTAACCCTAAATTTTAACCCAAAACACTAATTTTAACGCTATTTTTGACCCAAATCCTTTTTTTAAACTCTAAACCCTAATTCAAACCCTTAAACCTAATTTTGATCCAAAACACTAATTTTAACCCAAAACCCTAATTGTAACCCAAAGCCCTATTTTTGACCCAAAACCCTATTTTAACTCGAAAACTTAATTCAAACCCTAAACCCTAATTTTGATTGTAATCCTAAATTTGACCCTAACCCTAATTTTACAAAACCCTAATTTTACCCAAAACCCTAATTCTAACCCTATTTTTGACCCAAAACCCTTTAAACACAAAACCTAATTCAAACCCTAAACCCTAATTTGGACCCTAAATTTGACCCTAACCGTAATTTTGACCAAACCCTAATTTTAACCAAAAGCCTAATTCAAACCCTAATTCAAGCCCTAAACCCTAATTTTGACCGTAACCCTAATTTTGACCAAACCATAAATTTTAACCCAAAATCCTAATTCTAACCTTATTTTTGACCCAAAGCTCTATCTTTAACACAAAGCCCTAATTCAAACCCTAATTTTGAAACTAAACCCTAAATTTGACCCTAAACCCTAATTTTGATATGAAACCCTAGTTTTAACCCCAAACCCAAATTCACCCTAAACCCTAATTTGGACCCAAAACCCTATTTTTGACCCAAACCCCAAATTTTAACCCAAAACCCTAATTCTAACCGTATTTTTGACACAAACCCTATTTTAAATTCAAAACCCTATTTCAAACCCTAAACCCTAATTTTGATACGAAACCCTAAATTTGACCCTAACCCTAATTTTGACCAAACCCTAATTTTAAACCACAACCCTAATTTTAACCCAAAGCCCTAATTTTGACCCAAAACCCTAATTCTAACCCTTTTGACCCGTAATCCTATTTTTAACTCAAAACCCTATTTCAAACCCTAAACCCTAATTTTGACCCTAAATCCGAAATTTGACCCTAAACCCTAATTTTAACCCAAAACCCTAATTATAACCCTATTTCGACCCAAAACATATTTTTAACTCAAAACCCTAATTCAAACTCCTAAACCCTTTGTTTGACCCAAAATCGTAATTTTAACCCAAAGCCCTAATTTTGACCTAAAACCCTAATTCTAACACTATTTTTGACCCAAAACCCTATTTTAAAATCAAAACCCGATTATAAACCCAAACAATAATTTTGACCCTAAATCCTAATTTTGACCTAAACCCTAATTTTACCCAAAATCCCGATTCTACCCAAATTCTAACCCTAAGCCCTAATTTTGACACAAGACCTAATTTAACCCAAAACCCTAATTCTAACCCTATTTTTGATCCAAAAACATATCTTTAACTCAAACCCTAATTCAAACCCTAAACCCTAATTTGTACCAAAACCCTAATTTTGACCGAAAACTTCAATTTCAATCCGAACCCTAATTTTGACCCAAAACCCTAATACTAACCCTATTTTTAACCCAAAACACTATTTTAAACTCAACACTATTTCAAACCCTAACTTTGACCATAAACCTTAACTTGACCCAAAGCCCTAATTTTGACTCAAACCCTAATTTTAACCCCGAAACCCTAATTCTAACCTTATTTTTGACCCAAAACCCTATTTTTAACTCAAAACCTTAATTCAAACCCTAAACCCTAAATTTGACCCAAAACCCAAGTTTGACCCAAAACCCTAATTCTAACCCTATTTTTGACCCAAAACCCTATTTTAAACACAAACCTAATTCAAACGCTAAACCCTAATTTGGACCCTAAACCCTAAATTTGACCCTAACCCTAATTTGACCGAAACCCTAATTTTACTCAAAAGCCTAATTCTAACCCTATTTTGACCCAAACCCTATTTTGACCCAAAACCCTAATTTTGACCCTAACCCTAAATTTTAACCCAAAACACTAATTTTAACGCTATTTTTGACCCAAAACCTTAGTTTAAACTCAAACCCTAATTCAAGCCCTAAACCCTAATTTTGATTCAAAACACTAATTTTAACCCAAAACCCTAATTGTAACCCAAAGCCCTATTTTTGACCCAAAACCCTATTTTAAACTGAAAACTTAATTCAAACCCTAAACCCTAATTTTGATTGTAATCCTAAATTTGACCCTAACCCTAATTTTACAAAACCCTAATTTTACCAAAACCCTAATTCTAACCCTATTTTTGACCCAAAACCCTCTTTTAAACACAAAACCTAATTCAAACCCTAAACCCTAATTTGGACCCTAAATTTGACCCGAAACCCTAATTTTAACCAAAAGCCTAATTCAAACCCTAATTCAAGCCCTAAACCCTAATTTTGACCCGAAACCATAAATTTTAACCCAAAATCCTAATTCTAACCTTATTTTTGACCCAAAGCTCTATCTTTAACACAAAGCCCTAATTCAAACCCTAATTTTGAAACTAAACCCTAAATTTGACCCAGAACCCTAATTTTGATATGAAACCCTAGTTTTAACCCAAAACCCAAATTCGACCCTAAACCCTAATTTGGACCCAAAACCCAAATTTTGACCCAAACCCAAATTTTAACCCAAAACCCTAATTCTAACCGTATTTTTGACACAAACCCTATTTTAAATTCAAACCCTATTTCAAACCCTAAACCCTAATTTTGATACGAAACCCTAAATTTGACCCTAACCCTAATTTTGACCAAACCCTAATTTTAAACCACAACCCTAATTTTAACCCAAAGCCCTAATTTTGACCCAAACCCCTAATTCTAACCCTTTTTGACCCGTAATCCTATTTTTAACTCAAACCCTATTTCAAACCCAAACCCTAATTTTGACCCTAAACCCAAAATTTGACCCTAAACCCTAATTTTAACCCAAAACCCTAATTCTAACCCTATTTCGACCCAAAACATATTTTTAACTCAAACCCTAATTCAAACCCTAAACCCTTTGTTTGACCCAAAATCGTAATTTTAACCCAAAGCCCTAATTTTGACCTAAAACCCTAATTCTAACACTATTTTTGACCCAAAACCCTATTTTAAAATCAAAACCCGATTATAAACCCAAAACAATAATTTTGACCCTAAATCCTAATTTTGACCTAAACCCTAATTTTACCCAAAATCCCAATTCTACCCAAATTCTAACCCTAAGCCCTAATTTTGACACAAGACCTTTTAACCCAAAACCCTAATTCTAACCCTATTTTTGATCCAAAACATATCTTTAACTCAAAACCCTAATTCAAACCCTAAACCCTAATTTGTACCAAAACCCTAATTTTGACCGAAAACTTCAATTTCAATCCGAACCCTAATTTTGACCCAAAACCCTAATACTAACCCTATTTTTAACCCAAAACACTATTTTAAACTCAACACTATTTCAAACCCTAACTTTGACCATAAACCTTAATTTGACCCAAAGCCCTAATTTTGACTCAAACCCTAATTTTAACCCCGAAACCCTAATTCTAACCTTATTTTTGACCCAAAACCCTATTTTTAACTCAAACCTTAATTCAAACCCTAAACCCTAAATTTGACCCAAAACCCAAGTTTGACCCAAAACCCTAATTCTAACCCTATTTTTGACCCAAAACCCTATTTTAAACACAAACCTAATTCAAACGCTAAACCCTAATTTGGACCCTAAACCCTAAATTTGACCCTAACCCTAATTTGACCAAACCCTAATTTTACTCAAAAGCCTAATTTAACCCTATTTGACCCAAACCCTATTTTGACCCAAAACCCTAATTTTGACCCTAACCCTAAATTTTAACCCAAAACACTAATTTAACGCTATTTTTGACCCACAAACTTAGTTTAAACTCAAAACCCGAATTCCAACCCTAAACCCTAATTTTGATCCAAAACACTAATTTTAACACAAAACCCTAATTGTAACCCAAAGCCCTATTTTTGACGCAAAACCCTATTTTAAACCGAAAACTTAATTCAAACCCTAAACCCTAATTTTGATTGTAATCCTAAATTTGACCCTAACCCTAATTTTACAAAACCCTAATTTTACCCAAAACCCTAATTCTAACCCTATTTTTGACCCAAAACCCTTTTAAACACAAACCTAATTCAAACCCTAAACCCTAATTTGGACCCTAAATTTGACCCAACCGTAATCTTGACCAAACCCTAATTTTAACCAAAAGCCTAATTCAAACCCTAATTCAAGCCCTAAACCCTAATTTTGACCTAACCCTAATTTTGACCAAACCATAAATTTTAACCCAAAATCCTAATTCTAACCTTATTTTTGACCCAAAGCTCATTAACACAAAGCCCTAATTCAAACCCTAATTTGAAACTAAACCCTAAATTTGACCTAACCCTAATTTTGATATGAAACCCTAGTTTTAACCCAAACCCAAATTCACCCTAAACCCTAATTTGGACCCAAAACCCAAATTTTGACCCAAACCCAAATTTTAACCCAAACCCTAATTCTAACCTATTTTTGACACAAACCCTATTTTAAATTCAAACCCTATTTCAAACCCTAAACCCTAATTTTGATACGAAACCCTAAATTTGACCCTAACCCTAATTTTGACCAAACCCTAATTTTAAACCACAACCCTAATTTTAACCCAAAGCCCTAATTTTGACCCAAAACCCTAATTCTAACCTTTTTGACCCGAATCCTATTTTTAACTCAAACCCTATTTCAACCCAAACCCTAATTTTGACCCTAAACCCAAAATTTGACCCTAAACCCTAATTTTAACCCAAACCCTAATTCTAACCTCTATTTCGACCAAAAACATATTTTTAACTCAAAACCCTAATTCAAACCCTAAACCCTTTGTTTGACCCAAAATCGTAATTTTAACCCAAAGCCCTAATTTTGACCTAAAACCCTAATTCTAACACTATTTTTGACCCAAAACCCTATTTTAAAATCAAAACCCGATTATAAACCCAAAACAATAATTTTGACCCTAAATCCTAATTTTGACCGGAAACCCTAATTTTACCCAAAATCCTGATTCTACCCAAATTCTAACCCTAAGCCCTAATTTTGACACAGCACCCTAATTTTAACCCAAAACCCTAATTCTAACCCTATTTTTGATCCAAAAACATATCTTTAACTCAAAACCCTAATTCAAACCCCAAACCCTAATTTGTACCAAAAACCCTAATTTTGACCGAAAACTTCAATTTCAATTTCAATCCGGAACCCTAATTTTGACCCAAAACCCTAATACTAACCCTATTTTTAACCCAAAACACTATTTTAAACTCGACACTATTTCAAACCCTAACTTTGACCATAAACCCAGAATTTGACCCAAAGCCCTAATTTTGACTCGAAACCCTAATTTTAACCCCGAAACCCTAATTCTAACCTTATTTTTCACCCAAAACCCTATTTTTAACTCAAAACCTTAATTCAAACCCTAATTCTAACCCTATTTTTGACCCAAAACCCTAATTTTAACCCAAAACCCTAATTCTAACCCTATTTCTGACCCAAACCCTATTTTAAACACAAACCTAATTCAAACGCTAAACCCTAATTTGGACCCTAAACCCTAAATTTGACCCTAACCCTAATTTGACCAAACCCTAATTTTACTCAAAAGCCTAATTCTAACCCTAATTTTGACCCAAAACCCTAATTTTGACCCAAACCCTAATTTTGACCCTAACACTAAATTTTAACCCAAAACACTAATTTTAACGCTATTTTTGACCCAAAACCTTAGTTTAAGCTCAAAACCCTAATTCAAACCCTAAACCCTAATTTTGATCCAAAACACTAATTTTAACCCAAAACCCTAATTGTAACCCAAAGCCCTATTTTTGACCCCAAACCCTATTTTAAACTGAAAACTTAATTCAAACCCTAAACCCTACTTTTGATTGTAATCCTAAATTTGACCCTAACCCTAATTTTACAAAACCCTAATTTTTACCCAAAACCCTAATTCTAACCCTATTTTTGACCCAAAACCCTTTAAACACAAACCTAATTCAAACCCTACACCCTAATTTGGACCCTAAATTTGACCCAACCGTAATTTTGACCAAACCCTAATTTTAACCAAAAGCCTAATTAAAACCCTAATTCAAGCCCTAAACCCTAATTTTGACCCTGAACCCTAATTTTGACCCGAAACCATAAATTTTAACCCAAAATCCTAATTCTAACCTTATTATTTACCCAAAGCTCTATCTTTAAAACAAAGCCAAAAATAAAAAACTAATTTTGAAACTAAACCATAAATTTGACCCTAAACCCTAATTTGATATGAAACCCTAGTTTTAACCCAAAACCCAAATTCGACCCTAAACCCTAATTTGGACCCAAAACCCAAATTTTGACCCAAACCCAAATTTTAACCCAAAACCCTAATTCTAACCGTATTTTTGACACAAACCCTATTTTAAATTCAAACCCTATTTCAAACCCTAAACCCTAATTTTGATACGAAACCCTAAATTTGACCCTAACCCTAATTTTGACCAAACCCTAATTTTAAACCACAACCCTAATTTTAACCCAAAGCCCTAATTTTGACCCAAAACCCTAATTCTAACCCTTTGACCCGTAATCCTATTTTTAACTCAAAACCCTATTTCAAACCCAAACCCTAATTTTGACCCTAAACCCAAAATTTGACCCTAAACCCTAATTTTAACCCAAAACCCTAATTCTAACCCTATTTCGACCCAAAACATATTTTTAACTCAAACCCTAATTCAAACTCCTAAACCCTATGTTTGACACAAATTCGTAATTTTAACCCAAAGCCCTAATTTTGACCTAACACCCTAATTCTAACACTATTTTTGACCCAAAACCCTATTTTAAAATCAAAACCCGATTATAAACCCAAAACAATAATTTTGACCCTAAATCCTAATTTTGACCTAAACCCTAATTTTACCCAAAATCCCGATTCTACCCAAATTCTAACCCTAAGCCCTAATTTTGACACAAGACCCTAATTTAACCCAAAACCCTAATTCTAACCCTATTTTTGATCCAAAACATATCTTTAACTCAAAACCCTAATTCAAACCCTAAACCCTAATTTGTACCAAAACCCTAATTTTGACCGAAAACTTCACCCTCAATCCGAACCCTAATCTTGACCCAAAACCCTAATACTAACCCTATTTTTAACCCAAAACACTATTTTAAACTCAACACTATTTCAAACCCTAACTTTGACCATAAACCTGCACCTGACCCAAAGCCCTAATTTTGACTCAAACCCTAATTTTAACCCCGAAACCCTAATTCTAACCTTATTTTTGACCCAAAACCCTATTTTTAACCCAAAACCTTAATTCAAACCCTAAACCCTAAATTTGACCCAAAACCCTAATTCTAACCCTATTTTTGACCCAAAACCCTATTTTAAACACAAAACCTAATTCAAACGCTAAACCCTAATTTGGACCCAGAACCCTAAATTTGACCCTAACCCTAATTTGACCTAAACCCTAATTTTACTCAAAAGCCTAATTCTAACCCTAATTTTGACCCAAAACCCTTTTTGCCACCCTATTTTGACCCTAACCCTAAATTTTAACCCAAAACACTAATTTTAACGCTATTTTTGACCCAAAACCATAGATTAAACTCAAAACGCTTTTTCATCAGCTCATCCGTTTTTTTGATCCATAACACTAATTTTAACCCCTAACCCTAATTTTAACCCAAAGCCCTATTTTTGACCCAAAACCCTATTTTTTAATGAATACTTAATTCAAACCCTAATCCCTAATTTTGATTGTAATCCTAAATTTGACCCTAACCCTAATTTTACAAAACCCTAATTTTACCCAAAACCCTAATTCTAACCCTATTTTTGACCCAAAACCCTTTTAAACACAAAACCTAATTCAAACCCTAAACCCTAATTTGGACCCTAAATTTGACCCTAACCGTAATTTTGACCAAACCCTAATTTTAACCAAAAGCCTAATTCAAACCCTAATTCAAGCCCTAAACCCTAATTTTGACCTTAACCCTAATTTTGACCAAACCATAAATTTTAACCCAAAATCCTAATTCTAACCTTATTTTTGACCCAAAGCTCTATCTTTAACACAAAGCCCTAATTCAAACCCTAATTTTGAAACTAAACCCTAAATTTGACCCTAAACCCTAATTTTGATATGAAACCCTAGTTTTAACCCAAACCCAAATTCGACTCCTAAACCCTAATTTGGACCCAAAACCCAAATTTTGACCCAAAACCCAAATTTTAACCCAAAACCCTAATTCTAACCGTATTTTTGACACAAACCCTATTTTAAATTCAAAACCCTATTTCAAACCCTAAACCCTAATTTTGATACGAAACCCTAAATTTGACCCTAACCCTAATTTTGACCCAAACCCTAATTTTAAACCACAACCCTAATTTAACCCAAAGCCCTAATTTTGACCCAAAACCCTAATTCTAACCCTTTTGACCCTAATCCTATTTTTAACTCAAACCCTATTTCAAACCCAAAACCCTAATTTTGACCCTAAACCCAAAATTTGACCCTAAACCCTAATTTTAACCCAAAACCCTAATTCTAACCCTATTTCGACCCAAAACATATTTTTAACTCAAAACCCTAATTCAAACCCTAAACCCTTTGTTTGACCCAAAATCGTAATTTTAACCCAAAGCCCTAATTTTGACCTAAAACCCTAATTCTAACACTATTTTTGACCCAAAACCCTATTTTAAAATCAAAACCCGATTATAAACCCAAAACAATAATTTTGACCCTAAATCCTAATTTTGACCTAAACCCTAATTTTACCCAAAATCCCGATTCTACCCAAATTCTAACCCTAAGCCCTAATTTTGACACAGCACCCTAATTTTAACCCAAAACCCTAATTCTAACCCTATTTTTGATCCAAAACATATCTTTAACTCAAAACCCTAATTCAAACCCCAAACCCTAATTTGTACCAAAAACCCTAATTTTGACCGAAAACTTCAATTTCAATCCGGAACCCTAATTTTGACCCAAAACCCTAATACTAACCCTATTTTTAACCCAAAACACTATTTTAAACTCGACACTATTTCAAACCCTAACTTTGACCATAAACCCAACTTGACCCAAAGCCCTAATTTTGACTCAAACCCTAATTTTAACCCCCAAAACCCTAATTCTAACCTTATTTTTGACCCAAAACCCTATTTTTAACTCAAAACCTTAATTCTTACCCTAAACCCTAAATTTTACCGAAACCCATAGTTTTGACCCAAAACCCTAATTCTAACCCTATTTTTGACCCAAAACCCTATTTTAAACACAACACCTAATTCAAACGCTAAACCCTAATTTGGACCCTAAACCCTAAATTTGACCCTAACCCTAATTTGACCGAAACCCTAATTTTACTCAAAAGCCTAATTCTAACCCTATTTTGCCCACCCTTTTTGACCCAAACCCTATTTTGACCCGTAAACCTAAATTTTAACCAAAAACACTAATTTTAACGCTATTTTTGACCCAAAACCTTAGTTTAAACTCAAAACGCTAATTCAAACCCTAAACCCTAATTTTGATCCAAAACACTAATTTTAACCCAAAACCCTAATTGTAACCCAAAGCCCTATTTTTGACCCAAAACCCTATTTTAAATCGAAAACTTAATTCAAACCCTAAACCCTAATTTTGATTGTAATCCTTAAATTTGACCCTAACCCTAATTTTACAAAACCCTAATTTTACCCAAAACCCTAATTCTAACCCTATTTTTGACCCAAAACCCTTTAAACACAAAACCTAATTCAAACCCTAAACCCTAATTTGGACCCTAAATTTGACCCTAACCGAACTTGACCAAACCCTAATTTTAACCAAAAGCCTAATTCAAACCCTAATTCAAGCCCTAAACCCTAATTTTGACCTAACCCTAATTTGACCAAACCATAAATTTTAACCCACAATCCTAATTCTAACCTTATTTTTGACCCAAAGCTCTATCTTTAACACAAAGCCCTAATTCAAACCCTAATTTTGAAACTAAACCCTAAATTTGACCCTAAACCCTAATTTTGATATGAAACCCTAGTTTTAACCCAAAACCCAAATTTGACCCTAAACCCTAATTCTGACACTAAACCCAAATTTTGACCCAAAACCCAAATTTTAACCCAAAACCCTAATTGTAACCCAATTTTTGTCACAAACCCTATTTTAAATTCAAAACCCTATTTCAAACCCTAAACCCTAATTTTGATACGAAACCCTAAATTTGACCCTAACCCTAATTTTGACCAAACCCTAATTTTAAACCACAACCCTAATTTTAACCCAAAGCCCTAATTTTGACCCAAAACCCTAATTCTAACTTTTTGACCCGTAATCCTATTTTTAACTCAAACCCTATTTCATACCACAAACCCTAATTTTGACACTAAACCCAAAATTTGACCCTAAACCCTAATTTTTACCCAAAACCCTAATTCTAACCCTATTTCGACCCAAAACATATTTTTAACTCAAACCCTAATTCAAACCCTAAACCCTTTGTTTGACCCAAAATCGTAATTTTAACCCAAAGCCCTAATTTTGACCTAAAACCCTAATTCTAACACTATTTTTGACCCAAAACCCTATTTTAAAATCAAAACCCGATTATAAACCCAAAACAATAATTTTGACCCTAAATCCTAATTTTGACCTAAACCCTAATTTTACCCAAAATCCCAATTCTACCCAAATTCTAACCCTAAGCCCTAATTTTGACACAAGACCCTAAACCCAAAACCCTAATTCTAACCCTATTTTTGATCCAAAACATATCTTTAACTCAAAACCCTAATTCAAACCCTAAACCCTAATTTGTACCAAAACCCTAATTTTGACCGAAAACTTCACTTCAATCCGAACCCTAATTTTGACCCAAAACCCTAATACTAACCCTATTTTTAACCCAAAACACTATTTTAAACTCAACACTATTTCAAACCCTAACTTTGACCATAAACCCTAACTTGACCCAAAGCCCTAATTTTGACTCGAAACCCTAATTTTAACCCCGAAACCCTAATTCTAACCTTATTTTTGACCCAAAACCCTATTTTTAACTCAAAACCTTAATTCAAACCCTAAACCCTAAATTTGACCCAAAACCCTAATTCTAACCCTATTTTTGACCCAAAACCCTATTTTAAACACAAAACCTAATTCAAACGCTAAACCCTAATTTGGACCCTAAACCCTAAATTTGACCCAGAACCCTAATTTGACCAGAAACCCTAATTTTACTCAAAAACCTAATTCTAACCCTAATTTTGACCCCCCATTTGACCCAAAACCCTAATTTTGACCCGGAACCCTAAATTTTAACCCAAAACACTAATTTTAACGCTATTTTTGACCCAAAACCTTAGTTTAAACTCAAAACCCTAATTCAAACCCTAAACCCTAATTTTGATCCAAAACACTAATTTTAACCCAAAACCCTAATTGTAACCCAAAGCCCTATTTTTGACCCAAAACCCTATTTTAAATCGAAAACTTAATTCAAACCCTAAACCCTAATTTTGATTGTAATCCTAAATTTGACCCTAACCCTAATTTTACAAAACCCTAATTTTACCCAAACCCTAATTCTAACCCTATTTTTGACCCAAAACCCTTTTAAACACAAACCTAATTCAAACCCTAAACCCTAATTTGGACCCTAAATTTGACCGAACCGTAATCTTGACCCAAACCCTAATTTTAACCAAAAGCCTAATTCAAACCCTAATTCAAGCCCTAAACCCTAATTTTGACCTAACCCTAATTTTGACCCGAAACCATAATTTTTAACCCAAAATCCTAATACACACCTTATTTTTGACACAAAGCTCTAACTATAACACAAAGCCCTAATTCAAACCCTAATTTTGAAACTAAACCCTAAATTTGACCCTAACCCTAATTTTGATATGAATCCCTAGTTTTAACCCAACACCCATATTCAGACCCTAAACCCTATTTTGGACCCATTACCCCAATTTTGACCCAAAACCCAATTTTTAACGCTAAAGCCTAATTCTAACCGTATTTTTGACACAAACCCTATTTTAAATTCAAAACCCTATTTCAAACCCTAAACCCTAATTTTGATACGAAACCCTAAATTTGACCCTAACCCTAATTTTGACCAAACCCTAATTTTAAACCACAACCCTAATTTTAACCCAAAGCCCTAATTTTGACCCAAAACCCTAATTCTAACCCTTTTGACCCGTAATCCTATTTTTAACTCAAAACCCTATTTCAAACCCAAAACCCTAATTTTGACCCTAAACCCAAAATTTGACCCTAAACCCTAATTTTAACCCAAAACCCTAATTCTAACCCTATTTCGACCAAAACCATATCTTTAACTCAAAACCCTAAATCAAACCCTAAACCCTTTGTTTGACCCAAAATCGTAATTTTAACCCAAAGCCCTAATTTTGACCTAAAACCCTAATTCTAACCCTATTTTTGACCCAAAACCCTCTTTTAAAATCAAAACCCAATTATAAACCCAAAAGAATAAGTTGGACACTAGATCCTAATTTTGACCTAAACCCTAATTTTACCCAAAATCCCAATTCTACCCAAATTCTAACCCTAAGCCCTAATTTTGACACAAGACCCATTTAACCCAAAACCCTAATTCTAACCCTATTTTTGATCCAAAACATATCTTTAACTCAAAACCCTAATTCAAACCCTAAACCCTAATTTGTACAAAAAACCATAATTTTGACAGAAAACTTAAATTTCAATACGGAACCCTAATTTTTAACCAAAACACTAATACTAACCCTATTTTTAACCCAAAACACTATTTTAAACTCAAAACTTTTTCAAAACCAAACTTTGACCATAAACCCGCACCTTGACCCAAAGCCCTAATTTTGACTCGAAACCCTAATTTTAACCCCGAAACCCTAATTCTAACCTTATTTTTGACCCAAAACCCTATTTTTAACTCAAAACCTTAATTCAAACCCTAAACCCTAAATTTGACCCAAAACCCTAATTCTAACCCTATTTTTGACCCAAAACCCTATTTTAAACACAAATTCCAATTCAAACGCTAAACCCTAATTTGGACCCTAAACCCTAAATTTGACCCTAACCCTAATTTGACCGAAACCCTAATTTTACTCAAAAGCCTAATTCTAACCCTAATTTTGACCCAAAACCCTAATTTTTAACCCAAAACACTAATTTTAACGCTATTTTTGACCCAAAACCTTAGTTTAAACTCAAAACCCTAATTCAAACCCTAAACCCTAATTTTGATCCAAAACACTAATTTTAACCCAAAACCCTAATTGTAACCCAAAGCCCTATTTTTGACCCAAAACCCTATTTTAAACTGAAAACTTAATTCAAACCCTAAACCCTAATTTTGATTGTAATCCTAAATTTGACCTAACCCTAATTTTACAAAACCCTAATTTTTACCCAAAACCCTAATTCTAACCCTATTTTTGACCCAAAACCCTTTTAAACACAAACCTAATTAAAACCCTAAACCCTAATTTGGACCCTAAATTTGACACCAAAACCTTATTTTATCCAAAAGCCTAATTCAAACCCTAATTCAATCCCTAAACCCTAATTTTGACCTTAACCCTAATTTTGACCAAACCATAAATTTTAACCCAAAATCCTAATTCTAACCTTATTTTTGACCCAAAGCTCTATCTTTAACACAAAGCCCTAATTCAAACCCTAATTTTGAAACTAAACCCTAAATTTGACCCTAACCCTAATTTTGATATGAAACCCTAGTTTTAACCCAAAACCCAAATTCGACTCCTAAACCCTAATTTGGACCCAAAACCCAAATTTTGACCCAAAACCCAAATTTTAACCCAAAACCCTAATTCTAACCGTATTTTTGACACAAACCCTATTTTAAATTCAAACCCTATTTCAAACCCTAAACCCTAATTTTGTTACGAAACCCTAATTTTGACCCAGAACCCTAATTTTGACCCGAAACCCTAATTTTAAACCACAACCCTAATTTTAACCCAAAGCCCTAATTTTGACCCAAAACCCTAATTCTAACCCTATTTTGACCCAGAATCCTAATTTTAAATAAAAAACCAATTTCAAACCCAAAACCCTAAATTTGACCCAAAACCCAAAATTTGACCCTAAACCCTAATTTTAACCCAAAACCCTAATTCTAACCCTATTTCTAACCCAAAAACATATTTTTAACTCAAAACCCTAATTCAAACCCTAAACCCTTTGTTTGACCCAAAATCGTAATTTTAACCCAAAGCCCTAATTTTGACCTAAAACCCTAATTCTAACACTATTTTTGACCAAAAACCCAATTTTAAAATCAAAACCCGATTATAAACCCAAAACAATAATTTTGACCCTAAATCCTAATTTTGACCAGAAAACCCTAATTTTACCCAAAATCCTGATTCTACCCAAATTCTAACCCTAAGCCCTAATTTTGACACAGCACCCTAATTTTAACCCAAAACCCTAATTCTAACCCTATTTTTGATCCAAAAACATATCTTTAACTCAAAACCCTAATTCAAACCCTAAACCCTAATTTGTACCAAAACCCTAATTTAGACCGAAAACTTCACTTCAATCCGAACCCTAATTTTGACCCAAAACCCTAATACTAACCCTATTTTTAACCCAAAACACTATTTTAAACTCAACACTATTTCAAACCCTAACTTTGACCATAAACCCAGAATTTGACCCAAAGCCCTAATTTTGACTCGAAACCCTAATTTTAACCCCGAAACCCTAATTCTAACCTTATTTTTCACCCAAAACCCTATTTTTAACTCAAAACCTTAATTCAAACCCTAATTCTAACCCTATTTTTGACCCAAAACCCTATTTTAAACACAAAACCTAATTCAAACGCTAAACCCTAATTTGGACCCTAAACCCTAAATTTGACCCAGAACCCTAATTTGACCAAACCCTAATTTTACTCAAAAGCCTAATTCTAACCCTAATTTTGACCCAAAACCCTAATTTTGACCCGGAACCCTAAATTTTAACCCAAAACACTAATTTTAACGCTATTTTTGACCCAAAACCTTAGTTTAAACTCAAAACCCTAATTCAAACCCTAAACCCTAATTTTGATCCAAAACACTAATTTTAACCCAAAACCCTAATTGTAACCCAAAGACCTAGTTTTGGCCCAAAACCCTATTTTAAATCGAAAACTTAATTCAAACCCTAAACCCTAATTTTGATTGTAATCCTAAATTTGACCCTAACCCTAATTTTACAAAACCCTAATTTTACCCAAAACCCTAATTCTAACCCTATTTTTGACCCAAAACCCTTTTAAACACAAACCTAATTCAAACCCTAAACCCTAATTTGGACCCTAAATTTGACCCTAACCGTAATTGACCAAACCCTAATTTTAACCAAAAGCCTAATTCAAACCCTAATTCAAGCCCTAAACCCTAATTTTGACCTAACCCTAATTTTGACCAAACCATAAATTTTAACCCAAAATCCTAATTCTAACCTTATTTTTGACCCAAAGCTCTATCTTTAACACAAAGCCCTAATTCAAACCCTAATTTTGAAACTAAACCCCAAATTTGACCCTAACCCTAATTTTGATATGAAACCCTAGTTTTAACCCAAAACCCAAATTCGACCCTAAACCCTAATTTGGACCCAAAACCCAAATTTTGACCCAAAACCCAAATTTTGACCCAAAACCCAAATTCTAACCGTATTGGTGACACCACCCTCTTTTAAATTCAAAACCCTATAGCACTCCCGAAACCCGAATTTTGATACGCACCCCTAAAGTTGACCCTAACCCTAATTTTGACCAAACCCTAATTTTAAACCACAACCCTAATTTTAACCCAAAGCCCTAATTTTGACCCAAAACCCTAATTCTAACCCTTTTTTGACCCAAAATCCTATTTTTAACTCAAAACCCTATTTCAAACCCAAAACCCTAATTTTGACCCTAAACCCAAAATTTGACCCTAAACCCTAATTTTAACCCAAAACCCTAATTCTAACCCTATTTCTGACCCAAAAACATATTTTTAACTCAAAACCCTAATTCAAACCCTAAACCCTTTGTTTGACCCAAAATCGTAATTTTAACCCAAAGCCCTAATTTTGACCTAAAACCCTAATTCTAACACTATTTTTGACCCAAAACCCTATTTTAAAATCAAAACCCGATTATAAACCCAAAACAATAATTTTGACCCTAAATCCTAATTTTGACCGGAAACCCTAATTTTACCCAAAATCCTGATTCTACCCAAATTCTAACCCTAAGCCCTAATTTTGACACAGCACCCTAATTTTAACCCAAAACCCTAATTCTAACCCTATTTTTGATCCAAAAACATATCTTTAACTCAAAACCCTAATTCAAACCCTAAACCCTAATTTGTACCAAAAACCCTAATTTTGACCCAAAACCCTAATACTAACCCTATTTTTAACCCAAAACACTATTTTAAACTCAACACTATTTCAAACCCTAACTTTGACCATAAACCCAGAATTTGACCCAAAGCCCTAATTTTGACTCGAAACCCTAATTTTAACCCCGAAACCCTAATTCTAACCTTATTTTTGACCCAAAACCCTATTTTTAACTCAAAACCTTAATTCAAACCCTAAACCCTAAATTTGACCCAAAACCCAAGTTTTGACCCAAAACCCTAATTCTAACCCTATTTTTGACCCAAAACCCTATTTTAAACACAAAACCTAATTCAAACGCTAAACCCTAATTTGGACCCTAAACCCTAAATTTGACCCAGAACCCTAATTTGACCAGAAACCCTAATTTTACTCAAAAGCCTAATTCTAACCCTAATTTTGACCCAAAACCCTAATTTTGACCCGGAACCCTAAATTTTAACCCAAAACACTAATTTTAACGCTATTTTTGACCCAAAACCTTAGTTTAAACTCAAAACCCTAATTCAAACCCTAAACCCTAATTTTGATCCAAAACACTAATTTTAACCCAAAACCCTAATTGTAACCCAAAGCCCTATTTTTGACCCAAAACCCTATTTTAAACCGAAAACTTAATTCAAACCCTAAACCCTAATTTTGATTGTAATCCTTAAATTTGACCTTAACCCTAATTTTACAAAACCCAAATTTTTACCCAAAACCCTAATTCTAACCGTATTTTTGACCCAAAACCCTCTTTAAACACAAACCTAATTCAAACCCTAAACCCTAATTTGGACCCTAAATTTGACCCAGAATCGTAACTTGACCAAACCCTAACTCTAACCAAAAGCCTAATTCAAACCCTAATTCAAGCCCTAAACCCTAATTTTGACCCGTAACCCTAATTTTGACCAAACCATAAATTTTAACCCAAAATCCTAATTCTAACCTTATTTTTGACCCAAAGCTCTATCTTTAACACAAAGCCCTAATTCAAACCCTAATTTTGAAACTAAACCCTAAATTTGACCCTAAACCCTAATTTTGATATGAAACCCTAGTTTTAACCCAAAACCCAAATTTGACCCTAAACCCTAATTTGGACCCAAAACCCAAATTTTGACCCAAAACCCAAATTTTAACCAAAAACCCTAATTCTAACCGTATTTTTGACACAAACCCTATTTTAAATTCAAAACCCTATTTCAAACCCTAAACCCTAATTTTGATACGAAACCCTAAATTTGACCCAACCCTAATCTTGACCAAACCCTAATTTTAAACCACAACCCTAATTTTAACCCAAAGCCCTAATTTTGACCCAAAACCCTAATTCTAACCCTTTTGACCCTTAATCCTATTTTTAACTCAAAACCCTATTTCAAACCCTAATTTTGACTCTAAACCCTAAATTTGACCCTAAACCCTAATTTCAACCCAAAACCCTAATTCTAACCCTATTTTTGACCCAAAACATATTTTTAACTCAAAACCCTAATTCAAACCCCTAAACCCTTTGTTTGACCCAAAATCGTAATTTTAACCCAAAGCCCTAATTTTGACCTAAAACCCTAATTCTAACACTATTTTTGACCCAAAACCCTATTTTAAAATCAAAACCCGATTATAAACCCAAAACAATAATTTTGACCGGAAACCCTAATTTTGACCTAAACCCTAATTTTACCCAAAATCCCGATTCTACCCAAATTCTAACCCTAAGCCCTAATTTTGACACAAGACCCTAATTTAACCCAAAACCCTAATTCTAACCCTATTTTTGATCCAAAACATATCTTTAACTCAAAACCCTAATTCAAACCCTAAACCCTAATTTGTACCAAAACCCTAATTTTGACCGAAAACTTCAATTTCAATCCGAACCCTAATTTTGACCCAAAACCCTAATACTAACCCTATTTTTAACCCAAAACACTATTTTAAACTCAACACTATTTCAAACCCTAACTTTGACCATAAACCCGCAACTTGACCCAAAGCCCTAATTTTGACTCAAACCCTAATTTTAACCCCGAAACCCTAATTCTAACCTTATTTTTGACCCAAAACCCTATTTTTAACTCAAAACCTTAATTCAAACCCTAAACCCTAAATTTGACCCAAAACCCAAGTTTTGACCCAAAACCCTAATTCTAACCCTATTTTTGACCCAAAACCCTATTTTAAACACAAACCTAATTCAAACGCTAAACCCTAATTTGGACCCTAAACCCCAAATTTGACCCTAACCCTAATTTGACCAGAAACCCTAATTTTACTCAAAAGCCTAATTCTAACCCTAATTTTGACCCAAATCCCAAAATTTGACCCAAAACCCTAATTTTAACCCAAACCCAAATTTTAACCCCCAACACTAATTTTAACTATATTTTTGACCCAAAACCTTAGTTTAAACTCAAAACCCTAATTCAAACCCTAAACCCTAATTTTGATCCAAAACACTAATTTTAACCCAAAACCCTAATTGTAACCCAAAGCCCTATTTTTGACCCAAAACCCTATTTTAAACACAAAACATAATTCAAACCCTAAACCCTAATTTTGATTGTAATCCTTAAATTTGACCCTAACCCTAATTTTACAAAAACCCTAATTTGACCCAAAACCCTAATTCTAACCCTATTTTTGACCCAAAACCCTCTTTTAAACACAAAACCTAATTCAAACCCTAAACCCTAATTTGGACCCTAAATTTGACCCAACCGTACCTTGACCCAAACCCTAACTTCAACCAAAAGCCTAATTCAAACCCTAATTCAAGCCCTAAACCCTAATTTTGACCTTAACCCCACTTTGACCAAACCATAAATTTTAACCCAAAA
Organism: Sophora flavescens; assembly: GCA_030762895.1. Taxonomy (NCBI): domain Eukaryota; kingdom Viridiplantae; phylum Streptophyta; class Magnoliopsida; order Fabales; family Fabaceae; genus Sophora; species Sophora flavescens. The sequence continues at coordinate 14,670,953 of JAUPTC010000010.1, read as the reverse complement.
TCCTAATTCTAACCTTATTTTTGACCCAAAGCTCTATCTTTAACACAAAGCCCTAATTCAAACCCTAACTTTGAAACTAAACCCTAAATTTGACCCTAACCCTAATTTTGATATGAAACCCTAGTTTTAACCCAAAACCCAAATTCAGACCCTAAACCCTAATTTGGACCCAAAACCCAAATTTTGACCCAAAACCCAAATTTTAACCCAAAACCCTAATTCTAACCGTATTTTTGACACAAAACCCTATTTTAAATTCAAAACCCTATTTCAAACCCTAAACCCTAATTTTGATACGAAACCCTAAATTTGACCTAGAACCCTCATTTTGACCAAACCCTAATTTTAAAACCACAACCCCAATTTTAACCCAAAGCCCTAATTTTGACCCAAAACCCTAATTCTAACCCTTTTGACCTGTAATCCTATTTTTAACTCAAAACCCTATTTCAAACCCAAAACCCTAATTTTGACCCTAAACCCAAAATTTGACCCTAAACCCTAATTTTAACCCAAAACCCTAATTCTAACCCTATTTCTGACCCAAAAACATATTTTTAACTCAAAACCCTAATTCAAACCCTAAACCCTTTGTTTGACCCAAAATCGTAATTTTAACCCAAAGCCCTAACTTGACCTAAAACCCTAATTCTAACACTATTTTTGACCCAAAACCCTATTTTAAAATCAAAACCCGATTATAAACCCAAAACAATAATTTTGACCCTAAATCCTAATTTTGACCGGAAACCCTAATTTTACCCAAAATCCTGATTCTACCCAAATTCTAACCCTAAGCCCCAATTTTGACACAGCACCCTAATTTTAACCCAAAACCCTAATTCTAACCCTATTTTTGATCCAAAAACATATCTTTAACTCAAAACCCTAATTCAAACCCTAAACCCTAATTTGTACCAAAAACCCTAATTTTGACCGAAACTTCAATTTCAATCCGAACCCTAACTTTGACCCAAAACCCTAATACTAACCCTATTTTTAACCCAAAACACTATTTTAAACTCAACACTATTTCAAACCCCAACTTTGACCATAAACCCTGAATTTGACCCAAAGCCCTAATTTTGACTAAACCCTAATTTTAACCCCGAAACCCTAATTCTAACCTTATTTTTGGACCCAAAACCCTATTTTTAACTCAAAACCTTAATTCAAACCCTAAACCCCAAATTTGACTCAAAACCCAAGTTGACCCAAAACCCTAATTCTAACCCTATTTTTGACCCAAAACCCTATTTTAAACACAAAACCCAATTCAAACGCTAAACCCTAATTTGAACCCTAAACCCAAAATTTGACCCGAACCCCACCCTGACCAAACCCTAATTTTACTCAAAANACTAATTCTAACCCTAATTTGGACCCAACCCCCTACTATTGACCCAAAACCCTCATTTTGACCCGAACCCCTAAATTGTAACCCCAAACACTAATTTTAACGCTATTTATGACCCAAAACCTTATTTAAACTCAAACCCTAATTCAAACCCTAAACCCTAATTTTGATCCAAAACACTAATTTTAACCCAAAACCCTAATTGTGACTCCAAAGCCCTATTTTTGACCCAAAACCTATTTTAACCCCAAAACTTAATTCAAACCCTAAACCCCAAATTTGAACAACCCCAATTTGACCCAACCCTAATTTTTACCCAAAACCCTAATTCTAAATTCTATTTTGACTCAAAACCTCTTTTTTTAAACATGTTCAAATTCAAACCTTGAACCCACTTGGACTCAATTTGACTCAGAACCGTAATTTTGACCCGAACCCTAATTTTAACCAAAGCCTAATTCAAACC
>JAUPTC010000010.1:14619656-14668630 GCA_030762895.1 Sophora flavescens | reverse complement strand
TTCCATCGAGGAAATTACGAATGTTGTGTTCTCAATGAATGCCGGTGGTGCTCCTGGTCCGAATGGCTTTGATGGTCTTTTCTTCCAAACTTCATCGGGAGATTGTTGGTAAGGACGTTTGCAATCTTTGTCTTGCGATTCTTTCACAGGATGGCTTCTCCCTAACTTTAACTCCACTTGGTGGTGTTGGTCCCTAAGTATCCGGAAGTTGACTCCATTGATAAGTACAGCACCCATTGCTTTGGCCAACTTTAAGTTCAAAATAATCACAAAGATCTTAATGGTCGATTGGCCATTATTGCTCCTAAAATTGTTTCCAAATCAATGGGCTTTATAAAAGGCGAGGCAAATTTCAGATCAGACGTGTTGCTTCAAGCTATCAACCCGTTGGACAAGAGATCTTTTGGGGTAATATAGCTCTTAAGATTGATATTAGAAAGGCTTTTGACACTGATTGGAATTTTCTTCTCAAAGTGCTGCACCAATTTGGTTTTGACCCTATCTTACGTAATTGGGTGAAAGTAGTGCTCCATTCGAGCAAAACCGTCTATTAGTGTCAATGGTAAAGCGGTTGGTTTTTTTCTCCTGTAAAGAGAGGAGTGAGGCAAGGTGATCCTTTATCTCCTATTCTTTCTCGCATTGCTGAGGAGGTTCTTAGCAGAGGTATCACTAAGCTTGTACAAGATAACAAACCGCTTCGTAGCGTGGTCCAAGGGGTTCCAATGTCCCTAGTCATGTTCTCTATGCAAGATGACATCCTCATTCTCCGCAGAGGTACAAAGAAGAATTTAGATAACTTGATGACTTTGTTTTCACATTATGCTCAAGCCTCCGGTCAAGGTTATCAACAGGAAAAATATACCTATTATAATGGCTCTTCATGGTCATCTAGGCTTGATGTCTTGTTTAGCAATTGGGGGTTTAAAGCTGGCCATCTGCCTTTTATTTATTTAGGTGTTCCCATTTTCAAAGGGAAACCTAAGAAAGCCTACTTCATGCCTTTGGTGGGACGGATTAAAACAAAGCTCTCATCTTGGAAGGGTAGTATGCTCTCTATCATGGGTCGTGTTGAATTGGTAAAGTCTCGTTGTCCAAAGCTCTTTGATTTACTCTTTACAGGTGTATTATTGGCCCCTTGCACTCCTCAAGCTTCTAGACCAGATATTAGAAACTTTATTTGGGTTGGTAACATTGAGTCTAGGAAGATTTGCACGTTGCTTGGAAAAAGGTTTGCTGTCCCATTGCTGAAGGTGGCCTTGGACTGAGGTCCTTTAGATCTATTAATGAAGCCTTCATGCTTAAGCGTTGCTGGGAGTTGATTTCCTCAGACTTGGATTGGTCTATCCTTCTTCGGTCTAGAGTGCTCAAGAATGCATCCTTCATTAACAAGCATTTCCTCCTCAATTTGGTCTGCGGTTTAAAAGGGTTTCTCTCCACGATTCTTGATAATGTCTCTTGGCTTTTAGGAGATGGAAGAAGCATTAACTTTTGGTGTGACTCTTGGCTATCTAAACCAATTGTTGACATGATGAATATTCCTGCCTTCCTGCATAATTCCCTTTCTGCCTCTGTTAGTGATTTCATCAGGGATGGGAAATGGTGTATCCCTCAAGAGCTTACTCTCAGGTTTCCTGCTGTTATAGATGAAATTGGTAAAGTGATTATTCCTTGTTCGAGTCACCCTGATCTTTTGGTTTGGAAGCACTCGACCTGGTTGCCTTTCAAAGAAGGGAAGCTTATAGTTATTTAAATCGGGATAGGTCCTCTTGCCCTGGGGGAAGTTGATATGGTCAAAGGCAATTCCCCTTCAAAATCCTTTCTCCTCCGGAGGTTGCTCCACAACAAAGTCCCAACGGATGATCATCTCGGTCTAGAGGATGCATTGTTGTCTCCATGTGTTCCCTTTGTGGTCAGTAGTTATGAGACTTCGGACCATCTCTTTCTTTCCTGCCCTTTCTTTGGTAGAGTTTGGATGTGGTTGAGTTCTTGCCTTGGTTGCCACCTTGACACTATTTCAATCCATTCTCTCCTCTCAATTTTAAACCAAGGATGGTGCCCTCAGGTTAAAGAGGTAATTTTATCTGCAACCATTACTCTCTTTGGGGCATTTGGTATTGTAGGAACAACATTAGATTTGATTCTAAGTCAATCTCGGTGGTTGCCATTTGCAATGCAATTCTGCCAATGTCTCCTTTTTCGGGAGGTTTTGTAAGGATCATTTTCCTCCTAATGTTCATCGAGTTGATGATCCTTAAGAAATTTAACATCCAAAGCTAACCTTTCAAGGCCCCATCCATTAAAGCGATTATGTGGCTGCCCCTAGATTCAATTGGATTAAAGTAAATACCGATGGGGCTGCTAAGGAGCTCCAGTGTGGCGGAGTTGTGGTGGTATTTTAGAGAGGGTAAATGCTTCTTTTCTTGGTCGCTTTGCTCTCAATGTTGGTGTCTCGTTTGCTTTCCATGCTGAATTACTTGGTGCTATTATTGCCATTGAACTGGCTCACAAGAATGGTTGGAAGAAGCTTTGGTTAGAATGTGACTCCTCTTTAGTAGTCAATGCCTTCAACTCTAATGGTTTGGTCCCTTGGCAACTTAGGAATAGGTGGCTAAACTGTATTGCTCTTACTAGGGGTATGTCCTTTTTTTGCTCTCATTTGTATAGGGAGGGTAATGCTTGTGCTGACAAGCTAGCCAATTTTGGTTTGCGTCTTGATGGTTTTTGTTGGTGGAGCTCATTGCCCTCCTTCTTATTAGAGGATTTTGGCGAGAAATAGGATGAGTCTTCCTACTTTTAGATTTGCTTAGCTTTGTGGGTCGTGTGATGCCCCCCACGTTTCCTTTTCCTAGTTTCCTTATCAATAAATTGGGTGTCCTGCAAATGATTGCCTTTGCTTGAGGTGCCACCCTAGTTTGGGATGTCTTGCTTAGCGGTGATGCTTTTGCACACTTCTTTAATTAAAAAATAAAAATATGGGGTTTTGGATTTAGGGTTTTGAGTTAAAAATGGGTCAAAATTTGGGTTAGAATTAGGGTTTGGGGTCAAAATTAGGGCTTTTGGTTAAAATCAGGGTTTTGGGTTAAAATTAGGGTTTTGGTTTAAAATTAGGGTTTCGGGTCAAAATTAGGGTTCTGGGTCAAATTTAGGGTTTAGGGGTTAGAATTAGGCTTTTTGGTAAAATTAGGGTTTCGGGTCAAAATTTGGGTTCTGTGTCAAGTTTAGGGTCCAATTTAGGGTTTTGGATTTGATTTGGTTGAGTTTAAAATAGGGTTAGAAATAGGGTTTTGGGTTAAAATTAGGGTTTTGAGTGAAAATTAGGGTTTTGGAAAAAATTAGGGTTCTGGGTCAAATTTAGTGTTTAGGATCAAAATTTGGGTTTAGGGTTTGAATTAGGGTTTTGAGTTTAAAATAAGGTTTTGGGTCAAAAATAACGTTAGAATTAGGGTTTGGGGTTAAAATTTGGGTATTGGGTCAAAATTAGAGTTTAGGGTTTGAATTAAGGTTTTGAGTTATAAATAGGGTTAGAATTAGGGTTTTGGTATAAAATTAGGGTTTCGTGTCAAAATTAGGGTTCTAGGTCAGATTTAGGGTTGAGGGTTTGAAATAGGGTTTTGAGTTTAAAAAGGGTTTTGGGTCAAAAATAGGGGTAGAATTAAGGGTTTGCGTCAAAATAGGGTTACGGGTCAAAATTAGGTTTTTGGGTCAAATTTTGGGTTTAGGGTCAAAATTAGGGTTTAGGGTTTGAATTAGGGTTTTGAGTTAAAAATAGGGTTTTGGGTCAAAAATAGGGTTAGAATTAGGGGTTTGCGTTAAAATTAGGGTTACGGGTCAAAATTAGGTTTTTGGGTCAAATTTTGGGTTTATGGTCAAAATTAGGGTTTTGGGTTTGAAATAGGGTTTTGAGTTTAAAATAGGGTTTTGAGTCAAAAATAGGGTTAGAATTACGGTTTTGGTCAAAATTAGGGCTTTGGGTTATAATTAGGTTTTTGGGTTAAAATTAGTGTTTAGGATCAAAATTAGGGTTTAGGGTTTGAATTAGGGTTTTGAGTTTAAGATAGGGTTTTGGGTCAAAAATAGCATTAAAATTAGGGTTTTGGGTCAAAATTTTGGTTTTGGGTCCAAATTAGGGTTTAGGGTTTCATTTTGGTTTAAAACTAGGGTTTCGGATCAAAATTAGTGTTTTGGGTCAAATTTAGGGTTTAGTTTCAAAATTAGGGTTTGAATTAGGGATTTGTGTTAAAAATAGGGTTTTGGGTAAAAAATAAGGTTAGAATTAGGGTTTTGGGTTAAAATTTAGGGTTTCGGGTAAAAATTAGGGTTCTGGGTTAAAATTAGGGTTTAGGGTTTAGGGTTTGAATTAGGTTTAGAATTAGGCTTTTGGGTAAAATTAGGGTTTCGGGTCAAAAGTAGGGTTCTGGGTTAAATTAAGGGTCCAAATTAGGGTTTAGGGTTTGAATTAGGGTTTTGAGTTAAAAATAGGTTTTTGGGTCAGAAATAGGGTTAGAATTAGGGTTTTGGGTTAAAATTAGGGTTCCGGGTCAAATTTTGGGTTTAGGGTCTAAATTAGGGTTTAGGGTTTGAATTAGGGTTTTGAGTTGAAAATAGGATTTTGGGTCAAAAATATGGTTAGAATTAGGGTTTTGGGTCAAAATTAGGGCTTTGGTTTAAAATTTGGGTTGTGGATTAAAATTAGGGTTTCGGGACAAAATTAGGGTTTTGGGTCAAATTTAGGGTTTCGGATCAAAATTTGGGTTTAGGGTTTGAAATAGGGTTTTGAGTTTAAAGTAGGGTTTTGGGTCAAAAATACGACTAAAATTAGGGTTTTGGGTTAAAATTTGGGTTTTGGGTCAAAATTTGGGTTTTGGGTCCAAATTAGGGTTTTCGGTTAAAACTAGGGTTTCGTATCAAAATTAGGGTTCTGGAACAAATTTAGGGTTTAGTTTGAATTAGCGCTTTGTGTTAAAAAATAGGGTTTTAGGTCAAAAATAAGGTTAGAATTAGGGTTTTGTTAAAATTTAGGGTTTCGGGTCAAAATTAGGGTTTTGGGTCAAAATTAGGGTTTATGTTTGAATTAGGGTTAGAATTAGGCTTTTGGGTAAAACTAGGGTTTCGGGTCAAAATTACGGTTCTGGGTCAAATTAGGGTTTAGGGTTTGAATTAGGTTTTGAGTTTAAATTAGGGTTTTGGGTCAAAAATAGGATTAGAATTAGGGTTTTGGGTTAGAATTAGGGTTTTGGGTAAAATTAGGGTTTTGGGTTTGAAATAGGGTTTTGGGTTAATAATAGGGTTAGAATAAGGGTTTTAGGTCAAAATTAGGGCTTTGGGTTAAAATTAGGGTTTTGGGTCAAACATAGGGTTTAGGGTTTGAATTAGGGTTTTGAGTTAAAAATAGGTTTTTGGGTCAGAAATAGGGTTAGAATTAGGGTTTCGGGTTAAAATTAGGGTTTAGGGTTTGATCCCTGGTAGATTGGAACCTTTGAGGTTGACCCTTCCTTAGAACCGGTTCCTAGTCCTCATCATGGTGCAAGTGCTAGGGAAGGTGTTCTACTCGGTTTGCCCATGCAGCAAAATTTAGATGGTCAGTTGTCAAGCTATTCAACCCTCTCTCGCTAATTGGATCTCCAATCCAAATGTGGCACGTGATATGAACATCCTAGGGAGGTTTTGGGCTGATGAAATCAAGAGGAAATTGAGGTTGATTCTCCCCCTCGAGCCATTCTCGCATGATCTGCATAAGGACGTTAGTGTTGATGCTGAAAGGCTCAAGTTCGAGCTTTGTCAAAGTCCTTTCTAAATCGCAGAAGAAGAAACTTAAAAGAGCAAACAAACTAGAAAACCGGAAAGTAAGGCGTCTGTGGTTGGAGCCCATGCAAGGGCTGGTCCCAGGAATTTTGCCTAATGAAAGTAATCTTCTGGAATGCTCGAGGGGTTGCCAACCCTGAGACTAGATTGGTCCTTAAAAGCCGAAGGCAGCTTTGGAGTGAATTGGAAAGTTTGCAACAGTCTCATGCTGGAGCATGGTGCTGCATGGGTGACTTTAATGCTATTCTAGGATCTCATGAGCATAGAGGGCGTGGGGTCCCCAACATGATCTCTTGCAATGACTTTAAAAGATGGACTGACAATTCTAATTTAATCCATCTGCAAACCAAAGGTGCCCTTTTCACTTGGGGTAATGGCAGATGTGGTGCTGCTAGGACTGAAAGAAGGCTTGATAGAGTCTGTTGCAACGATGCCTGGCTAACACACTGGACTAAACTTTCCTGCTGCACCCTAGTAAGAAATCACTCGGACCATTATCCTATTTTGTTGTCTCTTGATAAGCATGATGGACCTCATCCATCCTCCTTTAAATTTATGAAGATCTGGACTGCACATGAAGACTGTTTTAATGTCATTTCTAATGCTTGGAACATTTGTATTCTTGGCTGTCCCAAGCACATACTTAGCCAGAAATTAAAATACTTGAAAGGCATTCTAATCCGCTGGAATAAGGAGCATTTTGGGGATGTTAATGTCAAGGTAAAACTGGCGGCAAGGCCCTGGCTGCCATCCAGAACCAAATAGCCATCTCTGGTTACACAGATGAGTTATCTCTTAAAGAGACTGCTGCTGAAAGTAATTTGAATCAGGCTTTGCATCTGCAGAATTTGTTTTGGCAGGAAAAATCTCGTGTTAGCTGGCATATTGAGGGGGACAGAAACACCTCTTTTTTCCACAAAGTCACCAAGATTAGACAGTCTTCAAAAAGTATGGCCATGCTGCGTAAGGATGGTGCTATCTTGGACAATCCTGCGGACATAGAAGCTCATGTGCTGGACTTCTACTCAACTCTCTTCTCCTCTGAGAACTTCTGCCAGGATAATGGACTTATTGAACAGGTAATCCCTCATTGTGTTGATAGAGCTGATAATCTGATGTTAACTAATCTTCCTTCCATTGAGGAAATTAGGAATGTTGTGTTCTCAATGAATGCCAGTGGTGCTCGTGGTCCAGATGGCTTCAGTGGTCTTTTCTTCCAAACTTACTGGGAGATTGTTGGTAAGGACGTTTGCAATGCTGTCTTGCAGTTCTTTCACAGGATGGCTTCTCCCTAACTTTAACTCCAGCTTGGTGGTGTTGGTCTATATGTATCGTGAAGCTGACTCCATTTTTAAGTACAATGCGATTGCTTTGGCGTTCTTTAAGTTCAATATAATCACATAGATCTTAGTGACAGATTGGCCATTATTGCTCCTAAAATTGTTTCGATCAAGAATGGGGGCTTTATAAAAAGCGAGGCAAATTTCAGATTGTATGAGTGTTGCTTCAAGCTACTCCTTGTTGGACAAGAGATCTTTTGGGGGTAATATAGCTCTTAAGATTGATATTAGAAAGGCTTTTGACACTCTGGATTGGAATTTTCTTCTCAAAGTGCTGCACCAATTTGGTTTTGACCCTATCTTCTGTAATTGGGTGAAAGTAGTGCTCCATTCGGCAAAACTGTCTATTAGTGTCAATGGTAAAGCAGTTGGTTTTTTCTCCTGTAAGAGAGGAGTGAGGCAAGGTGATCCTTTATCTCCTATTCTTTTCTGCATTGCTGAGGAGGTTCTTAGCAGAGGTATCACTAAGCTTGTACAAGATAACAAACTGCTTCCTATAGCTGGTCCAAGGGGTTCCAATGTCCCTAGTCATGTTCTCTATGCAGATGACATCCTCATTCTCTGCAGAGGTACAAAGAAGAATTTAGATAACTTGATGACTTTGTTTTCACATTATGCTCAAGCCTCTGGTCAGGTTATCAACAGGGAAAAATCTACCTATTATACTGGCTCTTCATGGTCATCTAGGTTGGCTGTCTTGTTTAGCAATTGGGGGTTTAAAGCTGGCCATCTTCCTTTTATTTATTTAGGTGTTCCCATTTTCAAAGGGAAACCTAAGAAAGCCTACTTCATGCCTTTGGTGGACAGGATTAAAACAAAGCTCTCATCTTGGAAGGGTAGTATGCTCTCTATCATGGGTCGTGTTGAATTGGTAAAGTCTGTTGTCCAAAGCTCTTTGATTTACTCTTTCCAGGTGTATTATTGGCCCCTTGCACTCCTCAAGCTTCTAGACCAGTATATTAGAAACTTTATTTGGGTGGTAACATTGAGTCTAGGAAGATTTGCCGGTTGCTTGGAAAAAGGTTTCTTTGTCCCATTTTGAAGGTGGCCTTGGACTGAGGTCCTTTAGATCTATTAATGAAGCCTTCATGCTTAAGCGTTGCTGGGAGTTGATTTCCTCAGACTTGGATTGGTCTATCCTTCTTCGGTATAGAGTGCTCAAGAATGCATCCTTCATTAACTACAACATTTCCTCCTCAATTTGGTCTGGTTTAAAAGGGTTCCTCTCCACGATTCTTGATAATGTCTCTTGGCTTTTAGGAGATGGAAGAAGCATTAACTTTTGGTGTGACTCTTGGCTATCTAAACCAATTGTTGACATGATGAATATTCCTGCCTTCCTGCATAATTCCCTTTCTGCCTCTGTTAGTGATTTCATCAGGGATGGGAAATGGTGTATCCCTCAAGAGCTTACTCTCAGGTTTCCTGCTGTTATAGATGAAATTGGTAAAGTGATTATTCCTTGTTCTGAGTCTCCTGATCTTTTGGTTTGGAAGCACTCTGACTCTGGTTGCCTTTCAAAGAAGGGAAGCTTATAGTTATTTAAATCGAGATAGGTCCTCTTGCCCCTGGGGAAGTTGATATGGTCAAAGGCAATTGCCCCTTCAAAATCCTTTCTCCTCTGGAGGTTGCTCCACAACAAAGTCCCAACGGATGATCATCTCTGGTCTAGAGGATGCATTGTTGTCTCCATGTGTTCCCTTTGTGGCTGTAGTTATGAGACTTCGGACCATCTCTTTCTTTCCTGCCCCTTTGTTGGTAGAGTTTGGATATGGTTGAGTTGCTGCCTTGGTTGCCACCTTGACACTATTTCAATCCATTCTCTCCTCTCAATTTTAAACCAAGGATGGTGCCCTCAGGTTAAAGAGGTAATTTTATCTGCAACTGTTACTCTCTTTGGGGCATTTGGTATTGTAGGAACAACATTAGATTTGATTCTAAGTCAATCTCGGTGGCTGCCATTTGCAATGCAATTTGCCGCCAATGTCTCCTTTCTTTCGGGAGGTTTTGTAAGGGATCATTTTCCTCTAATGTTCATCGATTGATGATCCTTAAGAAATTTAACATCCAGGCTAACCTTTCAAGGCCCCATCCATTAAAGCGATTATGTGGCTGCCCCCAGATTCAATTGGATTAAAGTAAATACCGATGGGGCTGCTAAAGGAGCTCCAGTGTGGCGGGTTGTGGTGGTATTTTGAGAGGGTAAATGTTTCTTTTCTTGGCTGCTTTGCTCTCAATGTTGGTGTCTCGTTTGCTTTCCATGCTGAATTACTTGGTGCTATTATTGCCATTGAACCGGCTCACAAGAATGGTTGGAAGAAGCTTTGGTTAGAATGTGACTCCTCTTTAGTAGTCAATGCCTTCAACTCTAATGGTTTGGTCCCTTGGCAACTTAGGAATAGGTGGCTAAACTGTATTGCTCTTACTAGGGGTATGTCCTTTTTTTGCTCTCATTTGTATAGGGAGGGTAATGCTTGTGCTGACAAGCTAGCCAATTTTGGTTTGCGTCTTGATGGTTTTTGTTGGTGGAGCTCATTGCCCTCCTTCTTATTAGAGGATTTTGGCAGAAATAGGATGAGTCTTCCTACTTTTAGATTTGCTTAGCTTTGTGGGTCAGGTTGATGCCCCCCCACGTTTCTGTTTTCCTAGTTTCCTTATCAATAAATTGGGTGTGCTGCAAATGATTGCCTTTGCTTGAGGTGCCAGCCTAGCTGGGATGTCTTGCTTGGCAGTGATGCTTTTGCACACTTCTTTAATTAAAAAAATAAAAAATTTAGGGTTTTGAGTTAAAAATAGGATTTTGGGTCAAAATTTGGGTTAGAATTAGGGTTTGGGGTCAAAATTAGGGCTTTTGGTTAAAATCAGGGTTTTGGGTTAAAATTAGGGTTTTGGTTTAAAATTAGGGTTTCGGGTCAAAATTAGGGTTCTGGGTCAAATTTAGGGTTTAGGGGTTAGAATTAGGCTTTTTGGTAAAATTAGGGTTTCGGGTCAAAATTTGGGTTCTGTGTCAAGTTTAGGGTCCAATTTAGGGTTTTGGATTTGATTTGGTTGAGTTTAAAATAGGGTTAGAAATAGGGTTTTGGGTTAAAATTAGGGTTTTGAGTGAAAATTAGGGTTTTGGAAAAAATTAGGGTTCTGGGTCAAATTTAGTGTTTAGGATCAAAATTTGGGTTTAGGGTTTGAATTAGGGTTTTGAGTTTAAAATAAGGTTTTGGGTCAAAAATAACGTTAGAATTAGGGTTTGGGGTTAAAATTTGGGTATTGGGTCAAAATTAGAGTTTAGGGTTTGAATTAAGGTTTTGAGTTATAAATAGGGTTAGAATTAGGGTTTTGGTATAAAATTAGGGTTTCGTGTCAAAATTAGGGTTCTAGGTCAGATTTAGGGTTGAGGGTTTGAAATAGGGTTTTGAGTTTAAAAAAGGGTTTTGGGTCAAAAATAGGGGTAGAATTAAGGGTTTGCGTTAAAATAGGGTTACGGGTCAAAATTAGGTTTTGGGTCAAATTTTGGGTTTAGGGTCAAAATTAGGGTTTAGGGTTTGAATTAGGGTTTTGAGTTAAAAATAGGGTTTTGGGTCAAAAATAGGGTTAGAATTAGGGGTTTGCGTTAAAATTAGGGTTACGGGTCAAAATTAGGTTTTTGGGTCAAATTTTGGGTTTATGGTCAAAATTAGGGTTTTGGGTTTGAAATAGGGTTTTGAGTTTAAAATAGGGTTTTGAGTCAAAAATAGGGTTAGAATTACGGTTTCGGGTCAAAATTAGGGCTTTGGGTTATAATTAGGTTTTTGGGTTAAAATTAGTGTTTAGGATCAAAATTAGGGTTTAGGGTTTGAATTAGGGTTTTGAGTTTAAGATAGGGTTTTGGGTCAAAAATAGCATTAAAATTAGGGTTTTGGGTCAAAATTTTGGTTTTGGGTCCAAATTAGGGTTTAGGGTTTCATTTTGGTTTAAAACTAGGGTTTCGATCAAAATTAGTGTTTTGGGTCAAATTTAGGGTTTAGTTTCAAAATTAGGGTTTGAATTAGGGATTTGTGTTAAAAATAGGGTTTTGGGTAAAAAATAAGGTTAGAATTAGGGTTTTGGGTTAAAATTTAGGGTTTCGGGTAAAAATTAGGGTTCTGGGTTAAAATTAGGGTTTAGGGTTTAGGGTTTAGGGTTTGAATTAGGTTTAGAATTAGGCTTTTGGGTAAAATTAGGGTTTCGGGTCAAAAGTAGGGTTCTGGGTTAAATTAAGGGTCCAAATTAGGGTTTAGGGTTTGAATTAGGGTTTTGAGTTAAAAATAGGTTTTTGGGTCAGAAATAGGGTTAGAATTAGGGTTTTGGGTTAAAATTAGGGTTCCGGGTCAAATTTTGGGTTTAGGGTCTAAATTAGGGTTTAGGGTTTGAATTAGGGTTTTGAGTTGAAAATAGGATTTTGGGTCAAAAATATGGTTAGAATTAGGGTTTTGGGTCAAAATTAGGGCTTTGGTTTAAAATTTGGGTTGTGGATTAAAATTAGGGTTTCGGGACAAAATTAGGGTTTTGGGTCAAATTTAGGGTTTCGGATCAAAATTTGGGTTTAGGGTTTGAAATAGGGTTTTGAGTTTAAAGTAGGGTTTTGGGTCAAAAATACGACTAAAATTAGGGTTTTGGGTTAAAATTTGGGTTTTGGGTCAAAATTTGGGTTTTGGGTCCAAATTAGGGTTTTCGGTTAAAACTAGGGTTTCGTATCAAAATTAGGGTTCTGGAACAAATTTAGGGTTTAGTTTGAATTAGCGCTTTGTGTTAAAAAATAGGGTTTTAGGTCAAAAATAAGGTTAGAATTAGGGTTTTGTTAAAATTTAGGGTTTCAGGTCAAAATTAGGGTTTTGGGTCAAAATTAGGGTTTATGTTTGAATTAGGGTTAGAATTAGGCTTTTGGATAAAACTAGGGTTTCTGGTCAAAATTACGGTTCTGGGTCAAATTAGGGTTTAGGGTTTGAATTAGGTTTTGAGTTTAAATTAGGGTTTTGGGTCAAAAATAGGATTAGAATTAGGGTTTTGGGTTAGAATTAGGGTTTTGGGTAAAATTAGGGTTTTGGGTTTGAAATAGGGTTTTGGGTTAATAATAGGGTTAGAATAAGGGTTTTAGGTCAAAATTAGGGCTTTGGGTTAAAATTAGGGTTTTGGGTCAAACATAGGGTTTAGGGTTTGAATTAGGGTTTTGAGTTAAAAATAGGTTTTTGGGTCAGAAATAGGGTTAGAATTAGGGTTTCGGGTTAAAATTAGGGTTTAGGGTTTGATCCCTGGTAGATTGGAACCTTTGAGGTTGACCCTTCCTTAGAACCGGTTCCTAGTCCTCATCATGGTGCAAGTGCTAGGGAAGGTGTTCTACTCGGTTTGCCCATGCAGCAAAATTTAGATGGTCTGGCTGAAGCTATTCAACCCTCTCCTGCTAATTGGATCTCCAATCCAAATGTGGCACGTGATATGAACATCCTAGGGAGGTTTTGGGCTGATGATACTGAAGAGGAAATTGAGGTTGATTCTCCCCCTCGAGCCATTCTGCATGATCTGCATAAGGACGTTAGTGTTGATGCTGAAACTGGCTCAAGTTCGAGCTTTGTCAAAGTCCTTTCTAAATCGAGAAGAAGAAACTTAAAAGAGCAAACAACCGAAAAACCAGAAAACGAATATGCGTGGTTGGAGCCCATGCAAGGGCTGGTCCCAGGAATTTTGCCTAATGAAAGTAATCTTCTGGAATGCTCGAGGGGTTGCCAACCCTGAGACTAGATTGGTCCTTAAAAGCCGAAGGCAGCTTTGGAGTGAATTGGAAAGTTTGCAACAGTCTCATGCTGGAGCATGGTGCTGCATGGGTGACTTTAATGCTATTCTAGGATCTCATGAGCATAGAGGGCGTGGGGTCCCCAACATGATCTCTTGCAATGACTTTAAAAGATGACCTGACAATTGTAATTTAATCCATCTGCAAACCAAAGGTGCCCTTTTCACTTGGGGTAATGGCAGATGTGGTGCTGCTAGGACTGAAAGAAGGCTTGATAGAGTCTGTTGCAACAATGCCTGGCTAACACACTGGACTAAACTTTCCTGCTGCACCCTAGTAAGAAATCACTCGGACCATTATCCTATTTTGTTGTCTCTTGATAAGCATGATGGACCTCATCCATCCTCCTTTAAATTTATGAAGATCTGGACTGCACATGAAGACTTTTTTAATGTCATTTCTAATGCTTGGAACATTTGTATTCTTGGCTGTCCCAAGCACATACTTAGCCAGAAATTAAAACACTTGAAAGGCATTCTAATCCGCTGGAATAAGGAGCATTTTGGGGATGTTAATGTCAAGGTAAAAGCGGCGAAGGCACTGACTGCCATCCAGAACCAAATAGCCATCTCTGGTTACACAGATGAGTTATCTCTTAAAGAGACTGCTGCTGAAAGTAATTTGAATCAGGCTTTGCATCTGCAGAATTTGTTTTGGCAGGAAAAATCTCGTGTTAGCTGGCATATTGAGGGGGGACGAAACACCTTTTTTTCCACAAAGTCACCAAGATTAGACAGTCTTCAAAAAGTATGGCCATGCTGCGTAAGGATGGTGCTATCTTGGACAATCCTGCGGACATAGAAGCTCATGTGCTGGACTTCTACTCAACTCTCTTCTCCTCTGAGAACTTCTGCCAGGATAATGGACTTATTGAACAGGTAATCCCTCATTGTGTTGATAGAGCCGATAATCGATGTTAACTAATCTTCCTTCCATTGAGGAAATTAGGAATGTTGTGTTCTCAATGAATGCCAGTGGTGCTCCTGGTCCGAGATGGCTTCAAAGTGGTCTTTTCTTCCAAACTTACTCGGGAGATTGTTGGTAAGGGCGTTTGCAATGCTTTGTCTTGCAGTTCTTTAGAGGATGGCTTCTCCCTAACTTTAACTCCAGCTTGGTGGTGTTGGTCCCTAAGTATCGGAAGTTGACTCCATTGATAAGTACAGACCCATTGCTTTGGCCAACTTTAAGTTCAAAATAATCACAAAGATCTTAGATGACAGATTGGCCATTATTGCTCCTAAAATTGTTTCGTCAACGGCGGGGGCTTTATAAAAGGAGGCAAATTTCATGATCAGACGTTGTTGCTTTCAAGCTATCAACCTGTTGGACAAGAGATCTTTTGGGGGTAATATAGCTCTTAAGATTGATATTAGAAAGGCTTTTGACACTCTGGATTGGAATTTTCTTCTCAAAGTGCTGCACCAATTTGGTTTTGACCCTATCTTCTGTAATTGGGTGAAAGTAGTGCTCCATTCGGCAAAACTGTCTATTAGTGTCAATGGTAAAGCAGTTGGTTTTTTCTCCTGTAAGAGAGGAGTGAGGCAAGGTGATCCTTTATCTCCTATTCTTTTATGCATTGCTGAGGAGGTTCTTAGCAGAGGTATCACTAAGCTTGTACAAGATAACAAACTGCTTCCTATAGCTGGTCCAAGGGGTTCCAATGTCCCTAGTCATGTTCTCTATGCAGATGACATCCTCATTCTCTGCAGAGGTACAAAGAAGAATTTAGATAACTTGATGACTTTGTTTTCACATTATGCTCAAGCCTCTGGTCAGGTTATCAACAGGGAAAAATCTACCTATTATACTGGCTCTTCATGGTCATCTAGGTCATTTTGCCTTGTTTAGTAATTGGGGGTTTAAAGCTGGCCATCTTCCTTTTATTTATTTAGGTGTTCCCATTTTCAAAGGGAAACCTAAGAAAGCCTACTTCATGCCTTTGGTGGACAGGATTAAAACAAAGCTCTCATCTTGGAAGGGTAGTATGCTCTCTATCATGGGTCGTGTTGAATTGGTAAAGTCTGTTGTCCAAAGCTCTTTGATTTACTCTTTCCAGGTGTATTATTGGCCCCTTGCACTCCTCAAGCTTCTAGACCAGTATATTAGAAACTTTATTTGGGCTGGTAACATTGAGTCTAGGAAGATTTGCACGGTTGCTTGGAAAAAGGTTTGTTTGTCCCATTCTTTGAAGGTGGCCTTGGACCGAGGTCCTTTAGATCTATTAATGAAGCCTTCATGCTTAAGCGTTGCTTTGGGAGTTGATTTCCTCGAGACTTGGATTGGTCTATCCTTCTTCGGTCTAGAGTGCTCAAGAATGCATCCTTCATTAACTACAGCATTTCCTCCTCAATTTGGTCTGGTTTAAAAGGGTTCCTCTCCACAGTTCTTGATAATGTCTCTTGGCTTTTAGGAGATGGAAGAAGCATTAACTTTTGGTGTGACTCTTGGCTATCTAAACCAATTGTTGACATGATGAATATTCCTGCCTTCCTGCATAATTCCCTTTCTGCCTCTGTTAGTGATTTCATCAGGGATGGGAAATGGTGTATCCCTCAAGAGCTTACTCTCAGGTTTCCTGCTGTTATAGATGAAATTGGTAAAGTGATTATTCCTTGTTCTGAGTCACCTGATCTTTTGGTTTGGAAGCACTCGACTCTGGTTGCCTTTCAAAGAAGGGAAGCTTATAGTTATTTAAATCGGGATAGGTCCTCTTGCCCCTGGGGGAAGTTGATATGGTCAAAGGCAATTCCCCTTTCAAAATCCTTTTCTCCTCGGAGGTTGCTCCACAACAAAGTCCCAACGGATGATCATCTCTGGTCTAGAGGTTGCATTGTTGTCTCCATGTGTTCCCTTTGTGGCTGTAGTTATGAGACTTCGGACCATCTCTTTCTTTCCTGCCCCTTTCTTTGGTAGAGTTTGGATGTGGTTGAGTTCTTGCCTTGGTTGCCACCTTGACACTATTTCAATCCATTCTCTCCTCTCAATTTTAAACCAAGGATGGTGCCCTCGAGTTAAAGAGGTAATTTTATCTGCAATCTGTTACTCTCTTTGGGGCATTTGGTATTGTAGGAACAACATTAGATTTGATTCTAAGTCAATCTCAGTGGCTGCCATTTGCCATGCAATTGCTGCCAATGTCTCCTTTGCTGGGAGGTTTTGTAAGGGATCATTTTCCTCTAATGTTCATCGCTTGATGATCCTTAAGAAATTTAACATCCAGGCTAACCTTTGAAGGCCCCATCCATTAAAGCAGTTAGGTGGCTGCCCCCTCGAGTCACGTGGATTAAAGTAAATACCGATGGGGCTGCTAAAGGGAGCTCCAGTGTGGCAGGTTGTGGTGGTATTTTCAGAGGGGTAAATGCTTCTTTTCTTGGCTGCTTTGCTCTCAATGTTGGTGTCTCGTTTGCTTTCCATGCTGAATTACTTGGTGCTATTATTGCCATTGAACTGGCTCACAAGAATGGTTGGAAGAAGCTTTGGTTAGAATGTGACTCCTCTTTAGTAGTCAATGCCTTCAACTCTAATGGTTTGGTCCCTTGGCAACTTAGGAATAGGTGGCTAAACTGTATTGCTCTTACTAGGGGTATGTCCTTTTTTTGCTCTCATTTGTATAGGGAGGGTAATGCTTGTGCTGACAAGCTAGCCAATTTTGGTTTGCGTCTTGATGGTTTTTGTTAGTGGAGCTCATTGCCCTCCTTCTTATTAGAGGATTTTGGCAGAAATAGGATGAGTCTTCCTACTTTTAGATTTGCTTAGCTTTGTGGGTCAGGTTGATGCCCCCCCACGTTTGTTTTCCTAGTTTCCTTATCAATAAATTGGGTGTGCTGCAAATGATTGGCTTTGCTTGAGGTGCCAGCCTAGCTGGGATGTCTTGCTTGGCAGTGATGCTTTTGCACACTTCTTTAATTAAAAAAAATAAAAAATTTAGGGTTTTGAGTTAAAAATAGGATTTTGGGTCAAAATTTGGGTTAGAATTAGGGTTTGGGGTCAAAATTAGGGCTTTTGGTTAAAATCAGGGTTTTGGGTTAAAATTAGGGTTTTGGTTTAAAATTAGGGTTTCGGGTCAAAATTAGGGTTCTGGGTCAAATTTAGGGTTTAGGGGTTAGAATTAGGCTTTTTGGTAAAATTAGGGTTTCGGGTCAAAATTTGGGTTCTGTGTCAAGTTTAGGGTCCAATTTAGGGTTTTGGATTTGATTTGGTTGAGTTTAAAATAGGGTTAGAAATAGGGTTTTGGGTTAAAATTAGGGTTTTGAGTGAAAATTAGGGTTTTGGAAAAAATTAGGGTTCTGGGTCAAATTTAGTGTTTAGGATCAAAATTTGGGTTTAGGGTTTGAATTAGGGTTTTGAGTTTAAAATAAGGTTTTGGGTCAAAAATAACGTTAGAATTAGGGTTTGGGGTTAAAATTTGGGTATTGGGTCAAAATTAGAGTTTAGGGTTTGAATTAAGGTTTTGAGTTATAAATAGGGTTAGAATTAGGGTTTTGGTATAAAATTAGGGTTTCGTGTCAAAATTAGGGTTCTAGGTCAGATTTAGGGTTGAGGGTTTGAAATAGGGTTTTGAGTTTAAAAAAGGGTTTTGGGTCAAAAATAGGGGTAGAATTAAGGGTTTGCGTTAAAATAGGGTTACGGGTCAAAATTAGGTTTTTGGGTCAAATTTTGGGTTTAGGGTCAAAATTAGGGTTTAGGGTTTGAATTAGGGTTTTGAGTTAAAAATAGGGTTTTGGGTCAAAAATAGGGTTAGAATTAGGGGTTTGCGTTAAAATTAGGGTTACGGGTCAAAATTAGGTTTTTGGGTCAAATTTTGGGTTTATGGTCAAAATTAGGGTTTTGGGTTTGAAATAGGGTTTTGAGTTTAAAATAGGGTTTTGAGTCAAAAATAGGGTTAGAATTACGGTTTTGGTCAAAATTAGGGCTTTGGGTTACAATTAGGGTTTTGTGTTAAAATTAGTGTTTAGGATCAAAATTAGGGTTTAGGGTTTGAATTAAGGTTTTGAGTTTAAGATAGGGTTTTGGGTCAAAAATAGCATTAAAATTAGGGTTTTGGGTCAAAATTTTGGTTTTGGGTCCAAATTAGGGTTTAGGGTTTCATTTTGGTTTAAAACTAGGGTTTCGGATCAAAATTAGTGTTTTGGGTCAAATTTAGGGTTTAGTTTCAAAATTAGGGTTTGAATTAGGGATTTGTGTTAAAAATAGGGTTTTGGGTAAAAAATAAGGTTATAATTAGGGTTTTGGGTTAAAATTTAGGGTTTCGGGTAAAAATTAGGGTTAAGGTTAAAATTAGGGTTTAGGGTTTAGGGTTTGAATTAGGTTTAGAATTAGGCTTTTGGGTAAAATTAGGGTTTCGGGTCAAAAGTAGGGTTTCAGGTTAAATTAAGGGTCCAAATTAGGGTTTAGGGTTTGAATTAGGGTTTTGAGTTAAAAATAGGTTTTTGGGTCGAAATAGGGTTAGAATTAGGGTTTTGGGTTAAAATTAGGGTTCGGGTCAAATTTTGGGTTTAGGGTCTAAATTAGGGTTTAGGGTTTGAATTAGGGTTTTGAGTTGAAAATAGGATTTTGGGTCAAAAATATGGTTAGAATTAGGGTTTTGGGTCAAAATTAGGGCTTTGGTTTAAAATTTGGGTTGTGGATTAAAATTAGGGTTTCGGGACAAAATTAGGGTTTTGGGTCAAATTTAGGGTTTCGGATCAAAATTTGGGTTTAGGGTTTGAAATAGGGTTTTGAGTTTAAAGTAGGGTTTTGGGTCAAAAATACGACTAAAATTAGGGTTTTGGGTTAAAATTTGGGTTTTGGGTCAAAATTTGGGTTTTGGGTCCAAATTAGGGTTTTCGGTTAAAACTAGGGTTTCGTATCAAAATTAGGGTTCTGGAACAAATTTAGGGTTTAGTTTGAATTAGCGCTTTGTGTTAAAAAATAGGGTTTTAGGTCAAAAATATGGTTAGAATTAGGGTTTTGTTAAAATTTAGGGTTTCAGGTCAAAATTAGGGTTTTGGGTCAAAATTAGGGTTTATGTTTGAATTAGGGTTAGAATTAGGCTTTTGGGTAAAACTAGGGTTTCGGGTCAAAATTACGGTTCTGGGTCAAATTAGGGTTTAGGGTTTGAATTAGGTTTTGAGTTTAAATTAGGGTTTTGGGTCAAAAATAGGATTAGAATTAGGGTTTGGGTTAATAATAGGGTTAGAATAAGGGTTTTAGGTCAAAATTAGGGCTTTGGGTTAAAATTAGGGTTTTGGGTCAAACATAGGGTTTAGGGTTTGAATTAGGGTTTTGAGTTAAAAATAGGTTTTTGGGTCAGAAATAGGGTTAGAATTAGGGTTTCGGGTTAAAATTAGGGTTTAGGGTATGAATTAGGGTTTTGAGTTAAAAATAGGATTTTGGGTCAAAATTTGGGTTAGAATTAGGGTTTGGGGTCAAAATTAGGGCTTTTGGTTAAAATCAGGGTTTTGGGTTAAAATTAGGGTTTTGGTTTAAAATTAGGGTTTCGGGTCAAAATTGGGGTTCTGGGTCAAATTTAGGGTTTAGGGGTTAGAATTAGGCTTTTTGGTAAAATTAGGGTTTCGGGTCAAAATTTGGGTTCTGTGTCAAGTTTAGGGTCCAATTTAGGGTTTTGGATTTGATTTGGTTGAGTTTAAAATAGGGTTAGAAATAGGGTTTTGGGTTAAAATTAGGGTTTTGAGTGAAAATTAGGGTTTTGGAAAAAATTAGGGTTCTGGGTCAAATTTAGTGTTTAGGATCAAAATTTGGGTTTAGGGTTTGAATTAGGGTTTTGAGTTTAAAATAAGGTTTTGGGTCAAAAATAACGTTAGAATTAGGGTTTGGGGTTAAAATTTGGGTATTGGGTCAAAATTAGAGTTTAGGGTTTGAATTAAGGTTTTGAGTTATAAATAGGGTTAGAATTAGGGTTTTGGTATAAAATTAGGGTTTCGTGTCAAAATTAGGGTTCTAGGTCGATTTAGGGTTGAGGGTTTGAAATAGGGTTTTGAGTTTAAAAAAGGGTTTTGGGTCAAAAATAGGGGTAGAATTAAGGGTTTGCGTTAAAATAGGGTTACGGGTCAAAATTAGGTTTTGGGTCAAATTTTGGGTTTAGGGTCAAAATTAGGGTTTAGGGTTTGAATTAGGGTTTTGAGTTAAAAATAGGGTTTTGGGTCAAAAATAGGGTTAGAATTAGGGGTTTGCGTTAAAATTAGGGTTACGGGTCAAAATTAGGTTTTTGGGTCAAATTTTGGGTTTATGGTCAAAATTAGGGTTTTGGGTTTGAAATAGGGTTTTGAGTTTAAAATAGGGTTTTGAGTCAAAAATAGGGTTAGAATTACGGTTTCGGGTCAAAATTAGGGCTTTGGGTTATAATTAGGTTTTTGGGTTAAAATTAGTGTTTAGGATCAAAATTAGGGTTTAGGGTTTGAATTAGGGTTTTGAGTTTAAGATAGGGTTTTGGGTCAAAAATAGCATTAAAATTAGGGTTTTGGGTCAAAATTTTGGTTTTGGGTCCAAATTAGGGTTTAGGGTTTCATTTTGGTTTAAAACTAGGGTTTCGGATCAAAATTAGTGTTTTGGGTCAAATTTAGGGTTTAGTTTCAAAATTAGGGTTTGAATTAGGGATTTGTGTTAAAAATAGGGTTTTGGGTAAAAAATAAGGTTAGAATTAGGGTTTTGGGTTAAAATTTAGGGTTTCGGGTAAAAATTAGGGTTCTGGGTTAAAATTAGGGTTTAGGGTTTAGGGTTTGAATTAGGTTTAGAATTAGGCTTTTGGGTAAAATTAGGGTTTCGGGTCAAAAGTAGGGTTCTGGGTTAAATTAAGGGTCCAAATTAGGGTTTAGGGTTTGAATTAGGGTTTTGAGTTAAAAAAACGATTTGGGCTCAGAAATAGGGTTAGAATTAGGGTTTTGGGTTAAAATTAGGGTTCCGGGTCAAATTTTGGGTTTAGGGTCTAAATTAGGGTTTAGGGTTTGAATTAGGGTTTTGAGTTGAAAATAGGATTTTGGGTCAAAAATATGGTTAGAATTAGGGTTTTGGGTCAAAATTAGGGCTTTGGTTTAAAATTTGGGTTGTGGATTAAAATTAGGGTTTCGGGACAAAATTAGGGTTTTGGGTCAAATTTAGGGTTTCGGATCAAAATTTGGGTTTAGGGTTTGAAATAGGGTTTTGAGTTTAAAGTAGGGTTTTGGGTCAAAAATACGACTAAAATTAGGGTTTTGGGTTAAAATTTGGGTTTTGGGTCAAAATTTGGGTTTTGGGTCCAAATTAGGGTTTTCGGTTAAAACTAGGGTTTCGTATCAAAATTAGGGTTCTGGAACAAATTTAGGGTTTAGTTTGAATTAGCGCTTTGTGTTAAAAAATAGGGTTTTAGGTCAAAAATAAGGTTAGAATTAGGGTTTTGTTAAAATTTAGGGTTTCAGGTCAAAATTAGGGTTTTGGGTCAAAATTAGGGTTTATGTTTGAATTAGGGTTAGAATTAGGCTTTTGGGTAAAACTAGGGTTTCGGGTCAAAATTACGGTTCTGGGTCAAATTAGGGTTTAGGGTTTGAATTAGGTTTTGAGTTTAAATTAGGGTTTTGGGTCAAAAATAGGATTAGAATTAGGGTTTTGGGTAAAATTAGGGTTTTGGGTTTGAAATAGGGTTTTGGGTTAATAATAGGGTTAGAATAAGGGTTTTAGGTCAAAATTAGGGCTTTGGGTTAAAATTAGGGTTTTGGGTCAAACATAGGGTTTAGGGTTTGAATTAGGGTTTTGAGTTAAAAATAGGTTTTTGGGTCAGAAATAGGGTTAGAATTAGGGTTTCGGGTTAAAATTAGGGTTTAGGGTTTGAATTAGGGTTTTGAGTTAAAAATAGGATTTTGGGTCAAAATTTGGGTTAGAATTAGGGTTTGGGGTCAAAATTAGGGCTTTTGGTTAAAATCAGGGTTTTGGGTTAAAATTAGGGTTTTGGTTTAAAATTAGGGTTTTGGTCAAAATTGGGGGTTGGGTCAAATTTAGGGTATAGGGGTTAGAATTAGGCTTTTGGTAAAATTAGGGTTTCTTGTCAAAATTTGGGTTCTGTGTCAAGTTTAGGGTCCAATTTAGGGTTTTGGATTTGATTTGGTTGAGTTTAAAATAGGGTTAGAAATAGGGTTTTGGGTTAAAATTAGGGTTTTGAGTGAAAATTAGGGTTTTGGAAAAAATTAGGGTTCTGGGTCAAATTTAGTGTTTAGGATCAAAATTTGGGTTTAGGGTTTGAATTAGGGTTTTGAGTTTAAAATAAGGTTTTGGGTCAAAAATAACGTTAGAATTAGGGTTTGGGGTTAAAATTTGGGTATTGGGTCAAAATTAGAGTTTAGGGTTTGAATTAAGGTTTTGAGTTATAAATAGGGTTAGAATTAGGGTTTTGGTATAAAATTAGGGTTTCGTGTCAAAATTAGGGTTCTAGGTCAGATTTAGGGTTGAGGGTTTGAAATAGGGTTTTGAGTTTAAAAAAGGGTTTTGGGTCAAAAATAGGGGTAGAATTAAGGGTTTGCGTTAAAATAGGGTTACGGGTCAAAATTAGGTTTTTGGGTCAAATTTTGGGTTTAGGGTCAAAATTAGGGTTTAGGGTTTGAATTAGGGTTTTGAGTTAAAAATAGGGTTTTGGGTCAAAAATAGGGTTAGAATTAGGGGTTTGCGTTAAAATTAGGGTTACGGGTCAAAATTAGGTTTTTGGGTCAAATTTTGGGTTTATGGTCAAAATTAGGGTTTTGGGTTTGAAATAGGGTTTTGAGTTTAAAATAGGGTTTTGAGTCAAAAATAGGGTTAGAATTACGGTTTCCGGTCAAAATTAGGGCTTTGGGTTATAATTAGGTTTTTGGGTTAAAATTAGTGTTTAGGATCAAAATTAGGGTTTAGGGTTTGAATTAGGGTTTTGAGTTTAAGATAGGGTTTTGGGTCAAAAATAGCATTAAAATTAGGGTTTTGGGTCAAAATTTTGGTTTTGGGTCCAAATTAGGGTTTAGGGTTTCATTTTGGTTTAAAACTAGGGTTTCGGATCAAAATTAGTGTTTTGGGTCAAATTTAGGGTTTAGTTTCAAAATTAGGGTTTGAATTAGGGATTTGTGTTAAAAATAGGGTTTTGGGTAAAAAATAAGGTTAGAATTAGGGTTTTGGGTTAAAATTTAGGGTTTCGGGTAAAAATTAGGGTTATCGGGTTAAAATTAGGGGGTTTAGGGTTTGAATTAGGTTTAGAATTAGGCTTTTGGGTAAAATTAGGGTTTTGGTCAAAAGTAGGGTTTCAGGTTAAATTAAGGGTCCAAATTAGGGTTTAGGGTTTGAATTAGGGTTTTGAGTTAAAAATAGGTTTTTGGGTCAGAAATAGGGTTAGAATTAGGGTTTTGGGTTAAAATTAGGGTTCCGGGTCAAATTTTGGGTTTAGGGTCTAAATTAGGGTTTAGGGTTTGAATTAGGGTTTTGAGTTGAAAATAGGATTTTGGGTCAAAAATATGGTTAGAATTAGGGTTTTGGGTCAAAATTAGGGCTTTGGTTTAAAATTTGGGTTGTGGATTAAAATTAGGGTTTCGGGACAAAATTAGGGTTTTGGGTCAAATTTAGGGTTTCGGATCAAAATTTGGGTTTAGGGTTTGAAATAGGGTTTTGAGTTTAAAGTAGGGTTTTGGGTCAAAAATACGACTAAAATTAGGGTTTTGGGTTAAAATTTGGGTTTTGGGTCAAAATTTGGGTTTTGGGTCCAAATTAGGGTTTTCGGTTAAAACTAGGGTTTCGTATCAAAATTAGGGTTCTGGAACAAATTTAGGGTTTAGTTTGAATTAGCGCTTTGTGTTAAAAAATAGGGTTTTAGGTCAAAAATAAGGTTAGAATTAGGGTTTTGTTAAAATTTAGGGTTTCAGGTCAAAATTAGGGTTTTGGGTCAAAATTAGGGTTTATGTTTGAATTAGGGTTAGAATTAGGCTTTGGGGTAAAATTAGGGTTTCGGGTCAAAATTAAGGTTTGGGGTCAAATTTAGGGTTTAGGGTTTGAAATAGGGTTTTGAGTTTAAGATAGGGTTTTGGGTCAAAAATAGGATTAGAATTAGGGTTTTGGGTTAGAATTAGGGTTTTGGGTAAAATTAGGGTTTTGGGTTTGAAATAGGGTTTTGGGTTAATAATAGGGTTAGAATAAGGGTTTTAGGTCAAAATTAGGGCTTTGGGTTAAAATTAGGGTTTTGGGTCAAACATAGGGTTTAGGGTTTGAATTAGGGTTTTGAGTTAAAAATAGGTTTTTGGGTCAGAAATAGGGTTAGAATTAGGGTTTGGGTTAAAATTAGGGTTTAGGGTTTGAATTAGGGTTTTGAGTTAAAAATAGGATTTTGGGTCAAAATTTGGGTTAGAATTAGGGTTTGGGGTCAAAATTAGGGCTTTTGGTTAAAATCAGGGTTTTGGGTTAAAATTAGGGTTTTGGTTTAAAATTAGGGTTTCGGGTCAAAATTAGGGTTCTGGGTCAAATTTAGGGTTTAGGGGTTAGAATTAGGCTTTTTGGTAAAATTAGGGTTTCGGGTCAAAATTTGGGTTCTGTGTCAAGTTTAGGGTCCAATTTAGGGTTTTGGATTTGATTTGGTTGAGTTTAAAATAGGGTTAGAAATAGGGTTTTGGGTTAAAATTAGGGTTTTGAGTGAAAATTAGGGTTTTGGAAAAAATTAGGGTTCGGGTCAAATTTAGTGTTTAGGATCAAAATTTGGGTTTAGGGTTTGAATTAGGGTTTTGAGTTTAAAATAAGGTTTTGGGTCAAAAATAACGTTAGAATTAGGGTTTGGGGTTAAAATTTGGGTATTGGGTCAAAATTAGAGTTTAGGGTTTGAATTAAGGTTTTGAGTTATAAATAGGGTTAGAATTAGGGTTTTGGTATAAAATTAGGGTTTCGTGTCAAAATTAGGGTTCTAGGTCAGATTTAGGGTTGAGGGTTTGAAATAGGGTTTTGAGTTTAAAAAAGGGTTTTGGGTCAAAAATAGGGGTAGAATTAAGGGTTTGCGTTAAAATAGGGTTACGGGTCAAAATTAGGTTTTTGGGTCAAATTTTGGGTTTAGGGTCAAAATTAGGGTTTAGGGTTTGAATTAGGGTTTTGAGTTAAAAATAGGGTTTTGGGTCAAAAATAGGGTTAGAATTAGGGGTTTGCGTTAAAATTAGGGTTACGGGTCAAAATTAGGTTTTTTGGGTCAAATTTTGGGTTTATGGTCAAAATTAGGGTTTTGGGTTTGAAATAGGGTTTTGAGTTTAAAATAGGGTTTTGAGTCAAAAATAGGGTTAGAATTACGGTTTCGGGTCAAAATTAGGGCTTTGGGTTATAATTAGGTTTTTGGGTTAAAATTAGTGTTTAGGATCAAAATTAGGGTTTAGGGTTTGAATTAGGGTTTTGAGTTTAAGATAGGGTTTTGGGTCAAAAATAGCATTAAAATTAGGGTTTTGGGTCAAAATTTTGGTTTTGGGTCCAAATTAGGGTTTAGGGTTTCATTTTGGTTTAAAACTAGGGTTTCGGATCAAAATTAGTGTTTTGGGTCAAATTTAGGGTTTAGTTTCAAAATTAGGGTTTGAATTAGGGATTTGTGTTAAAAATAGGGTTTTGGGTAAAAAATAAGGTTATAATTAGGGTTTTGGGTTAAAATTTAGGGTTTCGGGTAAAAATTAGGGTTCTGGGTTAAAATTAGGGTTTAGGGTTTGAATTAGGTTTAGAATTAGGCTTTTGGGTAAAATTAGGGTTTCGTGTCAAAAGTAGGGTTCTGGGTTAAATTAAGGGTCCAAATTAGGGTTTAGGGTTTGAATTAGGGTTTTGAGTTAAAAATAGGTTTTTGGGTCAGAAATAGGGTTAGAATTAGGGTTTTGGGTTAAAATTAGGGTTCCGGGTCAAATTTTGGGTTTAGGGTCTAAATTAGGGTTTAGGGTTTGAATTAGGGTTTTGAGTTGAAAATAGGATTTTGGGTCAAAAATATGGTTAGAATTAGGGTTTTGGGTCAAAATTAGGGCTTTGGTTTAAAATTTGGGTTGTGGATTAAAATTAGGGTTTCGGGACAAAATTAGGGTTTTGGGTCAAATTTAGGGTTTCGGATCAAAATTTGGGTTTAGGGTTTGAAATAGGGTTTTGAGTTTAAAGTAGGGTTTTGGGTCAAAAATACGACTAAAATTAGGGTTTTGGGTTAAAATTTGGGTTTTGGGTCAAAATTTGGGTTTTGGGTCCAAATTAGGGTTTTCGGTTAAAACTAGGGTTTCGTATCAAAATTAGGGTTTCGGAACAAATTTAGGTTTTAGTTTGAATTAGCGATTTGTGTTAAAAAATAGGGTTTTAGGTCAAAAATAAGGTTAGAATTAAGGTTTTGTTAAAATTTAGGGTTTCGGGTCAAAATTAGGGTTTTGGGTCAAAATTAGGGTTTATGTTTGAATTAGGGTTAGAATTAGGCTTTTGGGTAAAACTAGGGTTTCGGGTCAAAATTACGGTTCTGGGTCAAATTAGGGTTTAGGGTTTGAATTAGGTTTTGAGTTTAAATTAGGGTTTTGGGTCAAAAATAGGATTAGAATTAGGGTTTTGGGTTAGAATTAGGGTTTTGGGTAAAATTAGGGTTTTGGGTTTGAAATAGGGTTTTGGGTTAATAATAGGGTTAGAATAAGGGTTTTAGGTCAAAATTAGGGCTTTGTGTTATAATTAGGGTTTTGGGTCAAACATAGGGCTTAGGGTTTGAATTAGGGTTTTGAGTTAAAAATAGGTTTTTGGGTCAGAAATAGGGTTAGAATTAGGGTTTGGGTTAAAATTAGGGTTTAGGGTTTGAATTAGGGTTTTGAGTTAAAAATAGGATTTTGGGTCAAAATTTGGGTTAGAATTAGGGTTTGGGTCAAAATTAGGGCTTTTGGTTAAAATCAGGGTTTTGGGTTAAAATTAGGGTTTTGGTTTAAAGTTAGGGTTTCGGGTCAAAATTAGGGTTCTGGGTCAAATTTAGGGTTTAGGGTTTTGGATTTGATTTGGTTGTGTTTAAAATAGGGTTAGAAATAGGGTTTTGGGTTAAAATTAGGGTTTTGAGTGAAAATTAGGGTTTTGGAAAAAATTAGGGTTCTGGGTCAAATTTAGTGTTTAGGATCAAAATTTAGGTTTAGGGTTTGAATTAGGGTTTTGAGTTTAAAATAAGGTTTTGGGTCAAAAATAACGTTAGAATTAGGGTTTGGGGTTAAAATTTGGGTATTGGGTCAAAATTAGAGTTTAGGGTTTGAATTAAGGTTTTGAGTTATAAATAGGGTTAGAATTAGGGTTTTGGTATAAAATTAGGGTTTCGTGTCAAAATTAGGGTTCTAGGTCAGATTTAGGGTTGAGGGTTTGAAATAGGGTTTTGAGTTTAAAAAAGGGTTTTGGGTCAAAAATAGGGGTAGAATTAAGGGTTTGCGTTAAAATAGGGTTACGGGTCAAAATTAGGTTTTTGGGTCAAATTTTGGGTTTAGGGTCAAAATTAGGGTTTAGGGTTTGAATTAGGGTTTTGAGTTAAAAATAGGGTTTTGGTTCAAAATAGGGTTAGAATTAGGGGTTTGCCTTAAAATTAGGGTTACGGGTCAAAATTAGGTTTTTGGGTCAAATTTTGGGTTTATGGTCAAAATTAGGGTTTTGGGTTTGAAATAGGGTTTTGAGTCAAAAATAGGGTTAGAATTACGGTTTCGGATCAAAATTAGGGTTTAGGGTTTGAATTAGGGTTTTGAGTTTAAGATAGGGTTTTGGGTCAAAAATAGCATTAAAATTAGGGTTTTGGGTCAAAATTTTGGTTTTGGGTCCAAATCAGGGTTTAGGGTTTCATTTTGGTTTAAAACTAGGGTTTCGGATCAAAATTAGTGTTTTGGGTCAAATTTAGCGTTTAGTTTCAAAATGAGGGTTTGAATTAGGGATTTGTGTTAAAAATAGGGTTTTGGGTAAAAAATAAGGTTAGAATTAGGGTTTTTGGTTAAAATTTAGGGTTTTGGGTAAAAATTAGGGTTCTGGGTTAAAATTAGGGTTTAGGGTTTGAATTAGGTTTAGAATTAGGCTTTTGGGTAAAATTAGGGTTTCGGGTCAAAAGTAGGGTTCTGGGTTAAATTAAGGGTCCAAATTAGGGTTTAGGGTTTGAATTAGGTTTTGAGTTTAAAATAGGGTTTTGGGTCAAAAATAGGGTTAGAATTAGGGCCTTGGGTTAAAATTTAAGGATTTGAGATAAAATTTTGGTTTTGGGAAAAATTAGGGTTCTGGGTCAAATTTAGGGTTTAGGATCAAAACTAGGGTTTATGGTTTGAATTAGGGTTTTGAGTTTAAAATAGGGTTTTGGGTCAAAAATAAGGTTAGAGTTAGGGTTTGGGGTTAAAATTTGGGAATTGGGTCCAAATTAGGGTTTTGGTTTAAAATTAGGGTTTCGGGTCATAATTAGGGTTCTGGGTCAGATTTAGGGTTTAGGGTTTGAAATAGGGTTTTCGGTCAAAAATAGGGTTAGAATTAGGGTTTTGCATTAAAATTAGGGTTACAGGTCAAAATTAGCGTTTAGGGTTTGAATTAGGGTGCTGGGTCAAATTTAAGGTTTAGGATCAAAATTAGGGTTTAGGGTTAGAATTAGGGTTAGAATTAGGCTTTTGGATAAAATGAGGGTTTCAGGTCAAAATTAGGGTTATGGGTCAAATTTAGGGTTTAGGGTTTGAATTAGGTTTTAAGTTTAAAATAGTGTTTTGGGTCAAAAATAGGGTTATAATTAGGGCTTCGGGGTTAAAATTAGGGTACTGGATCAAATTTAAGGTTTAGGATCAAAATTAGGGTTTAGGGTTTTGCGTTTAAATTAGGGTTTTGGGTCAAAAATAAGGTTAGAATTAGGGTTTGGGGTTAAAATTTGGGTATTGGGTCCAAATTAGGGTTTTGGATCAAAATTAGATATTAGGGTTTGAATTAAGGTTTTAAGTTAAAAATAGGGTTAGAATTAGGGTTTTGGTTTAAAATTAGGGTTTAGGGT
This sequence comes from Sophora flavescens, assembly GCA_030762895.1. Lineage (NCBI taxonomy): Eukaryota > Viridiplantae > Streptophyta > Magnoliopsida > Fabales > Fabaceae > Sophora > Sophora flavescens. Next base: position 14,639,760 of record JAUPTC010000010.1, on the reverse strand, counting down.
TTGAATTAGGGTTTTGAGCTAAAAATAGGGTTTTGGGTCAAAATAGGGTTAGAATTAAGGTTTTGGGTTAAAATTGGTGTTTAGGATCAAATTTAGGGTTTGAATTAGGGTTGAGTTTAGAATAGGGTTTTGGGTCAAAAATAGCGTTAAAATTAGGGTGTTGGGTTAAAATATAGGGTTTGAAATAGGGTTTTGGGTCAAAAATAGGGTTAGAATTTGGGTTTTGCGTTAAAATTTGGGTTACATGTCAAAATTAGGTTTTTTGGTCAAATTTTGGGTTTAGGGTCAAAATTAGCGTTTAGGGTTTGAATTAGGGTTTTGAGTTAAAAATAAGGTTTTTCGTCAAAATAGGGTTAGAATTAGGGTTTTGGGTCAAAACTTGGGTCTTGGGTCAAAAGTAGGGTTTAGGGTTTGAATTAAGGTTTTGAGTTAAAAGTGTTTTGGGTCAAAAATAAGGTTAGAATTAGGGTTTTGAGTCAAAATTAGGGCTCTGGGTTAAAATTAGGGTTTTGGGTCAAAATTAGCGTTTTTGGTACAAATTAGGGTTTAGGGTTTGAATTTGGGTTTTGAGTTAAAAATAGGTTTTTGGGTCAAAAATAGGGCTTAAGGTTAGAATTTGGGTTAGAATTAGGGTTTTGGGTAAAATTAGGGTTTCGGGTCAAAATTAGGGTTCGGGGTCAAATTTAGGGTTTAGGTTTTGAAATAGGGTTTTGGGTCAAAATTAGGGTTAGAATTAGGGTTTTAGGTCAAAATTAGGGCTTTGGGATAAAATTTGGGTTTTGGGTCAAACATAGGATTTAGGGTTTGAATTAGGTTTTTGAGTTAAAAATATGTTTTTGGGTCAGAAATAGGGTTAGAATTAGGGTTTCGGGTTAAAATTAGGGTTTCGGTTCAAATTTTGGGTTTAGTGTCAAAATTAGGGTTTAGGGTTTGAATTAGGGGTTTGAGTTAAAAATAGGAATTTGGGTCAAAAATAGTGTTAGAATTAGGGTTTTGGGTCAAAATTAGGGCTTTGGGTTAAAATTAGGGTTTTGGTTTAAAATTAGGATTTCGGGTCAAAATTAGGGTTCTGGGTCAAAATTAGGCTTTTGGGTAAAATTAGGGTTTCGGGTCAGAATTAGGGTTCTAGGTCAAATTTAGGGTTTAGGATCCAAATTAGGGTTTAGGGTTTGAATTAAGTTTTGAGTTTAAAATAGGGGTTTGGGTCAAAAATAGGGTTAGAAATAGGTTTTTGGGTTAAAATTAGGGTATTGCGTCAAAATTAGGGTTCTGGGTCAGATTCAGGGTTTAGGGTCAAAATTTGGGTTTAGGGTTTGAAATAGGGTTTTGAGTTTAAACTAGGGTTTTAGGTCAAAATTAGTGCTTTGGTTTACAATTAGGGTTTTGGGTGAAAATTAGTGTTTAGGATCAAAATTAGGGTTTAGGGTTTGAATTAGGGTTTTGAGTATAAAATACGGTTTTGGGTCAAAAATAGGGTTAAAATTAGGGTTTTGGGTTAAAATTTTGGGTTTCAGGTCAAAAGTTGGGTTCTGGGTCACAATTAGGGTTTAGGGTTTGAATTAAGGTTATAATTATGTTTTTGGGTAAAATTAGGGTTTCGGGTCAAATTTAGGGTTTTGGATCAAATTTAGAATTTATGGTTTGTAATATGGTTTTGAGTTTAAAATAGGGTTTTGGGTCAAAATTAGTGTTAGAATTAGGGTTTTAGGTCAAAATTAGGGATGTGTTAAAATTAGGGTTTTTGTTCAAACATAGGGTTTAGGGTTAGAATTAGGGTTTTGGGTCAAAATTAGGGCTTTGGGTTAAAATTTGGGTTGTGGATTAAAATTAGGGTTTCGGGTCAAAATTAGGGTTTTGGGTCAAATTTAGGGTTTCGGATCAAAATTAAGGCTTAGGGTTTGAAATAGGGGTTTGAATTTAAAATAGGGTGTTGGGTCAAAAATACGGTTAGAATTAGGGTTTTAGGTCAAAATTAGGGCTTTGGGTTAAAATTAGGGTTTTCGGTCAAAATTTGGGTTTTGGGTCCAAATTAGGGTTTTGAGTTTGAATTTGGGTTTTGGGTTAAAACAAGGGTTTCGGATCAAAATTAGGGTTCTGGATCAAATTTAAGGTCTAGTTTCAAAATTTGGGTTTGAATAAGGGCTGTGTTAAAAAAAATACGGTTTTGGGTTAAAATTTAGGGTTTCGAGTCAAAATTAGGGTTTAGGGTTTGAATTAGGGTTAGAATTAGGCTTTTGGGTAAAATTAGGGTTTCATGTCAAAATTACGGTTCTGGGTCAAATTTAGGGTCCAAATTAGGGTTTAAGGTTTGAATTAGGTTTTGAGTTTAAAATAGGGTTTTGGGTCAAAAATAGGGTTAGAATAGGGTTTTGGGTTAAAATTAGGGTTGAGTTAAAATTAGGATTCTGGGTCAAATTTAGGGTTTAGGATGAAAATTAGGGTTTAGGGTTTTGAGTTTAAAATAGGGTTTGGGTCAAAAATAAGGTTAGAATTAGGGGTTGGGGTTAAAATTTGGGTATTCGATCCAAATTAGCGTTTTGTGTCAAAATTAGAGTTAAGGGTTTGAATTAAGGTTTTGAGTTAAAAATAGGGTTAGAATTAGGGTTTTGGTTTAAAATTAGGGTTTCGGGTCGAAATTAGGGTTCTGGGTGAGATTTAGGGTTTAGGGTTTGAAATAGGGTTTTGAGTTTAAAATAGGGTTTTGGGTGGAAAAATAGGGTTAGAATTAGGGTATTGCGTTAAAATTTGGGTTACGGGTCAAAATTAGGTTTTTGGGTCAAATTTGGGGTTTAGGGTCAAAATTAGGGTTTTGGGTCAAAATAGGGTTAGAATTCGGGTTTTGGATCAAAACTTGGGTTTTGGGTCCAAATTTGGGTTTTGGGTCAAAATTAGGGTTTAGGGTTTAGGGTTTGAATTAGGGCTTTGTATTAAAAAATAGGGTTTTCGGTCAAAAATAAGGATAGAATTAGGGTTTTGAGTTAAAATTAGGGTTTTGGGAAAAATTAGGGTACTGGGTCAAATTTAAGGTTTATGATCAAAATTAGCGTTTAGGGTTTGAATTAGGGTTTTGAGTTTAAGATAGGGTTTTGGGTGAAAATAGGGTTAGAATTAGGGTTTTCGTTCAAAAATAAGGTTAGAATTAGGGTTTTGGGTTAAAATTTAGGGTTTCGGGTCAAAATTAGGGTTCTGGGTCAAAATTAGGCTTTTGGGTAAACTTAGGGTTTCAGGTCAAAATTAGGGTTAGGGTCAAATTTATGGTTGAGGGTCCAAATTAGGGTTTATGGGTTTGAATTAGGTTTATTGTTTAAAATAGGGTTTTGGGTGAAAAATAGGGTTAGAATTAGGGTTTTGTGTTAAAATTAGGGTATTGGGTCCAAATTAGGGGTTTGGCTCAAAATTAGAGTTTAGGGTTTGAATTAATGTTGAGTTAAAAATAGGGGTTTGGATCAAAAATAAGGTTAGAATTAGGGTTTTGGTTTAAAATTAGGGTTTTGGGTCAAAATTAGGGTTCTGGGTCAGATTCAGGGTTTAGGGTCAAAATTAGGGTTTAGGGTTTGAAATAAGGTTTTGAGTTTAAAATAGGGTTTTGGGTCAAAAATAGGGTTAGAATTAGGGTTTTGGGTCAAAATCAGGGCTTTTGGTTACAATTAGGGTTTTGGGTTAAAATTAGTGTTTAGGATCTGTAACACCCCGATTTTCGCTGCTTCGCAATATCGGTAATAAATATATGAACATATATATTTTTATCCGAGACTTAGAAAATGATTTTGGACAAACCAATGTCATTTCCTTGTTATACTTATTTTCATAAGGTTACTGGAAAGTTTTTGGTTGAAAATTCAGACGGAATCCGGTCTGCCGTTTTCTGTGTTTTCACTGATAGTAAAAGTTTACTGCTCAGAAGACCTAATTTTAATTTGTGAACGAGATGAAAAATGTTTTTATCGTATTTGCTACGATACTGGAAGTTTTGAAAATTTTGGTAAAAAATTAATATATTATATTTGTTGCGGGCGTATACGTCGAGATATCTCTAGGAAAAGTCTGCGCCAGATGAAACCCGGAGTCGGCAACGTAGCTGAGATGATGGATTTGACCGACTTGACGAGCATTTATGACAAGCTTATCCGTGTCATAATGGCCATAATGACGCATTTATGACAAAGTGAATTTTTGCTATGAAATGACCATTTTACCCTTGTCTTTTATGACAATTACAAGCCATGCCATTGGAAAATTTGACCAAACCTTACCCAAAACCCATGGCTCCAACATGTCTTCTTCACTTAAGCAAGTTTCATTTCCATTTTCAAGCCATTTTTCTCTCAAAGTTAAGCTTTTGTCTTAAGAACTTCAAGAACATTCATAAATGTTCATAATTCGTCAGATTTTTCCTAGCGATTCTGACCATTTTATATTCTGAATCTCGAAAAACTTTAAACATGAAAGTTGTTCATCTTTCTATCTTCTTTCCAACGACATAAAGATCATTCAAAACGGACAAGTATGTTGAGAGTAATACCCAAATTACTAAAACTGTTCTAAACCCTCATCATGTTCATCTTTTTCCTTAAGTTTCTCAAGAACACCATGAGAAATTTGTGAAGAAAATCATCCAAATCTTGCTTTCCTTAAATCATCAAGAGGTAAAAACTTCTTCTCTTGTCATTTAAATCATTTCTCTTCACAACTTTTGTAGATTCATGGCTTAGATCAACATGTTCTTCATTTATTCAAAGTTCATGGAACTAGATTCAAAAATTCATAACTAATTCTAGAAAAATACTTTTGACATGAAACCAATTGCTATGATCTTATAATCATCTCTATTTTAATCATCTAGAAGCATAAGATCATGAGAAATATTTTTCCCTAATTTCTGGACTTGACCGAACCTAGGTCAATATCATGTTCATAGGTTTTGTTTCATTTTCATGTCTTGATTCATGATTCAATCTTCTAGTATCTTGATAGTTCTTGTATTTAAGTATATATAAGATCAAAAATCAAACTCTAACCTATTTGTTTCATAAAGGCCGAAACCCTAGTTCTTGGAACTAGATGAGTTTTGTTCAAAGTTTTCATTAATGATCTTAGTAATCAAGCTATTAGTATATATGCTTAATAAATCCAAGTTGGTTTATCAAACTAGAAACCCTATCCCCATGAACATGTCAAGACCGAATCTAAGTATACGAGAGTTAGGAAGTTTTGAGTTTAAAATTTAGTTGTTTAGTCACTGATCCATGATTTAGGTTGATTCAGGACCATTAATCTATGACTTAATCATGATTAGAAAATTTAAGGATTTTGAACCCTAAAAGTCAGCCCTTGACCGAAACCTAACCCTCATGAACTAAGTATGTTGTGGGTTGATTTGATTTATTTTTGTTGCAATTCGTTTGAAGGAAACAACCGAGTTAACTGATTTAAGCCGACGGAGGAAACCGGATCAAATCGGGAGATTGTTTGAAAACGTTAGTTTGAGTCTTCAAGAGGTAAGGGGAGCTTAACTGAGGGATTTTCTCAATAACTATTTGCTTTTAGTGTGGCTTATGTGATTTATATGTGGTTTGTGATTAATTGTTTATGTTGTTTACGATGTGTTGTTTATCTGTGTATCGGTGATTGATTTGTTTTTAATTATCTGCAGTAGTATATTATGTTGTTATGATGCATGATCTGCCTGGGGATATAATTATGATGATGTTGTTGAATGTTGTTTGTGAGTGTGGTTTGAGAGACCTGACAGTGGTCAGTGCACAACCGATTAAGCAGATAAAAGATTTAATAAGCTGTGAAAGTTATATTCAACTTTTTATGGGGAATGTTGGAATATAATAGTAGAGGAAAATATGATTTTAGAAAAATAATGAGGTTTGAGAATTATTATTATTTTAAGGATTTATTAGTGTAAAAGAAGTTTATGAGTCACGGTGAGAGCGTAACTGTGAAATTTTTTTTTAGTACTGCTAATTTTTACACAAGAAATTCCGAAATATTATAAAAAGTGATTTTGTGATATTAATATTCGAAAAGACCTTATTTATTATATAAGAAAATTATTTTAGAAGAAATGTCAAAGTTTGACTTAAAGACGTTTTCTTTGAAAATGCTAAACGACGGCAAGTTTCGAAATTATTTACCGTGAGAGTTTAAAAACAGCAGTACTTATGTTGAGAGGAGATTTAATCTGAATTGATTTATTAGAGTTGAAGTTTCAGTAAAAAGAAGTTGTTGATGATTTGACGTTATTTTGGAAAAAATGTGTTTCCAAAGGAAAAGTGGATTTTTTTTATGAATTGACGTTTTATAAACGAATTTCAAGTAGAAAGAATTTTCGGTAAATGAGTTTTACTTAATGACGTAAAGGATGATATAGAACTTAGTAACCGAGATGTCGGGGTACTAGTGTTCTTATGACGTTATCCTATTTTGGATTTGTTTTTCACAGACAGAAAATATGTAATACGATGTAATACGATGTAAAAGATGTAATACGATGTAAAAAGATGTACGAAGATATGGAACTTAATAACTGATGAGCCTCTGTTTGACTGGTTTTATAACTAGTGAAAACCTTGGCTTTGTGCTAATTTTATATCATTTTCACCCAAATTAGACTTTATTGTCTTTAAGTAACATTTTGAGTCTGTAAAGTGTTTTTAGGTTAATTTAGTTGATTTAGAGTTAAATAAAATACTTATTATATTTTCTTATTTTCAGGTTAATAAAAAGAAATAATTCTGGAGTTTCTCGCCCCGCGAGAAGGCTGTTCGCCTCGCGAACCAGAAGGTGACTGTTCCAGAATTTGCCAATCTTTCTGTCTCGCCCCGCGAAGAACGACTCGCCTCGCGAGTACTTGGAAGTCAGAAAGCATCACGGTTTACCCGTGTGAAAGGTCACGGGCGTTACAGTTTGGGAATTTGAAGAGATTCGCCTCGCGAATGTATGCTCGCCTCGCGAGAAGATCAAAAGTTGCAGACTATTCGTATAATTCGCGTCGCGAGAGAGGCTTCGCCTCGTGAGTCCAGTGATTTCAGAAACTTGTATATAAGTCATAGTTAGTCAGAACTTAGGAGTCTTAGTCAGAGTTAGCCAGTTTTGGCTAGTCTTTGGAAGACAGTAGTAGTAGTTTTCAGTAGTTTATTTCCTTTCTTTTGTGTTTTACTTTTGTAATGGAGAATTAGTCTCCTAGATTAATCTACTGAGATTGGTTTCCATTACCACACTTGAGGTTTCTATATTTCCTGTTTTGATTGCTTTTCTCTTTTCAATGCCATGCTACATATTTCTGTTTGTTTAATTCAGGAGTGTGTAGTGTTGTATTGATTTATTTCGATGATGTATTGTTCCTATACTTAATCGCGTTTGTTTAATTCGCGTGTGTTCGTTCATGTTCGTTTAGTTCATGAGGGCTTCATCCCGTTTGTTTAATTCGGGAATAGGAATGTATATCCGTAGTAGCGATTTCGTTTGTTTATTGTTGCTACAACCGGGGAGGGGATGAGTATCTGCTTAGGATTTGCATGAACCGATGATAGTGGGAAACCGAGAACAGTAGGTTAATCGCTTTTGTTTATTTGCTAATCTCTTAAACTGCTTTGTTTCCTTTCTCTGTTTTTGATTTATTTTGTTAATTTAGTTTTAATCTCAAAACCCCCCAATCTGACTTTTTCTAACTTTTTCTGTTAATAATAACAACACTAAAGAGTCCTTGAGAGACGATCCGAGTTGTCGCTCTATACTGCATTATTTTTTATAATCGCTCGTTCTTTTTGGCGCGTGGCGACAGCGCGTTCAAAAATTGGTGCCGCTGCCGGGGACTCTGGTTTGTTGTTATTAGCAGAAAATAAAATTAAAAAAAAAATCTCTTTTCTAATTAGTTTGTCTGCTTGTCTGGTTGTTTGATTGCCATGGATAATTACATATATGGGTATTTGCCTAATGTTTATCATGAACCACCACCTTGCATGTATTATCCTGGTTTTAGTAAACCACCACCATGCACAAATTACCCTAATTTTGCTGGAAATTATGAGTATAGCAATGGTTTTGATATGATTGGAATGAATGCTTATCCTAGCCAACAGGTTAGAGATCAAGGCGGCCTGGATGAGATTGCTTCTATGATACAACAAATGGCCGAGAACAATCAACGGATGGAAGTAAGCCAGCAATACCAGCCTGACCCTACACTAGCCCAACTCAGTTTGGAAGAAATGCTACAACAAATGGCTGCACAAACGGAAGCATACAATCTTGAATTTCAACAGAGGATGGAGGCAATGGAGGCAAGTAATCTTGAAGCCCAACAGAGGGGAGAAGCTAAATCTCGGAAGTTGTGGGCTCTAATTGATCAAGTTACCGCCAACTCGGCTGCAATGCTAATTCCACAGCCCCTTGAAGAACATAAAGATTCACAAGTCATTCTTGAAAATATTTCTGATTATGATTCTGATAATACTTCTGTTGATGATGAATTTAGTGTTGAATCCCCTGATCCTAATGCATGTTATTGTGATGGCACTGCTGCTTTGTGTATACACTGTTATGCAGGTTTATACTTGAAAGGAAAAAAGAAAATGAGGATCAGGAGGATCAAGAGGACATCTGCTCCACCGTGCTTGAGGATGATGAAGAACCCGTGGAAGTAGATGATTCAATTAAACCAGATGCATGTGTTGAGAGTAATGGGGTGGATGCACTGTGTGAAGAATTCCCAGACATTCTAACTTTTTCTGATTCATTTTCTTGTAATATATGTACTAATTCTAACCCTTGTGTGGTGTGTGCTGAAATTTCTGCGTGTATAGCAGGTGATACATTTGTTAATGCAGTTAATGAAGAAAAAGAAGTTGAAGCAGCACCGGAAACACCAGTAGCACTAGTGACCTGTTTACCACCTCCCCCTGAGGAGCCACCAGTGATGGATTTTGCACCCTTGGATTCTGCATCATGGCCAGTCCAAGAGGATGAGCCCCACTTCTATTGGGGAGACTTTATTGAGAAGGAGGTCATCTGTGACCCGAGAGGTAGTGAGAAGCCGCCGCACTGGGTGGAGTTATTATAACTATCAAGTGCTCACTTCCACATCAAGGCTGCAAGTCATGGAAGCATGGAATGAATTTCCACCCTTTGGCTACCACGTGGGACTTATGTTACAGGCAGTGGGATCCTGGTGGAACCACCACCTGCAATGAGTTTTTCTTAACCCTTTCTTCTTTTTAATTTTCTTTTGCTTTGCTTTATTTTCTGTTTTGTTTTCTAATAAAGCTCCTGAATAACTTGAGAAGCTCAGGAGTTGTGTGTTGAGTCTAGTAGTGGCAAGTTTATTGGTTTTGATTAATTTTTGCATAGATTGATTGCATGTTATGTGTTGACTGTTTCCCCCTAGGTTGAAAAAAAAATTTGTTTTTTAAAAAAAAAAAATTTGATCCCCATATGATTGGAAACTGAACTTTGAGATTTTGTTATGATGACATGATTTATGATAAGTTTGGGGTGATAGGAAGCACACACTAGGGATAGAATCTCTTTCAAATAATTTGCAAAAATGTCCAGGTGAGGTTTTGAGCCTCCAACATGTTTTAAATTGTGAGAATCATTTTTTGAGTTGCACTTTCCCGAATTTGCTTGAATCTCTTTATGATTTGCATGATTATGTGTTTGCTGCAAATGATTTAGGCATTTTCTTTGTAAATAACTACTTAGCCTAAAATAACCCATCCCTAATGCATGTTCCCTAGTTAGCCCCATTGAGCCTATTAGCCTGTTAATTCTTGATAACCTAATGTTATAAGCCCAAAAATCTGGAAAACCATGTTAACCCGATCTTAGGATTAGGAGAGCATGGAATCTTAGAATGGGTGCAAGAAACTAAAGTTTGGGGTGGCTGCAAGGTGTAATATGTTGTTTGGGATTGATAAAAAAATTTATATGAAAAAAAAATGAAAGAAAAAAATAAAAGCAGAAGAAAAAAATATAAAAGTGCAAAAATGCCAAAAAGAAATAAAAAGGTTGTAGTCACCCAAAGCATAAATGAAAAATGAAGAAAGGAACTTGAGTTTAAATTCTGTGTATAAAACTGTTTCATGCTCTCTTAGTTCCTAGAGTCTTCAGCCTAGTTCCTTTTGTATATCCTACCCTTAGCCAGGCCCCATTACAACCCATAAAAGACCTTTTGATGTTGCAAGCATGTTCTCTGTGGGAATCATTTAGAGATGAAAATCAAATTTATGGGAAGTGCTCTTAAAAGTGAAATTGAGTGAATTGTTGTTAAGCCCGACACAAAGCGAGCGATTGAGTGAACACAAATTTCCCTTGTGAGGAAGGCAGTTGTTTGGATTTGGTGATCTTCCTCTTGTGTGTAACTTAGATCCCCCTGCTTAGATTAATGATTGTTTGAATAATGAATTTCTCAAATGTTTAGAATAAATGATTGTGGGGATTACTTTGCTTGAAAAGGGGGAACATTGAAAGAAAAAAATCATTTTGTTGAATTGCTTGAAATTTGTGCAAGGTTGATTGAATCCTTAAGCTTGCCATGTTTTGCCAGGTCTTGAGTCTTTTTAAGTTTTTAAGTTTTAGTTTGCTTGGGGACAAGCAAAGTTTAAGTTTGGGGTATTTTGATGAGCCTCTGTTTGACTGGTTTTATAACTAGTGAAAACCTTGGCTTTGTGCTAATTTTATATCATTTTCACCCAAATTAGACTTTATTGTCTTTAAGTAACATTTTGCGTCTGTAAAGTGTTTTTAGGTTAATTTAGTTGATTTAGAGTTAAATAAAATACTTATTATATTTTCTTATTTTCAGGTTAATAAAAGAAATAATTCTGGAGTTTTCGCCCCATGAGAAGGCATTCGCCTCGCGAACCAGAAGGTGACTGTTCCAGAATTTGCCAATCTTTCTGTCTCGCCCCGCGAAGAACGACTCGCCTCGCGAGTACTTGGAAGTCAGAAAGCATCACGGTTTACCCGTGTGAAAGGTCACGGGCGTTACAGTTTGGGAATTTGAAGAGATTCGCCTCGCGAATGTATGCTCGCCTCGCGAGAAGATCAAAAGTTGCAGACTATTCGTATAATTCACGTCGCGAGAGAGGCTTCGTCTCGCGAGTCCAGTGATTCCAGAAACTTGTATATAAGTCATAGTTAGGCAGAACTTAGGAGTCTTAGTCAGAGTTAGCCAGTTTTGGCTAGTCTTTGGAAGACAGTAGTAGTAGTTTTATAGTTTATTTCTTTTCTTTTGTGTTTTACTTTTGTAATGGAGAATTAGTCTCCTAGATTAATCTCTCGAGATTGGTTTCCATTACCACACTTGAGGTTTCTATATTTCCTGTTTTGATTGCTTTTCTCTTTTCAATGCCATGCTACATATTTCTGTTTGTTTAATTCAGGAGTGTGTAGTGTTGTATTGATTTATTTAGGTGATGTATTGTTCCTATACTTAATCGCGTTTGTTTAATTCGCGTGTGTTCGTTCATGTTCGTTTAGTTCATGAGGGCTTCATCCCGTTTGTTTAATTCGGGAATAGGAACGTATATCCGTAGTAGCGATTTCGTTTGTTTATTGTTGCTACAACTGGGAGGGGATTAGTATCTGCTTAGGATTTGCATGAACCGATGATAGTGTGAAACTGAGAACAGTAGGTTAATCGCTTTTGTTTATTTGCTAATCTCTTAAACTGCTTTGTTTCCTTTCTCTGTTTTTGATTTATTTTGTTAATTTAGTTTTAATCTCAAAACCCCCCAATCTGACTTTTTCTAACTTTTTCTGTTAATAATAACAACACTAAAGATCCTTGAGAGATGATCCGAGCTGTCGCTCTATACTGAATTATTTTTTATAATCGCTCATTCTTTTTGGCGCGTGGCGACAGCGCGTTCAATAACCGAGACGTCGGGGTATTAAGGTTCGTTGTGTTGTAAACTGGGAATCTATTTAAAGAAGTTCAAATGTTTTAAGTTGTTTTCTACTACCACGAACCTAAGACTGATTGCAAGGTCTAGGGGCTTCGTGATTGAGCACTCGGACTCTGGGGTCCTGTGTTGTTAATAAAAGTTGTAAAGATGTTTTAAACGATGTTATGTCATAAGCTTTTGAGAGCTTCCATGTTTTAACAATGGTGCTTTTGAGAGCATTAGATGTTTAAAACGATGATGGGTAGTAAGATTTTGAGAGCTTTGACAAATAAATATATAGCACAAAGAAAAGTGTTGAGAACAAAATGTTTTCTTGCATGCATTTGGCAGACGTGCCATGATCAACCGAGGGATTACCTTGCAGCGTCAGGGTAGATCATACAAAGATGTTCTCATTGTGCCTGGGGTTTGGACAATGAGTCCCCATCTCAGATTGTTATCACTGTGCCACGATGTTGGACAGTGTGCGATGGGTGTGCCTGTGGCGGTGTGCCTGTGGCAATCGAGTCTGATCAACTCATCACGAGGTTCACGAGGTTGGAGATATCTCATGAGATTAGGTATGAATGTTTAGATGATGTATTGAAGTGTTCATGCATAGTTTTCCAACGTTGATGTTTGGGGTGTGAAACCCATTGATAAACGACGTGATATAATATGAATGAGTACGTTATTATAGACATGTATATGTGTATGTGCCTTCCTTTGTGTTGTGCATTTAGTTATTGTGGTAAATCCATATATTGGCGTCTCACCCTTACAACCATATCAGAGTCGTACAAGGGGTATGATCTCTACAAGAAGAAGAAGCCTGTCTAGTTCGAGGCATGTTGTTGCTGCTTTTATCGGTTGTAGTGTCCGTTAGTTACGACCAGCTTAGGTAATGTTATGTTTTAAGAATAAAGTTGATTATGATTTATGTGAGAAAAATATGAGGCAGTATAGTTGGAGGACCTATATACATTATGTATTTAAGTGTGATTTGATTACGTTGTTGTGGTTATGAGGTTAAAAGAAGGAGGAAAAAATTTTATCACCATATTTTGAAGAGATAAACGTTGAGAAAACATTATTTTCCGAAAGAAACCAGCAAATTAAGTTTTATTTCCGCAAACGGGTAACCATGTGATGACCCGAGTTTAGGGTGTCACATTAGTGGTATCAGAGCTGGTCGAGTCTTTCGGGAATGTTGGGAAATAGGTCTGTTGTGTTGACGTTGTGTTTTCTCTGAAGTGAGACAACGTTGTGTTTTCTCTGAGATTGAGACTTGTTTGAATTACTTCTTAGAAGTAATATGTGTTAATAAATAAGTAAGGAATTACAGAAAAGTGTCTATGGTAGTTTTACCTAAGTTGAATGTGAGCGGAAAAGAAAAGTTCTTGAGAAAAATTAAGTTGATAAAAAAAAAGTTCGAGGATGAGATGTGCAATGAAGTTATTTTGAGGATATGCAATGAAGTTATTTTGAGGATGAGATGTGTGAGGTGATATCAAATTGGAGTGGTGAATTATAAGTAGGGAGTAGGGAGCTGATGCGTGGTGCCGTGAAGACATTGTTAGTATTAATGATAATATTTAGAGTTAGATGATTGGAATAAGGTTTCTGGTGGAACCATGTTGATAAGAGAAGTGATTAAGTTTTGATTTTGTTTTTCGAGTGTGATAGACTCTGATGAAATTTTGAGGATAGTACGGATATGTCGAAATGACGTAAGAATGTATTGTGTTATGGAATATGGGATAAGAGGAATGAAGTGATGTGAAGGGAAATGTAAAATCTTAAGTTTAAGATGAGATTGCAAAATTCTGTTTACTTTTGAGCCTCGAAATTTCGAGGATGAAATTTTATTTTTAGTGGGGTAGTAATGTAACACCCCGATTTTCGCTGCTTCGCAATATCGGTAATAAATATATAAACAAATATATTTTTATCCCTGAGAAAACAATCGGGTCTGAAATAGTCCCTATCCAAAAAAAAAAAATATCCATCTAGTCCTTAAGAATGTGTTTACCGGGACAGATTAGTCCATCTGTGAGTTGACCACCTTTGACCGCAGGTTACTTGCTGACGTGTCAGTATCCATTTCTCTTAAACCAAAACGCATGCCGTTTTTTTCCTTCTTCTTCCTCCAGCTTCACGTTTCTCCTCCCTCGGGATAGCTCTCTAACATCTCCATTTTGTTGAAACTAGAAAAAAGGGCAAAACTTGGAGCTCCAAAATCCAAAATTCTTCGCCATCCATGGCGGACATCATTCCTATGAAGGCCAATACGAACCCCAATAGCAACAAGAAGAAGGAAACATCAAATCTTCTATTGGGTCGTTTTGAGATTGGGAAGCTTCTTGGGCATGGAACCTTTGCAAAGGTGTACTATGCTAAGAACATAAAAACTGGTGACGGTGTTGCCATAAAGGTCATAGACAAAGAAAAGATCCTAAAGGGTGGCCTTGTGGCTCACATAAAGCGCGAGATCTCAATCCTCCGCCTTGTGCTCCACCCTAACATCGTGCAACTCTTCGAGGTCACGGCCACAAAGGCCAAGATCTACTTTGTCATGGAATACGTTCGTGGGGGTGAGCTTTTCAATATGGTTGCTAAGGGAAGGTTGAAGGAAGAGGTTACAAGGAATTACTTTCAACAATTGATCTCAGCTGTTGAGTTTTGTCATGCTAGAGGTGTGTACCACAGGGATCTCAAGCCTGAGAATTTGTTGCTTGATGAGAATGGTAACCTTAAAGTTTCTGATTTTGGGTTGAGTGCTGTGTCTGATCAAATGAGGCAAGATGGGTTGTTCCACACGTTTTGTGGGACACCTGCCTATGTTGCTCCTGAGGTTTTGGGAAGGAAAGGGTATGATGGTGCAAAGGTTGATCTTTGGTCTTGTGGGGTTGTTTTGTTTGTGTTGATGGCAGGTTATTTACCTTTCCATGACCAGAATGTGCTAACAATGTATAAGAAGATTTACAAGGGTGATTTCAGGTGCCCCCGATGGTTCTTACCTGACCTCTCCAGGCTCCTTACTCGTCTCCTTGATATAAAACCCGAAACCCGAATTGCCATTCCTGAGATCATGGAGAACAGGTGGTTCAAGAAAGGGTTCAAGCAAATTAAGTTTTATGTTGAGGATGATAAGCTTTGTAATGTTGATGACAATCTCGGTGGACAATGAAGATGATGCAGCATCGGATTATTCGGTGTCGAATCGATTACGAGATAGAGACTAGGAGAAGGAATGGTGCTCCATTGCCAAGACTAGCAAGTTTGAATGCTTTTGACATCATATTATTTTCTAAAGGTTTTGATCTTTCCGGATTGTTTGAGGAAAAAGGGGATGAGGCCAGGTTTGTGACTCTGCGCACGGTGTCAGTGGAGGAAGAAGAAGGAAAGAAACGGCATACGTTTTGGTTTATGAGAGATGGATACTGACACGTCAGCAAGTAACCTGCGGTCAAAGGTGGTCAACTCACAGATGGACTAATCTGTCCCGGTAAACACATTCTTAAGGACTAAATGGATAGTTTTTTTTGGATAGGGACTATTTCAGACCCGATTGTTTTTATCAGGGACCAAATTGGGCCTTTAGTCAAAATTAAAATATTATATTTGTTGCGGGCGTATACGTCGAGATATCTCTAGGAAAAGTCTGCGCCAGATGAAACCCGGAGTCGGCAACGTAGCTGAGATGATGGATTTGACCGACTTGACGAGCATTTATGACAAGCCTATCCGTGTCATAATGGCCATAATGGCGCATTTATGACAAAGTGAATTTTTGCTATGAAATGACCATTTTACCCTTGTCTTTTTATGACAATTACAAGCCATGCCATTTGAAAATTTGACCAAACCTTACCCAAAACCCACGGCTCCTACATGTCTTCTTCACTTAAGCAAGTTTCATTTCCATTTTCAAGCCAATTTTTTCTCAAAGTTAAGCTTTTTCCTTAAGAACTTCAAGAACATTCATAAATGTTCATAATTCGTCAGATATTGGCTAGCGATTCTGACCATTTTCTTTTCTGAATCTCGGAAAACTTTAAACATGAAAGTTGTTCATCTTTCTCTCTTATTTCCAACGACATAAAGATCATTCAAAACGGACAAGTATGTTGAGAGATATACCCAAATTACTAAAACTGTTCTAAACCCTCATCATGTTCATCTTTTTCCTTAAGTTTCTCAAGAACACCATGAGAAATTTGTGAAGAACATCATCCAAATCTTGCTTTCCTTGAATCATCAAGAGGTAACAACTTCTTCTCTTGTCATTTAAATCATTTCTCTTCACAACTTTTGTAGATTCATGGCTTAGATCAACATGTTCTTCATTTATTCAAAGTTCATGGAACTAGATTCAAAAATTCATAACTAATTCTAGAAAAATCCTTTTGACATGAAACCAATTGCTATGATCTTATACTCATCTCTATTTTCATCATATATAAGAATAAGATCATGAGAAATTTCTTTCCCTAATTTCTGGACTTGGCCGAACCTTGGTCAATATCATGTTCATAGGTTTTGTTTCATTTTCATGTCTTGATTCATGATTCAATCTTCTAGTATCTTGATAGTTCTTGTATTTAAGTATATATAAGATCAAAAATCAAACTCTAACCTATTTGTTTCATAAAGGCCGAAACCTAGTTCTTGGAACTAGATGAGTTTTGTTCAAAGTTTTCATTAATGATCTTAGTAATCAAGCTATTAGTATATATGCTTAATAAATCCAAGTTGGTTTATCAAACTAGAAACCCTATCCCCATGAACATGTCAAGGCCGAATCTAAGTATATGAGAGTTAGGAAGTTTTGAGTTTAAAATTTAGTTGTTTAGTCACTAATCCATGATTTAGGTTGATTAAGGACCATTAATCTATGACTTAATCATGATTAGAAATTTTAAGGATTTTGAACCCTAAAAGTCAGTCCTTGGCCGAAACCTAACCCTCATGAACTAAGTATGTTGTGGGTTGATTTGATTTATTTTTGTTGCAATTCGTTTGAAGGAAACAACCGAGTTAACTGATTTAAGCCGACGGAGGAAACCGGATCAAATCGGGAGATTGTTTGAAAACGTTAGTTTGAGTCTTCAAGAGGTAAGGGGAGCTTACCTGAGGGATTTTCTCAATAACTATTTGCTTTTAGTGTGGCTTATGTGATTTATATGTGGTTTGTGATTAATTGTTTATGTTGTTTACGATGTGTATTGTTTATCTATGTATCGGTGATTGATCTGCTTTTAATTATCTGCAGTAGTATATTATGTTGTTATGATGCATGATCTGCCTGGGGATATAATTATGATGATGTTGTTGAATGTTGTTTGTGAGTGTGGTTTGAGAGGCCTGACAGTGGTCAGTGCACAACCGATTAAGCAGATAAAAAGATTTAATAAGCTGTGAAAGTTATATTCAACGTTTTTTGGGGAATGTTGGAATATAATAGTAGAGGAAAATATTATTTTGGAAAAATAATGAGGTTTGAGAAATATTATTATTTTAAGGATTTATTAGTGTAAAAGAAGTTTATGAGTCACGGTGAGAGCGTAACCGTGAAATTTTTTTTAGTACTGCTAATTTTTACACAAGAAATTCCGAAATATTATAAAAAGTGATTTTGTGATATTAATATTCGAAAAGACCTTATTTATTATATAAGAAAATTATTTTAGAAGAAATGTCAAAGTTTGACTTAAAGACGTTTTCTTTGAAAATGCTAAACGACGACAAGTTTCGAAATTATTTACGGTGAGAGTTTAAAAACAGCAATACTTATGTTGAGAGGAGATTTAATCTGAATTGATTTATTAGAGTTGAAGTTTCAGTAAAAAGAAGTTGTTGATGATTTGACGTTATTTTGGAAAAAAATGTGTTTCCAAAGGAAAAGTGGATTTTTATGAATTGACGTTTATAAACGAATTTCAAGTAGAAAGAATTTTCGTTAAATGAGTTTTACTTAATGACGTAAAGGATGATATAGAACTTAGTAACCGAGATGTCGGGGTACTAGTGTTCTTATGACGTTATCCTATTTTGGATTTGTTTTTCACAGACAGAAAAGATGTAATACGATGTAAAAGATGAAAGATGTACGAAGATATGGAACTTAATAACAGAGACGTCGGGGTATTAAGGTTCGTTGTGTTGTAAACTGGGAATCTATTTAAAGAAGTTAAAACGTTTTAAGTTGTTTTCTACTACCACGAACCTAAGACTGATTGCAAGGTCTAGGGGCTTCGTGATTCAACACTCGGACTTTGGGGTCCTGTGTTGTTAATAAAAGTTGTAAAGATGTTTTAAACGATGTTATGTCATAAGCTTTTGAGAGCTTCCATGTTTTAACAATGATGCTTTTGAGAGCATTAGATGTTTAAAATGATGATGGGTTGTAAGCTTTTGAGAGCTTTGACAAATAAAGATATAACACAAAGAAAAGTGTTGAGAACAAAATGTTTTCTTGCAAGCATTTGGCAGACGTGCCATGATCAAACGAGGGATTACCTTGCGGCGTCAGGGTAGATCATACAAAGATGTTCTCATTGTGCCCGGGGTTTGGACAATGAGGCCCCATCTCAGGTAGTTATCACTGTGCCACGATGTTGGACAGTGTGCGATGGGTGTGCCCGTGGCAATCGAGTCTGATCAACTCATCGCGAGGTTCGCGAGGTTCATTAGGGTACTGGGTCAAATTTATGGTTTAGGATCAAAATTAGGGTTTATGGTTTGAATTAGGGTTTTGAGTTTAAGATAGGGTTTTGGGTCAAAATAGGGTTAGAATTAGGGTTTTGGGTCCAAACTTGGGTTTTGGGTCAAAATTAGGGTTTTGGGTCAAAATTAGGGTTTAGGGTTTGAATTAGGGTTAGAATTAGGCTTTTGGGTAAAATTAGGGTTTCGGGTCAAAATCACGGTTGAGTCAAATTTAGGGTCCAAATTAGGGTTTAGGATTTGAATTAGGTTTTGAGTTTAAAATAGGGTTTTGGGTCAAAATAGGGTTAGAATTAAGGTTTTGGGTTAAAATTAGGGTTCCGGGTCCAATTTAGGATTTAGGATCAAAATTAGGGTTTAAGGTTTGAATTAGGGTTGAGTTAAAAATAGGTTTTTGGGTCAAAAATAGGTTTAAATTAGGGTTTTTGGGTTAAAATTAGGGTTGAGGTCAAATTGGGGCTTATGGTTAGAATTAGGGTTTTGGGTAAAATTAGGTTTAGGTTTGAACTAGGGTTTTGGGTCAATAATAGGGTTATAATAAGGGTTTTAGGTCAAAATTAGGGCTTTGGGTTAAAAATAGGTTTTTGGGTCAAACATAGGTTAGAATTAGGGTTTAGGTTAAAATTAGGGTTTGGTCAAAATTAGGGTTTAGTGTTGAATTAGGTTATTGAGTTAAAAATAGGGTTATGGGACAAAAATAGGGTTAGAATTGGGATTTGGGGTCAAAATTGGGTTTGGGTTAAAATTGGGGTTTTGGTTTAAAATTAGGGTTTAGGGTCAAAATTAGGGTTCTGGGTCAAATTTAGGGTTTAGGGGTAAAATTAGGCTTTTGGTAAAATTAGGTTTGGGTCAAAATTTGGGTTCTAGGTCAAATTTGAGGGTCCAATTAGGGGTTTTGGATTGACTTTTGGTTGGAAGTGGTTAGAATTTGGTTTGGTGTGGAATTAGAGTTTTGAGTGAAAATTAGGTTTTGGAAAAAATTAGGGTTCGGGGTCAAATTTAGTGTTTAGGGATCCAGTGGGTTTGGGTTTGAATTAGGTTTTGAGTTTAAAGATAGTTTGGGTCAAAAATAAGGTTAGAATTAGGGTTTGCGGTTAAAATTTGGGTATTGGGTCAAAATTAGAGTTTAGGGTTTGAATTATGGTTTTGAGTTACAAATAGGGTTAGATTAGGGTTTTGATTTATAATTAGGGTTTCGTGTCAAATTAGTGGTTGGGTCGAGAAATAGGGGTAGGATTAGGGTTGAGTTAAAAATAGGGGTTTTGGTCAAAAATAGGGTTAGAATTAGAGTTTTGGGTTAAAATTATGGTTCTGGGTCAAAATTAGCGCTTAGGGTTAGGAGTGGGGTTTTGGGTAAAATTAGGGGTTCGGGTTAAAATTAGGGTTTCGGATCAAATTTTGGGTTTAGGGTCAAATTTGGGGTTTAGGATTGAATTTGGGGTTTGAGTTAAAAATAGGATTTTTGGGTCAAGAAATAG
>JAUPTC010000010.1:14567156-14619156 GCA_030762895.1 Sophora flavescens | reverse complement strand
ATGATGTGGAAGAAGATGTAAAGAATGGATGAGACAATGTATGGATGCAAATCCATTACATTAATGCTTCAAGAAAGTGAACATGGTTCAAGTATTACATGATAAAATACAATGTAACCACCATTTCATGGTAAACCACTAATGGACCAATCTAGCCTGGGTTGCTTAG
The DNA here is from genome assembly GCA_030762895.1 of Sophora flavescens. Lineage (NCBI taxonomy): Eukaryota > Viridiplantae > Streptophyta > Magnoliopsida > Fabales > Fabaceae > Sophora > Sophora flavescens. The sequence continues at coordinate 14,618,987 of JAUPTC010000010.1, read as the reverse complement.
AAGTTCCCAAGATGGGGATCGTAAAGTGTTTACACTTCTCACAACCACTAGAATGCGGATCTCTGGTGATGTCATTGTAGCTTTCTTCTTGAAGTCTCAGTAGTCCACTACAAAATAACCTTTTCAAAGAGGTCTCAAAATTGACATGCCCCACTTGACTTCTGAGAAATGACTATGAAAGTGTGCTCCTCAACTTCATTGGCATCCGAACCAACATGATAACGTACAAGGTTGTGATCCACATTTTCAGACCACGCGAGCAAGTCTTGTTTCCAGCATCACTTCATGATCCATGGTTTAATTGGCATTCTTTGAAAGCGCAATGGTTCTATTTTCTCCAAGGAGCACAATGCATGGAATGAATTTTTTATTTTTTAATAAACTTTCAACTTAAACAGAAATGAGTATATGAAATGCATGAAAAAGGTTTTTTTTTTACCCAAAAGGTATTAATGCATGAGATGTATGAAAAAGAATTATTTATATTGACTCAAAATTTTTAATTCATGTGGTGCATGAAGGCACTTTTTTTTATCACAAAAATGATAATGCATGAGATAAGCTTCTTATTTTTTAGATGAATCATGTTTTTTTAAAATGCATGAGATCGATAATTTTTTATATTTTGACCCAAAGAGGTATTGATGCATGAAATGTATGAATTTTTAATTTTTTGGTCCGAAAAGTTTTTAGTGATGCATGCATGAAATGAAGGAGATGCATGGCTTCTTATTTTTCCTTTTTTTCTTTTTATGAATGCTTGAGATAAATGATTATTTTTGTAATGAACACATGAGAGGAATGCATGAAAATGATTTTTTTTATGAACCCAACAAAATATTTAATGCATAAGATACAAAATATACAAAGAATATGAATGAGTTACAGAAAGATGATTTACACAAGTCCCTTTTTTACTATTTATGGAAATGCATGAGATACAAAATATGAAAATGGATTTTTTTGTTACAAGCAAAAGGACTTGCGTAAATCATTTTTTCTTCCACAAAAAACTGAGAAATGTAAATTTTCTCTTTGCCAAAAAAAACATGAACATGAGTGAAGAAAAAAAATGCTCCCTTTGTGTCCAAAGATGGGTAAGACTAATGTTTGCACGCACCTAAGGTCATGACTCTAACTGATTGGTCACTAAGTTTGCTCTATGAGTGAATTATAGGACGGGTCTAGAATCCTAAAAATCACGGCCCCCAGATTGCCCTCATCTAAAAGATAAGGACCCGGATCCATGAACTTCACCACTGGGACAAATGAGTCACAATATGGCAGTCCACAGTACCAGAAACAATCTGAGCGGGAGAATCAGTGACTACTAGGGATGCAAAAGCATCACAATAACACCACCGAAACCCCATCTAATCCTATGGCATTCCAAGACTCGGGTATAGAGCCCAAAGTGTGTGAAGTATGTGATGGTGATGTGTGTGCTGGGAGCATACAAAATTGCACAAAACCTAATAAAATACAAACTACACCACACTTGCAAAAAGAACAGCAAACAACACAATTATTCTCTACCCTAGGGTTGCAAGAATATACAAAGACATTTATAAGAGCATATAAAACTATTTACAAAACAAATAAAACAAATAGAGGTAAAACAAATATTTTTTAAGCAATTAAAAAAAATTGCACAACCAACTATGATAGGTCTGACTCTCAAAAGTCCGCAGTGGAGTCACCAGCTGTCGCGACCCATCCCATCCGGGCGCCGCGAAAAAAGAGATAAAAAACAGAGGAGTCGCCACTAAAATTTTTATTGGGAAAATCTTAGAAAACCCAATTATTTAACGGTAAACTGGTCTAAAAAAAAGAGAGAGATGAGTCCAGGAGTTTGTTACGAGTAGGGAAGGTGTTAGCACCCCACATCGCCCGTTTAAAAAACGGTACCTCAAGTTAATTGTGCAAAAACATTTTAATAACCTTTTAAATATTTATTTTACCCCAAAAATTATTTACAAGAAAGAATTATTTTTAATTTTTAATATTTTAAATTTTTTTTAATTTTTATATTTTTAAATTTATTGTTTATAAAAACTAAATGAGGTTGAACATGGCACATGAGTCCACAGGGTAACCTCAAATCTAAGGGACTGAACATGGCACCGTGTTCATAGAGCATCCCTAAAAATATAAAAGTTTAGTTATTTTGATTAATTATTTTAACATAAAGAGAGACAAAAAAAGGAAATTTTAGTTTTGGCTTGACAAGATGATTTATCTTGCTCCTACGTATTCCCGGGTGCGATGGGAAACTCAAAGCCACGTAGTCCTTTTAGAAAAAAAGTTTGATTGGTTTATTGATTTTATATTTTGATAAAGATTTGATTTATTTATTTTATTTTAAAAAGATTTTATTTCAGAATAAATTCACTCTTACACAGAGTCTAAGATAGCGATGTTATACGATAAACCCTTACAATTAATAAGCCACTTGAGGATGAAAAATCATACATCAACGTCGTAGATTGTTTCTTTAATTAAAAAAGAGATTTTTTTTCATCTTATAAATTTTAATAAAATCTTGTAAAAAGAGTAAATTGAAAACATTTTATTATTTTTTAACACAATGGAATTCACTTTTGCTCAGGGTTAAAGATAGCCAAACTATACGTTGAACCCTTACAATTCATACGACACATGAGGATGAAAATCATACATCAATGTCATAGATTGTTACATGAATTAAAAAAGAGGTTTCTATTTTATTTTATAAAATTTTGTTTTGAAAGAAATTCTTCTTTAAATTTTTTTACTAATTTTTTTTTTAAAAATAAAAGAAAGAAAAGAAAGAAAGGATCTGACCCAAATGAAAAAGCCCAATGCTCTAATGAAATAAAAGTAACAAACCAAAATAAAAAATAAAAAAACAAGTTGGGCCACATATTTGCATCACAAACCCATCAGAGTCTAAAAATAACATAATAATTAAAAAAAACAAAAAGAAATAGAAAGAGGAATAAGAAGGCAAGCAGTAGCCTCCCTCATTACTTACCAACGATGAAAAGGGGGCCAAGGAGAAAACTGGAAGCAGCGGTGGATGCAGCAGAGGCGAGCAACGGTTCGAACGGCGGCTGTCTGTGTGGTAGTGGCAAGGGGCAGATCCACCCTTCGTAACGGCAAGGAAGGGAGGCGGCGACGAGGCGGAGCGAACAGAGGGCGGCGACGCGACCGAAGAGCAGAAGACACGAACGGCGGTGGCGGCGGCTCGTGCGTAACTCGCGGCGGAGGACTCAGATGGCAACGTGCGCAGATCTGCAGTTGCTGGCGACGTTCGTATGTTACGGCGGCGATTCTGAGGCGGAGGTCGTGGTCCTGGGCAGAGGTGTGAACGGCGGTGGAGACGCACCAGGATGCGTTCAAGGCGACGGAGGCCACGCGAATCTGCGTGTGGATGGTGGACTCGTTTGGTGGGGGTGTTGCTGAGATCGTGGCGGAGCACGTAACCGAGATTCATTTGATCTTTTTGTATTTTTTCTATTTTGATCATTTCTGATTTGGGATGGAGTGGTGGTTGTTGTTGCTGTAATGGTTATTGAGATTTATTTCTCAGTGATGAATATGGAGATATGGTGTTTGGCTATGGAAGAGTGGCTATGTTTGAGGTGTTGAAGATGGGTTTGTTTTGATGGTTGGAGGGTGATGTAAATGAAGAGGAAGGAGGACCTTGAGTTGATAGAGAAGATGATATGAGATGGTTATGCAGTGAATGGATGGTGATGAAGATGGAAGGATGAATGGAAATATGGGAGAAAGTATGGTGAACAATCTGAGATTTTTTTTTAAGCTCCCCTCAGAATTTTTTCGTTTCCCTCTTTCTATGCTCTATGTTGTTGCACGCCCCAACCCCCCCCCCCCCCCCCACCCCACCCCACCCCACCCCTTTTTTTACTTATGTTGTGTGAACTTATATTAGCATCAAGGGAGAAAAATGACAAACATCTCAATTGGCCAGCTGTGTGGAGAGGGACAACACTGTTGGGGTGTAGCTACAATGAGGCAAATCAGCTTTGTTGCTGGGATGGTTCAGGGAAGCAGAGAACAGGAGGATTAGGCACCATTTTTGTGTAAAAAGGAGTCAAATCCAAAAGACCAAAGAAAGCACACTTGGTTCATACTTGAAAATGGACATCACCGTGGGAATAAAAAATATAGAAGACAACAAATTTTTTTTTCATTTTTAATTATTATTTTAACATTCAGAAACTCTTTTTTTTGTTTGGATTTGGACTATGGACTCAAACATGGGCTAAACAAATATTGGGCTCAAAGCATGAACAAAAGTGATTTTATTTTTATTTTAATTTTTATTTTCCTTTTCAAAATAATAATGAAATTGAGAAGATACCCGGACAAAATTAGGTGTTCACATTACCGTCCCTTGAAAGATAAGGAAGAGACCTACAATTTCAGGTTTCACAAGAATTGTCAAATTATGGCAAAATCAAGGCTAAATTGGGTCCCGATTTCTCTGGCGTGGATCTGTGCGCAGTCCATGATGTTCCTTCACATAAATGGGCCTAACTTACTCATCTTAAGCCCAATTAAGGCATATGATACCTTGTTGGAAAGCTTATTCTGAGGCCCTTAATTTGGTCTAGGGTTAGGTCGGGATTAATAAGCGTAAATAGCAGTTTACAGCCGCACAAGCCAGAGAGAGACGGAAATTAGACAACTTTTACAATCAATGTTTTTGCTTTTACATTATTGGGCTTAATTGCTAAACATTGTTAATTTTCGGATTTTTACTCATCCTGACCTAGTTGCCTTGCGCAGAGCATAACCAGAGCTCCAGATATCGGATTTTGGTGATCTTGCTGTCTGTAGAAAGATAAGGAAGAGACCTACAATTTCAGGTTTCACAAGAATTGTCAAATTAGGCCAAAATCAAGCCTAAATTGGGTCATGAGTTCTCTGGCACGGATCAGTGCGTAGTCCATGATGTTCCTTCACTTAAATGGGCATAACTTACTCATCTTAAGCCTAATTAAGGCATATGATACCTTGTTGGAAAGCTTTTTCAGAGGCCCTTAATTTGGTATAGGATTAGGCAGGATTAATAAGCATAAATAGCAGTTTACCGCCGTACAAGCCAGAGAGAGACGGAAATTAGACAACTTTTACAATCAATGTTTTTGCTTTTACATTATTGGGCTTAATTGCTTAACATTGTTAATTTTCGGATTTTTCACTCATCCTGACCTTGTTGCCTTGTGCAGAGCATAACTTGAGCTACAGATATCGAATTTTTGTGATCTTGTTGTCCCAAGAAAGATAAGAAAGAGACCTACAATTTCAGGTTTCACAAGAATTGTCAAATTAGGCAAAATTCAAGGCTAAATTGGGTCCCGAGTTCCCTGGCGCGGATCAGTGTGCAGTCCATGATGTTCCTTCACTTAAATGGGCGTAACTTACTCATCTTAAGCCCAATTAAGGCATATGATACCTTGTTGGAAATCTTATTCAGAGGCCCATAATTTGGTCTATGGTTAGGTCGGGATTAATAAGCGTAAGTAACAGTTTACAGCCGCACAAGCCGGAGAGAGATGGAAATTAGACAACTTTTACAATCAATGTTTTTGCTTTTACATTATTGGGCTTAATTGGGCTTAATTGCTAAACATTGTTAATTTTCGGATTTTTCACTCATCCTGACCTTGTTGCCTTGCACAGAGCATAACTAGAGCTACATATATCGGATTTCGGTGAACTTGCTGTCCCTAGAAAGATAAGGAAGAGACCTACAATTTCAGGTTTCACAAGAATTGTCAAATTAGGCAAAAATCAAGGCTAAATTGGGTCCCGAGTTCTCTGGCGCTGATCAGTGCGCAGTCCATGATGTTCCTTCACTTAAATGGGCCTGACTTACTCATCTTAAGCCCAATTAAGGCATATGATACCTTGTTGGAATGCTTATTAAGAGGCACTTAATTTGGTCTAGGGTTAGGTTTGGATTAATAAGCATAAATAGCAGTTTACTGCCGCACAAGCCACAGAGAGAGGGAAATTAGACAACTTTTACAATCTTTGTTTTTTATTTTACATTATTGGGCTTAATTGTTAAACATTGTTAATTTTCGGATTTTTCACTCATCCTGACCTTGTTGCCTTGCGTAGAGCATAACTAGAGCTACAGATATCAGATTTTGATGATATTGCTGTCCCTAGAAAGATAAGGAAGAGGCCTACAATTTCAGGTTTCGTAAGAATTGTCAAATCTGGCCAAAATCAAGGCTAAATTGGGTCCCGTATTCTCTGGTGCGGATCAGTGCGCAGTCCAAGATGTTCCTTATTGACCCAAAAACCTAATTTAAACTTAAAACCTATTTCAAACCCTCAGCCCTAAATCTGACCCAGAACCCTAATTTTGACCCAAAACCCTATTTTTAAACCAAAACCCTAATTCTAACCCTATTTTTAACTTAAAACTTTAATTCAAACCCTAAACTCTAATTTTTTCCCAAAACCCTAATTTGGACCCAATACCCAAATTTTAACTCCAAACCCTAATTCTAACCTTTTTTTGAATAAAAGGCTAAGGCATGCATAGGCATCACAATAGAGAAGGTCATCCCAACAAGGTTGGCACCCCAACCCTACCAATCATCTCAAAGACACACCTTAATATATTAAAAAGATAAAAAGAATACAAAATACATGGGGGGACAAAGACCAAAACCCATGAGAGTATTAGCAAAATCTAAAATTAGGAAGACCTTGTCTATTAGTAATGAAGTCATCTTTAATAAAAGGAGGGGGGAGATCCCACCAGTGGAAACCATGGTTTGAGGTTCCAAATGAGGCTAATTTGTCAGCGCAAGCATTACCCTCTCTCAAAATGTGAGTAACTGAAAATTGCATTTGTGAGGCATACACCAAGCATTTTCTCCATCTATTTCTCAGTCTCCAAGGAATAGCCTTATTAGAATTGAAAGCTTCCACTACAAGCTTAGAATCACTTACCAACCACAGCTTAACCAAACCTTTGTTAAAAGCAATCTCAATAGCAGTCATGGCTGCCATAAGCTCACCTGGAAAAGCAAAGTTTATGCCAATGTAAGTTGAAAATCAACCAAGAATAGCACCACTTGAATCCCGAAAAATACCCCCACTAGCAGCATGACCCGGGGAGCCCTTAGCCGAACCATCAATGTTACATTTTATCCAAGAGCACTTTGGAGGAAACCAACCCACCTGTTTTATGGAAGGAGCCTTACTTTTGACCCAAAATCCTATTTTAAACTCAAAACCCTAATTCAAACCCTAAACCCTAATTTTGATCCTAAACCTTAAATTTGACCCAGAACACTAATTTTTTCCGAAACCCTAATTTTAACTCGAAACCCTAAATTTAACCCAAAACCCTAATTCTAACCCCATTTTAAACTCAAACCTAATCAAACCCTAAACCCTAATTTGGACCCTAAATTTGACCCAGAACCCTAATTTTGACCCGAAACCCTAATTTTACCCAAAAGCCTAATTCTAACCCCTAAACCCTAATTTTGACCCAGAACCCAAATTTTGACCCGAAAACCTAAATTTTAACCCAAAACCCTAATTCTAACCTTATTTTTGACCCAAAACCCTAATTTTTAACACAAAGCCCTATTTCAAACCCTAATCCCTAATTTTGACCCAAAACCAAAATTTGGACCCTAAACCCAAGTTTGGACCCAAAACCCTAATTCTAACCCTATTTTGACCCAAAACCCTAATTCAAACCCTAATCCCTAATTTTGATCCTAAACCTTAAATTTGACCTAGTACCCTAATTTTTCCCAAAACCCTAATTTTAACCCAAAACACTAATTCTAACCCAATTTTTGACCCAAAACCCTATTTTAAACTCAAAAACTAATTCAAACCCTAAACCCTAATTTTGATCCTAAACCCTAATTCTAACCCTATTTTAAACTCAAAACCTAATCAAACCCTAAACCCTAATTTGGACCCTAAATTTGACCCAAACCCCAATTTTGACTCGAAACCCTAATTTTACCCAAAAGCCAAATTCTAAACCCTAAACCTAAATTTTGACCCAGAACCCTAATTTTGACCCGAAACCCTAAATTTTAACCCAAAACCCTAATTCTAACCTTATTTTTGACCCAAAACCCAATTTTTAAACACAAAGCCCTAATTCAAACCCTAAACCCAAGTTTGGACCCAAAACCCTAATTCTAACCCTATTTTGACCCAAAACCCTATCTTAAACTCAAAACCCTAATTCAAACCCTAAACCCTAATTTTGATCCTAAACCTTAAATTTGACCCAGTACCCTAATTTTTCCCAAAACCCAAATTTTAAACCAAAACCCTAATTCTATCCCTATTTTTGACCCAAAACCCTATTTTAAACTCAAAACCTAATTCAAACCCTAAACCCAAAATTTGACCCAGAACCCTAATTTTGACCCGAAACCCTAATTTTACCCAAAAACCCTAATTTTAACCCTATTTTTGACCCAAAACTATTTTAAACTCAAAACCCTAATTCAAACCCTAAACCCTAATTTTGATCCTGAACACTAATTTTAACCCAAAACACTAATTGTAACCCAAAGCCCTACTTTTGACCCAAAACCCTAATTCTAACCCTATTTTTGACCCAAAACCCTATTTTAAACTCAAAACTCTATTTCAAACCCTAAACCCTAATTTTAACGCTGAACCCTGAATCTGACCGAGAACCCTAATTTTAAACCAAAACCATAATTCTAACCTTATTTTTGATCCAAAACCCTATTTTTAACTCAAAACATTAATTCAAACCCTAAACTCTAATTTTGAGCCAAAACCCTAATTTGAACCAATACCCTAAATTTAACCGAAAACCCTAATTCAAACCCTATTTTAAACTCAAAACCTAATTCAAACCTTAAACCCTAATTTGGACCCTAAAACCTAAATTTGACCCAGAACCCTAATTTTGACCCGAAACCCTAATTTTACCCAAAATCCTAATTTTGACCCAGAACACTAATTTTAACCCGAAACACTAATTTTAAACTAAACCCTAATTTTAACCCAAAGCCCTAATTTTGACCCCAAACCCTAATTCTAACCCTATTTTTGACCCAAAATCCTATTTTTAACTCAAAACACTATTTAAAACCCTAAACCCTAATTTTGACCCTAAACCCATAATTTGACCCAAAACCCTATTTTAGCCCGAAACCCTAATTCTAACCCTATTTATGACCCTAATACCTTTTTTTTCCTAAATTACCTAATTCATACCCTTAACCCAAAACCCTAATTTTAACCCAAAGCCCTAATTTTGACCTAAAACCCTAATTCTAACCCTATATTTGACCCAAAACCCTATTTCAAACCCTAGACCCTAATTTTGACCCTAAACCCTAAATTTGAACCCGAACCCTAATTTTGACCCGAAACCCTAATTTTACCCAAAACCCTAATTCTAAGCCCAAATTCTAACCCTAAGCCCAAATTTTGACCCAGAACCCTATTTTTAACCCAAAACCCTAATTCTAACCCTATTTTTGACCGAAAAACCTATTTTTAACTCAAAACATAATTCAAACCCTAAACCCTAATTTGTACCAAAAACCCTAATTTTGACCAAAAACCCTAATTTTAACCCAGAGCCCTAATTTTTGACCCAAAACCCTAATTCTAACCATATTTTTGACCCAAAACCCTATTTTAACTCAAAACCTTAATTCAAACCCTAAACCCTAATTTTGACCCAAAACCCAAGTTTTGACCCAAAACCCTAATTCTAACCCTCTTTTTAACTCAACCCAAATTCAAACCCTAAACGCTAATTTTGACCCTAAACCCAAAATTTGACCCAAAAACCTAATTTTGACCCGTAACCCTAATTTTAACGCAAAACCCTAATTCTAACCCTATTTTGACCCAAAACCCTGTTTCAAACCCTAAACCCTAAATCTGACCCAGAACCCGAATTTTGACCTGAAACCCTAATTTTAAAACAAAACCGTAATTTGGACCCAATACCCAAATTTTAACCCCAAACCCTAACTCTAACCTTATTTTTGACCCAAAAACCTATTTTAAACTCAAAACCCTAATTCAAACCATAAACCCCAGTTTTGATCCTAAACCCTAAATTTGACCCATAACCCTAATTTTTCCCAAAACCCTAATTTTAACCCAAGAACCTAATTCTAACCCTATTTTTGACCCAAAACCCTATTTAAAACTCAACCTAATTCAAACCCTAATTCAAACCCTAAACCCTAATTTTAACCCAGAACCCTAATTTTGACCCGAAACCCTAAATTTTAACCCAAACCCTAATTCTAACCTTATTTTTGACCCAAACCCCTATTTTTAACACAAAGCCCTAATTCAAACCCTAATTTTGAAACTAAACCCTAAATTTGATCCAGAACACTAATTTTGATCCGAAACCCTAGTTTTAAACCAAATTCAAACCCTAAACCCTAATTTGGACCCAAAACCCAAATTTTGAACCAAAACCCTAATTTTAACCCAAAGCCCTGATTCTGAGCCAAAACCTAATTCTAACCGTATTTTTTACCCTAAACCCTATTTTAAACTATAAACCCTATTTCAAACCCTAAACCCTAATTTTGATCCGAAACCCTAAATTTGACCTAGAACCCTAATTTTGACCCGAAACCCTAATTTTAAACCAAAACCTTAATTTTAACCCAAAGCCCTAATTTTGACCCAAAACCCTAATTCTAACCCAATTTTGACCCAAAATCCTATTTTTACCTCAAAACTCTAATTCAAACACTAAACCCTAATTTTGACCCTAAACCCAAAATTTGACCCGAAACCCTAATTTTAACCTGAAACCCTAATTCAAACCGTATTTCTGACCCAAAAACCTATTTTTAATTCAAAACCCTAATTCAAACATTAAACCCTATGTTTGACCCAAAACCCTAATTTTAACCCAAAGCCCTAATTTTGACCAAAAAACCAAATTCTAACCCTATTTTTGACCCAAAACCCCATTTCAAACCCTAAACCCTAAATTTGACCCCGAAACCCTAATTTTACCCAAAACCCTAATTATAACCCAAATTCTAACCCTAGGCCCTAATTTGTACCAAAAACCCTAATTTTGACCCAAAACCCATATTTTAACCCAGAGCCCTAATTCTAACCCTATTTTTGACCAAAAACCCTATTTTAAACTCAACCTAATTCAAACCCTAAACCCTAATTTGACCCTAAATTTGACCAAGAACTGTAATTTTGACCCGAAACGCTAATTTTACCCAAAAGCCTAATTCAAACCCTAATTTTGACCCAGAACCACAATTTTGACTCGAAACCCTAAATTTTAACCCAAAACTCTAATTCTAAGCTTTTTTTGTCCCAAAACCCTATCTTTTACACAAATCCCTAATTCAAACCCTAATTTTGAAACTAAACCCTAAATTTGACCCAGAACCTAAATTTGACCCAACCCTAAATTTGACCCGAAACCATATTTTTGACCCAAAACCCTATTTTAAAATCAAAACCCTATTTCAAACCCTATACCCTAATTTTGATCCGAAACCCTAAATTTGACACAGAACCCTAATTTTGACCCAAAACCCTAATTTCAAACCAAAACCCTAATTTTAACCCGAAGCCCTAATTTTGACCCAAAACCCTAATTCTAACCCTATTTTTGACCCAAAATCTTATTTTAACTGAAAACCCTAATTCAAACCCTAAACCCTAATTTTGACCCAAAACCCTATTTCTGATCCAAAAACCTATTTTTAACTCAAAACCCTAATTCAAACCCTAAACCCTATGTTTGACCCAAAACCCCAATTTTATGCCAATGCCCTAATTTTGACCTAAAACCCTAATTCAAGCACTATTTTTGACCGAAAACCCTAATTCAAACCCTAAACCCTAATTTTGACCCTAAACCCGAAATTTGACCCCGAACCCTAATTTTGACCCGAAACCCTAATTTTACCCAAAATCCTAATTCTAACCCTATTTCTGACCCAAAAACCTATTTTTAACTCAAAACCCTAATTCAAACCCTAAACCCTAATTTTGACCCTAAACCCAAAATTTGACACCAAACCCAAACCCTAAGTTTAACCCAAAACCCTAATTCTATTCTGACCCAAAAACCTATTTTTAACTCAAAACCCTAATTCAAACCCTAAACCCTATGTTTGACCCAAAACCCTAATTTTATCCCAATGCCCTAATTTTGACCTAAAACCCTAATTCAAGCACTATTTTTGACCGAATACCCTAATTCAAACCCTAAACCCTAATTTTGACCCTAAACCCGAAATTTGACCCCGAACCCTAATTTTGACCCCGAACCCTAATTTTGACCCTAAACCCAAAATTTGACCCGAAACCCTAATTCTAACCCTATTTTTGACCCAAAAACATATCTTTAACTCAAAACCCTAATTCAAACTCTAAACCTAATTTGTTCAAAAACCCCTAATTTTGACCCAAAAACCTTAATTTTAACCCGGAGCCCTAAGTTTAACCCAAAACACTAATACTAACCCTATTTTGGACCCAAAACCTTATTTTAAACTGAAAACCCTATTTCAAACCCTAAACCCTAACTATGACCATAAACCCAAAATTTGACCCTAAACCCTAGTTCTACCCCTATTTTAAGCTTAAAACCCTAAACCCTAATTTTGATCATGAAACTTAAATTTGACCCAGAACCCTAATTTTTCCCAAAACCCTAATTTTAACCCAAAGCCCTAATTGTTCCCTAAACTCTAATTTTGAGCCAAACCCCTAATGTGGACCCAATACCCTAATTTTAACCCAAAACCCAAATTCTAACCCTATTTTTGACCCAAAACCCTATTTTAAACTCAAAACCTAATTCAAACCCTAAACCCTAATTTGGACCCTACACCCTAAATTTGACCCAGAACCCTAATTTTGACCCGAAACCCTAATTTTACCCAAAAGCCTAATTCTAACCCTAATTCAAACCCTAAACCCTAATTTTCATCCAGAACCCTAATTTTGACCCGAAACCCTAAATTTTAACCCAAAACCTTAATTTTAACGTTATTTTTGACCCAAAACCCTATTTGAAACTGAAAACCCTAATTCAAACCCTAAACCCTAATTTTGATCCTAAACACTAATTTTAACCCAAAACCCTAATTGTAACCCAAAGCCCTAATTTTGACTCCAATACCCAAATTTGAACCCCAAACCCTAATTCTAATCTTATTTTTGACCCAAACCCTATTTTAAATTCAAAACCTATTTCAAACCCTAAACCCTAATTTGCACCCTAAATTTGACCCAGAACCGTGAATTTTGACCCGAAACCCTAATTACCCAAAGCCTAATTCTAAACCTAATCCCCAACCCTTTGACCCAACCCTAATTTTGACCCGAAACCCTAAATTTTAACCAAAACCCAAATTCTAACCTTATTTTTGACCCAAAACCCAATTTTTTTACACAAAGCCCTGATTCAAACCCTATTTTTGACCCAAAACCCTATTTTAAACTGAAAACCCTATTTTAAACCCTACACCCAAAATTTGACCCAAAACCCTAATTCTAACCCTATTTTGACCCAAAACCCTATTTTAAGCTCAAACCCCTAAACCCTAATTTTGATCCTAAACCTTCAATTTGACCCAGAACCCTAATTTTTCCCAAAACCCTAATTTTAACCCAAAACCCTAATTCTAACCCTATTTTTGAACCAAAACCCTAATTCTAACTCAACCTAATTCAAACCCAAGACCCTAATTTGGACCCTAAACCCTAAATTTGACCCAGAACCATAATTTTGACCCGAAACCCTAATTTTACCCAAAAGCCTAATTCTAACCCTAATTCAAACCCTAAACCCTAATTTTGATCCATAACCCTAATTTTGAACCGAAACCCTAAAATTTAACCCAAAACCCTAATTTTAACGCTATCACTACAACAGATTAGACTTTAGATAGCGTTTCTGTATGCCTTTTAATAGCGTTTGTAACCGCTATCTATGCTACCGCTATTAAAACTCGTTAGCAAAGATAGCATTTAGGAAGTGCTATTAATAGGTGAATTTAGATAGCGTTTGTATTAACAAACGCTATCTAAAGTCTGACTTTAGATAGCATTTGTATTAACAAACGCTATCTATTCCCCTTTGTTTTTAAAATTTTACATATTTCTTAACTTTTACATCCATTCCTGCATATTGAACTACACCAAAAAAACCACAATTGTTGCAGTCAATACAAATGTTCCCTTGCTTCCACTGTACTTCTGAAGTAAATATGTATATGCAAAAAGATGCATAAAATTAGGGAGAAAAAATTAAGGAACCAAGTATATAAGGGAATCCGCAAACTTCATATATTTCAGCCATGCACACTGATCATATACAGATTATAGAAGCAACTGATTCATAATATTAAAGCTTCCCAGTTTCAACATCATCCAAAACCTCAAGTCAACAATGAAACTTCATTAAATTTGTTTCAGAAACTGCTAACTAACAATGCTTAATTACAAGACAGCAAGTGCTTGCATGAGACTGATCATAGATGGAATATGCCCAGAGAGTTTATTGCCTTGCAATGACCTACAAAAATCAAACAAATCCATCAAGAAATTCCCATAGAAGGGAAGTGGAAGACCAAATATCCTTCTTATTAAAAATTGAAATAGGTTATAAAGGATCATGCAACACATACAAGGTTGCTACTTGCAAAAATCCAATATTGTATGGTATCTCTCCAGCTTAGTCAAGTTGTAAGATAAATCCTCGAAATCAAGGGAGGACATTAAAGAGGTTACAAATAATACAAGACAAGGTATAGAAAAGTCCGACATTCGGTTGGATTACATACAGGACCTGGAAGGCAGTACAGTAGCCTATGTTATCATGAATACTTCCAATCAACCTTAGTTTTTCACATCACTTGCAACCACAAAAAAAAAAACAGCAGGGGGCAATAATCAAATACCCTTAGGAAATACACTTGTAACATGCATTACTTTGTTGATGAAGAAGAATAACAGAAATAATAAGTAAGATTTAAACTTTTATCAATCTGAGGATATAGATAAAGAGAAACTACTGTTGATGTGGATCTCTAGTTAGAAATCTAAAGCATTATTGACATACCAATGAGTATTGCTGCAACTACTGTGGTCAATTTGACATAATCAAACGAACTTTTCAACAATATAGCGACACCAATCTTCCTTGACTTCAGATAGTTGAGCAAAGGGAGTATGTGGAGCATTTGAAGTCGTGGAAGGATCTTGCGACATAAAAATTAAATAAATTAAGTTACAATTGATAAAACATTTGAACAAATCACGCTTAAAAGCTAAGTAAACAACATACCGCCATTGGTATTTTAACTTGGTTCTGCAAGATAGTTTCCTTCATGAAACGCATGACATAGTACCCACAATCTGTACTGTTGGGTTGTCTTGGGCACTATAAAAAATAAAATAGTAAATCAATATAGTTTTTTTTTATCTAATTGCGCATTAAGTTTTTGCAAATATACCTCTATCTGAATCCATTTAATGTTGGTTGCCTTTAAACGCGGCACCTTGGCTCCGACATTTGCGCGATAAACTTGCAAAGCACTAATCACAAAATCAAACAGACTTCATTAAGAAACATATTTTCAATCATCACAAACACACGCATGCTTTTTTTTATTTTGAACCACAACAGCCACAACCCAGTATATGTCAATTCAACACAGTTATTCTAATGTCAAAAATCAAAAGCACATTAGGACCATGACAACTTGCAACATGTATCTACCATGGAAGCCATTCGACAGAATCATAGAAAATCAGAAATATAAAAGCATGCTTACTTATCGAACAGATTCTTTAATTCTGGGCGATTCCTAGGATCAACATTCAAGGGATCCAGATAGTAAATAATCTCTTCAACAATATTTATCGCAAGACAACGACCCAATGATTCCTACAAAAATGTTGAGATAACAAATCCTAAGCACCTCAACTTTTATGTAATTCATTATTGTGAATTAAGTCCTATAGGATAAGCGACTCACCCAACATTGCACGGCGCTAAAAACAAGGGTTGATATTCTCTTTCTTTAGTTGCAAACCGGTCAGCTATATACGTTGTCTGTGGATCCCTCCCGAAGTAGCCGTATGTATTTGTTTGGTGTGGGGACAAGAACAGAAACCTCCTCGTTCTTTCCTTTGGAAGCAACAATTCTTCATACAAATACCTTCAATTACAATATAAAAATGGATTACACCAATGACATCAATACTTAAATGGAAAGACTAAAAAAATATTGTACACTTTAAGCCTGATTTAGTACCTGATATATACGGAAATAACGGAGGCAGATACCCATTCATGATTTACAATTTCTCTGATATTTTCAGTATTGATCATCTCAATGATATGCTGACCAAAAATATTTTGTTCCATCTCTATATCCAATTGGTCATCATTTTTCATATTCTTTCGTTCATGTATTTTAAGAAAATTCAAATATTCCAGAGAAATTGTAGTTGAACCAGCTGTAGGAGGGTTGGCCTCAGAGTTGCCTCCTTTATTTTCTAGGGTTGTAATTGACTCCTTTGTATATCCAGACACTCTGCCCTTGCCTTTAGATTTTGCAGGTGCCTGGAAATTTTGCACTTCAATATGCCAGTTAGTGATCAACTAATGTAATAAATATATGCCGTATATGAAAAGGTGGAAAAATGCAATTACATACCATATTAATTACAACCACGAGATCAATTGGCCATGCCACATAAGTACCTATTGCATCTCTTACTGTCATTACATCTGCATCATCGATAGGTACCGGCAATGGCGCATCCCCCTCAGTTGCAACATCAACTCCAACTTTCACATGGTTAAGGGGTATTGGTCCAAAGTGCGCGTGTAACACCCGGCTCATTGTATACTTTACCCATACCAACCATACGATAGTTTGGGGTTGATAAATATAGTCGACATGAGTTGACGCCTAATCCAATGATAGATGAATAAGCTGTGAATTAAGGCATCCAATTGAATGTATTTAATCGCGAATGCAATACTAGTAAAAAAAAAAGGCATGCATTACCTCTGAAGCCTCGATGGCAGATGGTAGAGTGCAACTATCTTTGACGCTTCTTTGGGCTGTGAAATTAGCCTCGCCTCTCCTCATCCTCCTTTTTTTTCAGCTTTTCTTCCAAAATGTTCAATCTTTCCGAGAGTTGAGACACCAATGTCTCCCACCTTTTCGCTTCGTAGTTATGTTTTGCACGACCTTCGTGTGGGAAGTAGTCTTTTTGAGAGACGCCAAAACCCACACCCCTAACACGACCAGGGGTTCTCTCGGCACACCTAGGGCTTTAGCAAGAATATCCTGGCGACCAAAATCTTGTATTTCTCCTCTCTCACTGCAGATCGTGATGAGTTCCTCCTCCGACACATAGTTATTGGTGAAATGCAAATGTTAAAATTATTATATATTATCATAAGAAAATAACAAATGAAAATGTAAACGTTAGTCTACTAACACATTTATTCCACACAGTCTGCGTATTTTTGTTGTCAATTACACCCGCCTTATTCTCGCGGGCTTTCCTCCACACAATATGGCGTTTAATTTTCTTAACTTCTGCCCCGCCTCCCTGCATCTGTATATTGAGATAATATATATTAACCAAACAGTTTAAAAGTCATATTTACCACACATGCAGTTAAATATATATATACATACCAATTCATCTCAATGTCAAGCATACCCCTTACGTGATGCTTTGTAAGGGCATGCAGGATCTAATTGCGATTTTCATTGCTTAATTTCTATTCAGACACATATAAGTAATATTAATACATGGTTAATGTCATATGTACGTATACATATAATTATAAGGACTAACGTGATATTAAACATACCAGGAATCGAGCATCTCCTGTGCGTATTGCTATAAAATCTATCCACTCATCCCTTGATATGTGTGGATATTGTGATGGAGGTTCCTCTATGATACTCCCGTTGGCATCTCTTAGAAATTTTTTGGTCAATCTAGTTCTGAATGCCCTATGTAGGTTACCAGCTTCCTGAAGTACAAATTTTTTCCGAGATTCATCAACATTAAAAGACATCTGCAAAACAATATAAACAACGTGTCAAAGTAAGTATGTTTACATAGTTTACAATATAATTCATCAATTTTAACAATTACCTGTACATCAGCCCATATGCTCTCTTTGAAAGCATCCAAAGCTTCATCCTTCCAATTAGAACAAATAATTGGGACCGTTTGCCGAACAACGGCCCCAATGTAACTCTTCAATATTTTACCATTAGCACGAATTGGTTGGTCCAAATAATTCCATTCAACCTAATAAAAATAATAAAGTAATTAAATCTAGATATCAAACAACATTATGAAATCCTTATATTAGTAAGTAAATTACATCAAATTTTTGTCCTTTACTCCTAGCGCGGATGACCGCCTTCATAACTGTTGGCCCACGTCTCGTCACTTTGGCAACACTAGAATTACTTGAAGATGCCATTTACCTACAAAAATATTAGACACAAGTAAAACATCAATGGACATTAATATAATATTAATTGATGCAAAATATAAAACAACAATTGATAACAAAATCAACACTAGCATTACCGGAATATGCTAACTATAATATAAAAGGATCAAAAAGTTCATTTAAACACAAACACTACATACATGTTTAAGTCAACCTTTTTCTTTTCTTCATTGGATTGAGATTTGTTTGTCCTTTATTAGTACGAAATGGTGGATTGACCAAAAGCCCTCATCATGATCATCTCTCATATACATACCATCATCCCTAGTTGGATCAATCTCAAGTGATTGTAATGTCCCGACGAAAGGATCATCTTCAATATCAACATCTCCATGGTCTTGATCATCAATCTTAGTAATTATTTTGTTAGTCAAAAGAACAATGGACCTTTTCATATCAGCTGGATCAGTGACATAGAACACTTGTTGAGCTTGAGATGCTAATATAAAAGGCTCATCTTTATACCCCACCCTATTAAGATCCACTTGCATGAACCCTGACTCATCAATCTGAACACCGTTATTATTGTCAACCCACTTACAACCAAACACACCAACCTTAAACTTTGTGTAATCCAACTCCCATATGCGTTCAATGACGCCGAAGTATGACATATTTGCATATATCGGGTTTCTATCTTTGGCACTTGAGATATGCATCGACTGAGCTACAAGAGTCACACCACTGTTTTGCATTGTACTCCGACCATCTTGTTCTTTTGTATAGAATCTGAACCCATAAATTTGATAACCGGGAAAAGAGAAGACATCCAAACTTGGACCTTTGTCTAACCATCTCAATCTATTTGAAATCAAGTAGCATTTTCAATCAACTCGCATAAATGTGATCTCTTAGCCTCGTTATAAAACAACGATTGTGTTCTCTAGTTAGCCAATTTTGATTCTTATTTGGATACAAACTCTTAAGCATGTCCTTGTGTTTTTCAACATATGGCTCAACCTCATCGGCATTGTGCAGAACATATAAGTGTGCTTGCTCCCATTCTGTCCTTGATATAGTCACTATTTCAGTTCCAGTAATTCCTTGCCCCATCATTCTCCATGTGTGACGAGACTTTGGCAGCCCTATAGAATCAGCATTGGATAGGTATTCGGTACAGAATTCAACAGCTTCTTCGACAATATACCGTTCAACAATACAACCTTCTGGTCGTGATCGATTTTTCACATACCCTTTTAATATCTTCATATAACGCTCAATCGGGTACATCCATCTCATATAAGCTGGCCCACACAGTTGTGTCTCTCTAACAAGGTGAATGGTTAGATGAACCATTATGTCAAAGAATGAAGGTGGAAAGTACATCTCAAGCTCGCATAAAGTCACAACAATTTCTCTTTGCAATGATGGCAACTTCCCAGGGTCAATCACTTTGCTGCAAATTGCCTTGAAGAAGAAACATAGTTTAGTTAAGGCCCCCCGCACTTTGTTAGGTAAAATAGACCGTATACCAATGGGTATCAACTGCTCCATGAGAACATGACAATCGTGGGACTTTAGACCTTTTAACTTGAGATCTTTCATCGATACGAGGTTCCTAATGTTTGAAGAGTACCCTTCCGGAACCCTAACTCCTTCAAGAAACTTACAAAAAACAGTTTTTCTTTTCTAGATAGAGTGTAAGCAGCCGGAGGAAGATATGTACTTTTACCCTTCTTCGTCGGTCCCAATTCTCTTCTTATTCCCATACTAACCAAGTCCAACCTTGCATTGATGCCATCTTTAGTCTTCCCCGGCACATTGAGTAACGTACCAATGACACTATCACATATATTTTTTTCAACGTGCATCACATCGAGGAAATGTCTTACATATAATGATTTCCAATATGGCAACTCAAAGAAAATCGACCTTTTCTTCCACCCTCTTGTGACAATATCTCTCGCAAAAGGTTTACCGAATTGGATATTCAAATCCTTTACCTTTTCAAAAAGTTGATCACCCGTCAACGGTGAAGGAGCTCTACCTTCTTCCGAGTTCCCATTGAACGCCTTTCTCCACCACCGGTAATGATGACTTGGATGCAAAAATCTACGATGCCCAAGAAAGACATTCTTCTTACAATGTTCTAACCGCATCCAATCCGCACCCTCTTCACATATAGGGCATGCACACTGACCCTTGATGCTATATCCTGACAGATTACCGTAGGCTGGAAAATCATTAATTATGCCAAACAACATAGCTCTCAAATTGAAACTTTCTTCCTTATACCCATCATACACCTCCACACCTGTCTCCCACAGTTGTTTCAAGTCTTCAATCAAAGGAGTCAAATAGACGTCTATATCATTTCCTGGTTGTTTGGGCCCAAAAATTAACATAGATAACATCATAAATTTGCGCTTCATGCATAGCCATGGGGATAGGTTATAAATCACCAAAATCACAGGCCATGTACTGTGAGAGCTACTTTGAACACCATGCGGGTTAAATCCGTCAGTAGCCAATGCAAGTCGTAGGTTTCTTGATTCTTGCCCAAAATCAGGATAATCATGATCAAATTTCTTCCATTGAGGAGAATCTGCCGGGTGCCGCAGCTTGCCATCTTTGATCCTTTCATCCTCATTCCATGTCAAGTGCTTTGAATCTTCCGAACTACGGTACATGCGCCTAAATCTGGGTATTATGGGAAAATACCACACAACCTTCTCTGGATCTGATTCTTTCTTCTTATATCGTGAGGCATTACATTTAGGACACATCTTTAACGATGCATATTCATTCCGAAATAAAATGCAATCGTTAGGACAAGCATGTATCCTCTCGTAGCTCATGCCAATAGAGCGTAACATTTGTTTAGCCTCATATGTCCGACTAAGAAGCACATTATCCTCCGGCAACATGTCTTTCAATAGTGTGAGTAAGTCCATAAAGCTCTTATCAGTCCATCCGTTGCCCGATTTCAAGTTATACAACTTTAACATCGCCGACAATCTTGTGAATTTAGTACAGCCATCATACAATGGTTGCTCTGCATCACTTACCAACCTCTCAAACATTTGAGGACAATCCCGAAGATCCTCTTCAACAGCATTTGCAATGTCTTCAAAACGATCGCCCTCATAAGTATTTGTGCCGGTATCGTATGATGAATATCTCACACGATTCCTCATTTCACTAGACTCAGCTCTTGTCTCGCCATGTTTTGTCCAACATGTATAACTTTGATCGATTCCATTACACACTAAATGTTCTTCCAAATCGGCTGCACTAACTCGCCTTGCATAACAACAATCTAAACAAGGACATATGATTGTACTAGGGTTTTCCGCATGCCAAACTGCAAACCTAATGAACTCTTGCACCCCATCCTCATACTCCTTCGTTAAACGATTGGCAGACATCCATTTCCGATCCATGCTTTCCCGATCTACAAAAATATTTATTAAACATATTTACTTTGAGTTTAGAGTGGTTGATGTCTACATGCAATGTGAACCAACAACAGTCTGTGATAGCTATCCAACAACAAAATGCTTGTGAATCTAGAGATAATCAGAAATAGTCACACTGTCGAAGATCAGTCAAGCATACAATCGAAACATACATTCAAACCATTGAACCGCTGAAGATCTAATCCATTAAAGGAAGTTTTTCTTTTTTCCAGAGACACCCTTATCTATGCCCTTCTCATCAAGAGTCCCATGTCAAAAGGATTTATTTCAATATGAAAAATAGATGGTAATACATCATGAAAATGACAAAAAAAATGGTATTGGAGGGGTATAAAAAGAAAACATAACTGACGAACTGACCAAAAAGCATCCATTTTTCCCATAAGAAATTCTTTTTCATATCATACTAGCAGGATTCACCTAGGTACTAAGTTGCAGAAATTTATTTGCCCTGCATACAAGTCTTCTATGTAATTTACTTTGCATTAAATCAAAGATTGCAATAGCTAATAAGGGTTGTTTCTAATCATCTGACAACAAACAGCATTCATTTTCGTTCGCAATAGGGGAGAGGGACATAAAGACCTTTCCTCATTATCCAACAAAAGACTATAGAAGCCATATATCTATACAAACCCTGCAGGAACACAATATTTTCACCAAAACAGAACATAACACTCCTTATACTTTGAGAACAACACACTAGACAGCAGCTAGCAATCAAGAGATCTCAGTTATACACACCTGCTGGACTGATATTGTTCATTTGTTTTCCAAAACTATGAAAGTTTAGCCTAAAAAAATCAAGTTCCAGAATCCAAATAAGAAAATATAGGGTTTTACACACTCACCTATTCCCCTTAATCTTGAACCAGGCCTCTGCACAGTTATTGTGAGCAGCAGAATGCACCTTTAGCCAAATGCACAATCCCTCTACTTTAGCCAAATGCATCTTAATTTCAGGAAACCCCACTTTCAGTCTCCACCAATTCCACTGAACAATTAGTAGCATAAGAAGCTCTCTCAGAATCAGCTATCAAATCCATTGAATCCAGAATGATAAGTTTAAGTTTCAATAATAAAATAAAACCAGAAATTAATAACTGGATAAGGCTAGATGTCAAAGATTGTTAGGACTATCTGTATCCAGATTAGTAAGAAGTGCAGAATTTGCATCGAGGAAGGATCATGTAAAATTAATAACTTCAATACAAGCCTAGTGTGGGGCTTTAATTGCTATCAAGGTTTCATGGTGCCAAAAGAAAAGTCTTTGGTGGACAGACAACAACAACAACAAAAAATATTGTGAGATGAAAAGTATACATAGAATACCATAAATAAATTATTAGCCTGTAAGCAGGGTAAGCTCTCTATAACTTCCTCAGTAACAAAAAGATACCTATGATGGAGGAAATAGGTTATACAGAGAAGCGCATCGAATAGGCTATGAACATGATTAGAATGTCGCAAAATGACCTAAATCTAACAAAAGAAAACTTAAGCTTAGACGACAGATAGCATACAAGCAAGGGAATTATTCAATAAATTTACTTGACAGAGGGAGGAGCCTTTGTGTCTGAATCGAATGAAGGGTGGAAGGACCAAGTGTGGCACGCGCTGTTGTGGAAGAGGGTTAGGGCGCGAGAAAAATAAATGGAAGAGAAATGTAAACTCGCCTTTGAATGGATAGAGGGTGCGCGGCGGTGGCCGTTAGAGGGTTTAGCGGCGGCTAATCGAGATCTCAGCAGCGGAGGACGGCGGTGTTTGAAGCTGGATGGCAACCCTAGACAACAAAGGCGTAAGGTCAGTGATGAACTGAGGATGTTACGCAGAAACTAAGAATGGAAGGCGCGCATGGGTAATCAGCAAAGGACCTAAGATAGCGTTTCTAACATTAAACGCTATCTAAAGGTTACCTTTTAATAGCATTTCATTTTACAAATGCTATTAAAAGTTGATTTTATTTTATTTATTTATTGCAAATTAAAAAAGATAGCGTTTCCGTGTGGAACCGCTATCTTAGGTTGTTAGTTAAGATACCGTTTCCTCTTGGAAGCGCTATCTTTTCCTGCAGCTTGATTTTTAATAGCGGTTCCTTAAGGAAACGTTATCTTAGGTGATACCTAAGATAACATTTTCTTAAGGAACCGCTATTAAAAGTCCCCCCATCACTTTTAATAGCATTTCCGCACGGAAATGCTATAAAAGGTGCGTTATTAAAAGTATAATCTGTGGTAGTGTATTTTTGACCCAAAACCCTATTTTAAACTCAAAACCCTAATTCAAACCCTAAACCCTAACTTTGATCCTAAACAATAATTTTAACCCAAAACCCTAATTGTAACCCAAAGCCCTAATTTTGACTCCAATACCCAAATTTTAACCCCAAACCCTAATTCTAACCTTATTTTTGACCCAAACCCTATTTTAAACTCAAAACCTAATTCAAAACCTAAACCCTAATTTGGACCCTAAATTTGACCTAGAACCGTAATTTTGACACGAAACCCCAATTTTACCCAAAAGCCTAATTCTAACCCTAATTTTGACCCGAAACCCTAAATTTTAACCCAAAACCCTAATTCTAACCTTATTTATGACCCAAAACCCTATTTTTTAACACAAAGCACTAATTCAAACCCTAATTTCGAAACTAAACCCTAAATTTGATCCAGAACCCTATTTTTGATATGAAACCCTAGTTTTAACCCAAAACCTAAATTCAAACCCTAAACCCTAATTTGGACCCAAAACCCAAATTTTGACCCGAAATCCTAATTTTAACCCAAAGCCCTAATTTTGACACCAAACCCTAATTCTAACCGTATTTTTGACCCAAAACCCAATTTTAAACACAAAACCCTATTTCAAACCTTAAACCCTAATTTTCATCCGAAACCCTAAATTTGACCCTAAACCCTAATTTTGACCCGAAACCCAAATTTTAAACCACAACCCAAATTTTAACACAAAGCCCTAAGTTTGACCCAAAATCCTTATTCTAACCATATTTTTGACCCAAAATCCTATTTTTAACTCAAAACCCTAATTCAAACCCTAAACCCTATGTTTGAACCAAATCCCAAATTTTAACACAAAGCCCTAATTTTGACCTAAAACCCTTATTCTAACACTATTTTTGACCCAAAACCCTATTTTAAACTCAACCGTATTAAAAACCCTAAACCCTAATTTCTGCCCAAAACCCTAAATTTGACCCAGAACACTAATTTTGACCCGAAACCCTAAGTTTACCCAAAAGCCTAATTATTACCCTAATTCAAACCCTAAACCCTAATTTGGACCCTATACCCTAATTTTGACCCGAAACTCTAAATTTTAACCCAAAACCCTAATTTTAACTATATTTTTGACCCAAACCCCAATTTTAAACTCAAAACCCTAATTCAAACCATAAACCCTAATTTTGATCCTAAACACTAATTTTAACCCAAAACCCTAATTGTAACCCAAAGCCCTAATTTTGACCCAAAACCCTAATTCTAACCTTATTTTTGACCTAAAATCCTATTTTTAACTCAAACCCCTAATTCAAACCCTAAACACTAATTTTGACCCGAAACCCAAAATTTGACCCGAAACCCTAATTTTAACCCGAAACCCTAATTCTAACACTATTTCTGACCTAAAAACCTATTTTTAACTCAAAAACCTAATTCAAACCCTAAATCCTATGTTTGACCCAAAACCCTAATTTTGACCTAAAACCCTAATTCTAACCCTAATTTTGACCCTAAACTCTAAATTTGACCCCGAACCTAATTTTAACCCGAAACCCTAATTTTACCCAAAACCCTAATTCTAACCCAAATTCTAACCCTAAGCCCTAATTTTGACCCAGAACCTATTTTTAACTCAAAACCCTAATTCAAACACTAAACCCTAATTTGCACCAAAAAACCTAATTTTGACCCAAAACCCTAATTCTAACCTTATTTTTGACCCAAAACCCTATTTTTTACTCAAAACCTTAATTCAAACCCCAAACCCTAATTTTGACCCAAAACCCTAATTCTAACCCTATTTTGACCAAATACCCTATTTTTAACTCAAAGCCCAAATTCAAACCCTAAACGCTAATTTAGACCCTAAACACAAAATTTGACCCAAAAACCTAATTTTTACCCGTAACCCTTATTTTAACGCAAAACCCTAATTCTAACCCTATTTTGACCCAAAACCCTATTTCAAACCCTAAACCCTAAATCTGTCCCAGAACACTGATTTTGACCCGAAAGCCTAATTTTGACCCAGAACCCTAATTTTGACCCAATACCCAAATTTTAACTCAACCATAATTTTAACCCAAGACCCTAATTCTAACCCAATTTTTGACCCAAAACCCTATTTTAAACTCAAAACCTAATTCCACTGCAGTGATGCTTCTGCACTCCTTTTTGCTTAAAAAAAAAAAACTCAAAACCTAATTCAAACCCTAAACCCTAATTTGGACCCTAAATTTGACACATAACCCTAATTTTGACCCGAAACCCTAATTTTACCCAAAAGCCTAATTCTAACCCTAATTCAAACCCTAAACCCTAATTTTGACCCATAACCCTAATTTTGACCCGAAACCCTAATTGTAACCCAAAGCCCTATTTTTGACCCAAAACCCTAATTCTAACCCTATTTTGACCCAAAACCCTATTTTAAACTCAAAACCCTGTTTCAAACCCTAAACCCTAATTTTGACCCTAAACCCTAAATCTGACCCAAAACCATAATTTTGACCCAAAACCCTAACCCTATTTTTGACCCAAAACCCTATTTTTAACTCAAAACCTTAATTCTAACCCTAAACTATTTTTGAGCCAAAACCCTAATTTGGACCCAATACCCAAATTTTAACCCCAAACCCTAATTCTAACCTTATTTTTGACCCAAAACCATATTTTTAACTCAAAACCCTAATTCAAACCCTAAACCCTAATTTTGACCCTAAACCCAAAATTTGACCCAAAAACCTAATTTTGACCCGTAACCCTAATTTTAATGCAAACCCCTAATTCTAACCCTATTCTATTTTGGACCCAAAACCCTATTTTAAACTCAAAACCCTATTTCAAACCCTCAACCCTAAATCTCACCCAGAACCCTAATTTTGATCCGAAACCCTAATTTAAAACCAAAACCCTAATTCTAACCCTATTTTTAACTTAAAACCTTAATTCAAACCATAAACTCTAATTTTGACCCAAAACCCTAATTTGGACCCAAAACCCTAATTCTAACCCTATTTTGACCCAAAACCCTATCTTAAACTCAAAACCCTAATTCAAACCCTAAACCCTAATTTTGACCCTAAACCCAAAATTTGACCCAAAAACCTAATTTTGACCCGTAACCCTAATTTTAACGCAAACCCCTAATTCTAACCCTATTTTGGACCCAAAACCCTATTTTAAACTAAAAACCCTATTTCAAACCCTCAACCCTAAATCTGACCCAGAACCCTAATTTTGATCCGAAACCCTAATTTTAAACCAAAACCCTAATTCTAACCCTATTTTTAACTTAAAACCTTAATTCAAACCCTAAACTCTAATTTTGACCCAAAACCCTAATTTAGACCCAAAACCCTAATTCTAACCCTATTTTGACCCAAAACCCTATCTTAAACTCAAAACCCTAATTCAAACCCTAAACCCTAATTTTGACCCTAAACCCAAAATTTGACCCCAAAACCTAATTTTGACCCGTAACCCTAATTTTAACGCAAACCCCTAATTCTAACCCTATTTTAGACCCAAAACCCTATTTTAAACTCAAAACCCTATTTCAAACCCTCAACCCTAAATCTGACCCAGAACCCTAATTTTGATCCGAAACCCTAATTTTAAACCAAAACCCTAATTCTAACCCTATTTTTAACTTAAAACCTTAATTCAAACCCTAAACTCTAATTTTGACCCAAAACCCTAATTTGGACCCAATACCCCTAATTCTAACCTAATTTTTGACCCAAAACCCTATTCTAAACTCAAAACCCTAATTCAAAACCTAAATTCTAATTTTGATCCTAAACCCTAAATTTGACCCAGATCACTAATTTTTTTCCAAAACCCTAATTCTAACCCTATTCTAAACTCAACCTAATCAAACCCTAAACCCTAAATTTGACCCATAACCGTAATTTTGACCCTAGACCCTAATTTTGACCCAGCACCCTATTTTTAACACAGCCCTAATTCAAACCTTATTTTTGACACAAAACCCTATTTTTAACACAAAGCCCTAA
Source organism: Sophora flavescens (assembly GCA_030762895.1). Lineage (NCBI taxonomy): Eukaryota > Viridiplantae > Streptophyta > Magnoliopsida > Fabales > Fabaceae > Sophora > Sophora flavescens. The sequence continues at coordinate 14,590,732 of JAUPTC010000010.1, read as the reverse complement.
TTCAAACCCTAATTTTGATACTAAACTCTAAACTTGACCCAGAACCCTAATTTTGATCCGAAACCCTAGTTTTAACCCTTAACCCAAATTCAAACCCCCCAACCCTAATTTTGATCCTAAACCTTAAATTTGACCCATTACCCAAAATTTTCCCAAAACCCTAATTTTAACCCAAAATCCTAATTCTAACCCTATTTTTGACCCAAAACCCTATTTTAAACTCACAACCTAATTCAAACCCTAAACCTTAATTTTTATCCTAAACACGAATTCTAATCCTATTTTAAACTCAAAACCTAATCAAACCCTAAACCCTAATTGGACCCTAAATTTGACCCAAAACCCTAATTCTAACCCTATTTTTGACCCAAAATCCTATTTTTAACTCAAAACCCTAATTCAAACCCTAAACCCTTATTTTGACCCTAAACCCTGAATCTGACCCAAAACCCTAAGTTTAGCCCGAAACCCTAATTCTAACCCTATTTCTGACCCAAAAACCTATTTTTAACTCAAAAACCTAATTCAAACCCTAAACCCTATGTTTGACCCAAAACCCTAATTTTAAACCAAAGCCCTAATTTTGACCTAAAACCCTAATTCTAACCCAAATTTTGACACAAAACCCTATTTCAAACCCTAAACCCTAAATTTGACCCCGAACCCTAATTTAGACCCGAAACACTAATTCTAACCCTATTTTTGACTCAAAAACCTATTTTTAACCCAAAGCCCTAATTCAAACCATAAACCCTAATTTTGATCCTAAACACTAATTTTAACCCAAAAACCTAATTGTAACCCAAAGCCCTAATTTTGACCCAAAACCCTAATTCTACCTTATTTTTGACCCAAAACCCTATTTTAAACTCAACCCTATTTCATACCCTAAACCCTATATTTGACCCTAAACCCTGAATCCGACCCAGAACCCTAATTTTGACTCAAAACCCTAATTCTAACCCTATTTTTGACCCAAAACACTATTTTAAACTCAAAACCTAATTCAAACCCTAAACCCTAATTTGGACCCTGAACCCTAAATTTGACCCAGAACCCTAATTTTGACCCAGAACGCTAATTTTGACCCGAAAACCTAATTTTAAACCAAAAACCTAATTTTAACCCAAAGCCCAAATTTTGACCCAAAACCCTATTTCTAACCCTATTTTTGACCCAAAATCCTAATTTTAACTCAAACCCCTAATTCAAACCCTTAACCCGAATTTTGACCCTAAACCCAAAATTTGACCCGAAACCCTAATTTTAACCCGAAACCCTAATTCTAACCCTATTTCTAACTTGAAAACCTATTTTCAACTCAAAAACCAAATTCAAACCCTAAATCCTATGTTTGACCCAAACCCCTAATTTTGACCTAAAACCCTAATTCTAACCCTAATTATGACCCAAAACCCTATTTCAAACCCTTAAACCCTGATTTTGACCCTGAACCAAATTTTGACCCGAAACCCTAATTCTAACCCTAAGCCCTAATTTTGACCGAGAACCCTATTTTTAACTCAACCCCTAATTCTACCCCTATTTATGACCCAGAACCCTAATTTTGACACGAAACCCTAATTTTAAACCAAAACCCCAATTCTAACCTTATTTTTGACCCAAAACCCTATTTTAAACTCAAAACCCTAATTCAAATCCTAAACCCTAATTTTGATCCTAAACACTAAGTTTGACCCAGAACCCTAATTTTTTTCCAAAACCCTAATTTTCACTCAAAACCCTAATTTTAACCCAAAACCCTAATTCTAACGCTATTTTAAACTCAACCAAATCAAATCCAAAACCCTAATTTGGACCCTAAACTTGACCCAGAACCCAAATTTTGATCTGAAACCCTAATTTTACCAAAAAGCCTAATTCTAACCCCTAAACCATAAATTTGACCCAGAACCCTAATTTTGACCCGAAACCCTAATTTTAAACCAAAACCCTAATTTTAACCCAAAACCCTAATTTTAACCCAAAGCCCTAATTTTGACCCAAAACCCTAACTCTAACCCTTTTTTTGACCCAAAATCCTATTTTTAACTCAAAACCCAAATTCAAACCCTAAACCCTAATTTTGACCCGAAACCCTAATTTTAACCCGAAACCCTAATTCTAACCCTATTTCTGACCCAAAAACCTATTTTTAACTCAAAACCCTAATTCAAACCCTAAACCATATGTTTGACCCAAAACCCTAATTTTAACCCAAAGCCCTAATTTTGACCTAAAACCCTTATTCTAACCCTATTATTGACCCAAAACCCTAGTTCAAACCCGAAACCCTAATTTTACCCAAAACCCTAATTCTAACCCTAAGCCCTAATTTTGACCCAGAACCCTAATTTTAACCCAAAACCCTAATTCTAAACCTATTTTTGACCCAAAAACCTATTTTTAACTCAACCCTAATTCAAACCCTAAACCCTAATAATAACCCTATTTTTGACCAAAAACCCTATTTTAAACCCAAAACCTAATTCAAACCCTAAACCCTAATTTGGACCCTAAATTTGACTCAGAACCGTGATTTTGACCAGAAACCCTAATTTTACCCAAAAGCCTAATTCTAACCCTAATTCAAACCCTAAACCCAAAACCCTAATTTTGACCCAAAACACAAGTTTGGACCCAAAACCCTAATTCTAACCCTATTTTGACCCAAAACCCTATCTTAAACTCAAAACCCTAATTCAAACCCTAAACCCTAATTTTGAACCTAAACCATAAATTTGACGCAATACCCTACTTTTAACCCAAAACCCTAATTCTAACCCAATTTTTGACCCAAAACCCTATTTTAAACTCAAAACCTAATTCAAACCCTAAACCTTAATTTTGATCCTAAACCCTAATTCTAATCCTATTTTAAACTCAAAACCTAATCAAACCCTAAACCCTAATTTGGACCCTAAATTTGATCCAAAACCCTAATTCTAACCCTATTTTTGACCCAAAATCCTATTTTTAACTCAAAACCCTAATTCAAACCCTAAACCCTAATTTTGACCCTAAACCCCATATTTGACCCAAAACCCTAAGTTTAGCCCGAAACCCTAATTCTAACCCTATTTCTGACCCAAAAACCTATTTTTAACTCAAAAACCTAATTCAAACCCTAAACCCTATGTTTGACCCAAAACCCTAATTTTAACCCAAAACCCTAATTTTAACCCAAAGCCCTAATTTTGACCTAAAACCCTAATTCTAACCCTAATTTTGACACAAAACCCTATTTCAAACCCTAAACCCTAATTTTGACCCTAAACCCTAAATTTGACCCCGAACCCTAATTTTGACCCGAAACACTAATTCTAACCCTATTTTTGACTCAAAAACCTATTTTTAACCCAAAGCCCTAATTCCAACCATAAACCCTAATTTTGATCCTAAACACTAATTTTAACCCAAAACCCTAATTGTAACCCAAAGCCCTAATATTGACCCAAAACCCTAATTCGACCTTATTTTTGGTCCAAAACCCTATTTTAAACTCAACCCTATTTCAAACCCTAAACCCTATATTTGACCCTAAACCCTATATTTGACCCTAAACCCTGAATCTGTCCCAGAACCCTAATTTTGACTCAACCCTGATTTGGACCCAATACCCTAATTTTAACCCAAAACCCTAATTCTAACCCTATTTTTGACCCAAAACCCTATTTTAAACATAAAACCTAATTCAAACCCTAAACCCTAATTTGGACCCTGAACCCTAAATTTGACCCAGAACCCTAATTTTGACCAGAAACCCTAATTTTACCCAAAAGCCTAATTTTGACCATGAACGCTAATTTTGACCCGAAAACCTAATTTTAAACCAAAAACTTAATTTTAACCCAAAGCCCAAATTTTGACCCAAAACCCTATTTCTAACCCTATTTTTGACCCAAAATCCTAATTTTAACTCAAACCTAATCAACCCTAAACCAATTTTGACCCTAAACCCAAAATTTGAGCCAAACCCTAATTTTAACCCAAAACCTAATTCTAACCCTATTTCTGACTTAAAAACCTATTTTTAACTCAAAAACCTAATTCAAACCCTAAATCCTATGTTTTACCCAAACCCCTAATTTTGACCAAAAACCCTAATTATAACCATAATTTTGACCCAAAACCCTATTTCAAACCCTTAAACCCCGATTTTGACCCCGAACCAAATTTTGACCAAAACCCTAATTCTAACCCTAAGCCCTAATTTTGACCGAGAACCCTAATTTTAACTAAAACCCTAATTCTACCCCTATTTACCACCCCAACCCTAATTTTGACCGAAACCCTAATTTTAAACCAAAACCCTAATTCTAACCCTATTTGTAACTCAAAACCTTAATTCAAACCCTAAACTCTAATTTTGACCCAATACCCAAATTTTAACCCCAAACCCTAATTGTAACCTTATTTTTGACCCAAACCCCTATTTTAAACTCAAAACCCTAATTCAAACCCTAAACCCTAATTTTGATCCTAAACACTAAGTTTGACCCAGAACCCTAATTTTTTTCCAAAACCCTAATTTTCACTCAAAACCCTAATTTTAACCCAAAACCCTAATTCTAACCCTATTTTAAACTCAACCAAATCAAATCCAAAACCCTAATTTGGACCCTAAACTTGACCCAGAACCCAAATTTTGATCTGAACCCCTAATTTTACCAAAAAGCCTAATTCTAACCCCTAAACCATAAATTTGACCCAGAACCCTAATTTTGACCCGAAACCCTAATTTTAAACCAAAACCCTAATTTTAACCCAAAACCCTAATTTTAACCCAAAGCCCTAATTTTGACCCAAAACCCTAACTCTAACCCTTTTTTGACCCAAAATCCTATTTTTAACTCAAAACCCAAATTCAAACCCTAAACCCTAATTTTGACCCGAAACCCTAATTTTAACCCGAAACCCTAATTCTAACCCTATTTCTGACCCAAAAACCTATTTTTAACTCAAAACCCTAATTCAAACCCTAAACCCTATGTTTGACCCAAAACCCTAATTTTAACCCAAAGCCCTAATTTTTACCTAAAACCCTTATTCTAACCCTATTATTGACCCAAAACCCTAGTTCAAACCCGAAACCCTAATTTTACCCAAAACCCTAATTCTAACCCTAAGCCCTAATTTTGACCCAGAACCCTAATTTTAACCCAAAACCCTAATTCTAAACCTATTTTTGACCCAAAACCCTATTTTTAACTCAACCCTAATTCAAACCCTAAACCCTAATAATAACCCTATTTTGACCAAAACCTATTTTAAACCAAACCTAATTCAAACCCTAAACCTAATTTACCTAAATTTGTAAATTTTGACCAAACCTAATTTTACCCAAAGCCTAATTCTAACCTAATTAAACCTAAACCCAAACCCTAATTTTGACCCAAAACACAAGTTTGGACCCAAAACCCTAATTCTAACCCTATTTTGACCCAAAACCCTATCTTAAACTCAAAACCCTAATTCAAACCCTAAACCTAATTTTGAACCTAAACCATAAATTTGAAATACCTACTTTTAACCCAAAACCCTAATTCTAACCCAATTTTTGACCCAAAACCCTATTTTAAACTCAAAACCTAATTCAAACCCTAAACCTTAATTTTGATCCTAAACCTAATTTAATCTATTTTAAACTCAAAACCTAATCAAACCCTAAACCTAATTTACCTAATTTGATCCAAAACCCTAATTTAACCCTATTTTTGACCCAAAATCCTATTTTTAACTCAAAACCCTAATTCAAACCCTAAACCCTAATTTTGACCCTAAACCCCATATTTGACCCAAAACCCTAAGTTTAGCCTGAAACCCTAATTCTAACCCTATTTCTGACCCAAAAACCTATTTTTAACTCAAAGACCTAATTCAAACCCTAAACCATGACCCAAAACCCTAATTTTAACCCAAAACCCTAATTTTAACCCAAAGCCCTAATTTTGACCTAAAACCCTAATTCTAACCCTAATTTTGACACAAAACCCTATTTCAAACCCTAAACCCTAATTTTGACCCTAAACCCTAAATTTGACCCCGAACCCTAATTTTGACCCGAAACACTAATTCTAACCCTATTTTTGACTCAACAACCTATTTTTAACCCAATGCCCTAATTCAAACCATAAACCCTAATTTTGATCCTAAACACTAATTTTAACCCAAAACCCTAGTTGTAACCCAAAGCCCTAATTTTGACCCAAAACCCTAATTCTACCTTATTTTTGGCCCAAAACCCTATTTTAAACTCAACCCTATTTCATACCCTAAACCCTATATTTGACCCTAAACCCTATATTTGACCCTAAACCCAATAACCCTAATTTTGACTCAAAACCTAATTTGGACCCAATACCTAATTTTAACCCAAAACCCTAATTCTAACCCTATTTTTGACCCAAAACCCTATTTTAAACATAAAACCTAATTCAAACCCTAAACCCTAATTTGGACCCTAAACCCTAAATTTGACCCAAACCCTAATTTTGACCAAAACCTAATTTTACCCAAAAGCCTAATTTTGACCCGAAACCTAATTTTGACCAAAACCTAATTTTAAACCAAAACTTAATTTAACCAATTTTGACCCAAAACCCTATTTCTAACCCTATTTTTGACCCAAAATCCTAATTTTAACTCAAACCCCTAATTCAAACCCTAAACCCAATTTTGACCCTAAACCCAAAATTTGAGCTAATTTTGACCCGAAACCCTAATTCTAACCCTATTTCTAACTTAAAAACCTATTTTTAACTCAAAAACCTAATTCAAACCCTAAATCCTATGTTTGACCCAAACCCCTAATTTTGACCTAAAACCCTAATTCTAACCCTAATTTTGACCCAAAACCCTATTTCAAACCCTTAAACCCTGATTTTGACCCCGAACCAAATTTTGACCCGAAACCCTAATTCTAACCCTAAGCCCTAATTCTAACCCTATTTTGACCCAAAACCCTATCTTAAACTCAAAACCCTAATTCAGACCCTAAACCCTAAATTTGAACCTAAACCATAAGTTTGACCCAATACCCTAATTTTAACCCAAAACCCTAATCTAACCCTATTTTTGACCCCAAACCCTATTTTAAACTCAAAACCCTAATTCAAACCCTAAACCCTAAATTTGATCCTAAACACTAATTTTAACCCAAAACCCTAATTGTAACCCAAAGCCCTGATTTTGACCCAAAACCCTAATTCTAACCCTAAATTTGACCCAAAACCCTATTTTAAACTCTAAACCTAATTCAAACCCATAAACCCTAATTTGGACCCTAAACCCTAAATTTGACCCAGAACACTAATTTTGACCTGAAACCCTAAGTTTACCCAAAAGCCTAATTTTGACCCAAAACCCTAATTTGGACCCGAAACCCTAAATTTTAACCCAAAACCCTAATTCTAACCCTATTTTGACCCAAAATCCTTTCTTAAACTCAAAACCCTAATTCAAACCCTAAACCCTAATTTTGACCCTAAACCCCAAATTTGGACCCAAAACCCAAGTTTTGACCCTAAACCCCAAATTTGGACCCAAAAACCTAATTTTGACCCGTAACCCTAATTTTAACGCAATACCCTAATTCTAACCCTATTTTTCACCCAAAACCCTATTTTAAACTCAAAACCCTATTTCAAACCCTAAATCCTAATTTTGACCCGAAAGCCTAATTTTAAACCGAAACCCTAATTTGGACCCAATACCCAAATTTTAACTTAACCATAATTTTAACCCAAGACCCTAATTCTAACCCTTTTTTTGACCCAAAACCCTATTTTAAACTCAAAACCTAATTCAAACCCTAAACCCTAATTTGGAACCTAAATTTGAATCAGAACCGTGATTTTGACCCGAAACCCTAATTTTACCCAAAAGCCTAATTCTAACCCTAATTCAAACCGTAAACCCAAAATCCTAATTTTGACCCAAAACACAAGTTTGGACCCAAAACCCTAATTCTAACCCTATTTTGACCCAAAACCCTATCTTAAACTCAAAACCCTAATTTTGAACCTAAACCATAAATTTGACCCAGTACCCTAATTTTAACCCAAAACCCTAATTCTAACCCTATTTTTGACCCAAAACCTATTTTAAACTCAAAACCTAATTCAAACCCTAAATCCTAAATTTGACCCAGAACCCTAATTTTGACCTGAAACCCTAATTTTACCCAAAAACCTAATTCTAACCCTAAACCCTAATTTTGACCCAGAACCTTAATTTTGACCCGAAACCCAAAATTGTAACCCACAACCCGAATTTTAACCCTATTTTTGACCCAAAACCCTATTTTAAACTCAAAACCCTAATTCAAACCCTAAACCCTAAATTTGATCCTAAACACTAATTTTAACCCAAAACCCTAATTGTAACCCAAAGCCATGATTTTGACCAAAAACCCTAATTCTAACCCTATTTTTGACCCAAAACCCTATTTTAAACTCAAAACCCTATTTCAAAACCTAAACCCTAATTTTGACCCTAAACACTGAATCTGACCCAGAACCCAAATTTTGACCCAAAACCCTAATTTTAAACCAAAACCCTAATTCTAACCTTATTTTTGATCCAAAACCCTATTTTTAACTCAAAACATTAATTCAAACCCTAAACTCTAATTTTGAGCCAAACCCCTAATTTGGACCCAATACCCTAATTTTAACTCAAAACTAGGGTTTCTCTTCCAGTGATCTTCTAGGGTTTTGCATGATCTTCATGGCTAACGATCCTATTGTTCCATGGAGTTTCCTTGCTCCCCTTTCTTCTCCTTCGAATTGTCCTGCTCCGCCTCCAAAAAAGTCCTTCGCACAGGCGGTTTCTACTTCTTTTGACATTCCTATTAACCAACTCCCAAAACCTTGCTTGAAGGGTGACAAATGGGCGATAAAGATTTCTGAATCTGAATACCAGGCTGGTGTCCAAGAATGCCAAAACCTAGTCCATGGTCGTCTCATCCTGTCCAAGGGAGATTCTCCAATAAAACTGGGTGACTTGCGATCCAAGCTTCTCAAGGTTTGGAAACCTATCGCTACATGGTCTGTAGTTTCGCTGGGAAAAGGCTTCTATGAGTTCAGTTTCTCCTCCTTAGAGGATCAACGCCGAATCAGATCTGCTGGGGTTTGGAATTTGAACCCTGGTGTGCTGAGATTGTCATCTTGGATCCCGGATTTTAACCCTAATACCTTACGTCAAACCCATGCACAATGTTGGGTCCGGCTCCATGGTTTGCCCCAAGAATATTGGCGGCCAAAGATCTTGTTCGAGATTGGTGGTGGTATTGGTGTGCCAATTGCATTAGATGAAGTTACTATGACAAGATCTTTCGGCCACTTTGCTAGAATCCTCATTGAGATTGATCTTACTATGGATCTGCGAGATAGGATCCTTGTGGAGAGAGAAGACTTCGCTTTCTTTGTTGATATAGAATATGAGAGACTCCCATCATTCTGCTCATCTTGCAAAATAATTGGTCACTCCAGTGCTAATTGCAGAAAGCATAAACCAGGAGGATCTTCGGCTCCTAAGGACTTGAATGTGGTTCAGAAAAATATGCCAAAAAAGGTAGTGCAATATGTGCCAAAAACAAATCAAGGAAATACTGAGCCCCCGAAGGAAACACCAAGGATTACTGGGGATAAAGGCAAAGGAGTTGCTTATGCAGATCATAATATTGAACCAAATTTGGTTCAGGTAGCAGGCACCAGCAAATCCAACTTAATCTCTGTGGAGACAGTCATTGCACCAGATGATTTTTTGGGAGTTAATAATGTCCCATGCACTGAGCCTGAAACTCAAGTTTCCACTAATCCTCTTCTAGGATTTGTTCAGCCCTCGGATCCTTTGAATGTGGCAGAGGTGCTTTAACCTATCTGTGGGGTCATGCAACACTCTCCTGCAGAATGTGAGCCCATCTCTCCTATCCAACAGTCTGTCTCCACTACTGAGACTTGTGTGGCAGATACTCCTGTGGACTTCTCCCCTTCACAGCACAATGATCAAGTTTTGCTTGCAGGCAATGGGATCCCTGAGCCTCCTCAAGGTAATACCCCCCTTGCTTCAAAGCCGTTAGGGAGTTGCACTATTAGTGTCACTCCTGACAGTGATATCAGGAATCAAGTTGTGACTTCTGATTTGCAAATTGTCAGTCGGTTTTGGGGTCATGAGGAAGACATTCTTGATGTTGCCATTGGGGGGTCTCAGCCCCCTCTAACTGGAAGGGCTGACCCTAGTAAATACCTCTTGACCTCTCAAGAAGATGATTTTTCAAATGTCATTTCTAAGTCTAAAAATAAAAAATTAAGGCAAAAGGCTGCTAAGGCAGCACAGCAGGAAAAAACCTTTGCCCGATTAAGGGGTGGACCTACACAGTTTGCCTAATGAAAATCATATATTGGAATTGTAGGGGTTTTGGAAATCCTAGTACAAGGTTGGTTTTCAAGCATTTCTGTATGGCCAACAAACCAGATTTTGTCTTCATTTCTGAGCCGTGGATCAAGGTTTCTGATGTTTCAGACTCCTTTTGGAGGCAGCTTAACTTAAAGGTATTTTGCCTAAATGATAGAGGTAGTCTTCTGCCTAACATATGGGGGTTATATAGTACCCAGTTATCTCCTACATCTCTGTCATGCTCTACTCAGCAGTGTTCATTACAGATAAACATAGATGGAAAAGATTTTTTTGTCTCAGCTATTTATGCTAACACTTCTCATCTCGCTAGGAGATCCTTTTGGACAGAATTAATTAGTCTGCAGGTCAACAATCCTGGACCTTGGTGCATGCTTGGTGATTTTAATGCTGTTTTGGGATCCCATGAAGTTAGAGGCTCTTCCTTACCTCTCAAGGCTTCTTGTGAAGACTTTAAGAACTTCACTGATGCAGCCAGCCCGATCCATCTCCCTACTAGAGGAGCCCGGTTTTACTTGGAGTAATAGGAGAAGGGGGTCTGCTCACACTGAAAAACGGCTGGATAGATCCCTTTGTAATGAAGCTTGGCTAGACAATTGGAACTCCACCTATTGCTGTACCTTGATTAGATCCCAGTCTGACCACTTTCCCATAATGGTAACCTGCTCTAGTTCGGCTCAGTCCTTCCCTTCTGCTTTTAAATTTCATAAAATGTGGATTGGTCATCCGGATTGTTATAGGCTCATTAAGGATGTGTGGTGCAAGCCTGTTTATGGCTGTCCAATGTTTGTGCTCTCACAGAAGCTGAAATCCTTAAAAGTTGAACTAAAAAATTGGAACAAGCTAGTTTTTGGGAACGTGCATCATAGAGTTGAGACTGCCTTGGCTGCTGTGGATTCAGTCCAGCAACTTATTAACTCCAGAGGTGTGAGTGATGAGCTCATGGAGCAAGAAGTTCTAGCACAAACTGAATTGCAGCAGGCTCTTCAGTTTGAAGAGGAGTTTTGGAGAGAAAAATCCAGGATTGATTGGCATTGCCAAGGGGACAGAAACACTGATTTTTTTCATAGAATTGCAAAAACCAGATATGCTGCTAAATCCCTGAGTATGCTTAAGTGTGGAGATGCTATCATTGATGATGCAGGGGGCTTGGCTAGCCATGTCCTTGACTTCTTCTCTAATCTGTATGCAGTCCCTAATGATAGTCAACCTAATGATCTCATAAACAGGGTTATTCCCAATGCTGTTACAGCTGAGGAAAACAGTTTGTTGACAAGGCTGCCTTCTATGGAGGAAATAAAGAATGCTGTCTTTGCAATGAATGGTGAGGGTGCTCCTGGTCCTGATGGCTTCGGAGGTTGTTTCTACCAATCCTACTGGGATATCATTGGCACTGATGTGTGTAGGGCAGTCAATCAGTTTTTTGCTCAGAATTGGCTCTTGCCTAACATGAATTCAAATCTGGTAGTTCTGATTCCAAAAATGCCACATGCTGATAGAATTGAAGACTATAGACCTATTGCTTTAGCCAATTTTCAACTTAAAATCATTACAAAGGTGCTAGCTGACAGATTAGCAGATATTGCAGCCAGAATCATTTCTCCACAAAGAAAGAGGTTTTGTCAAGGGTAGAAACATCAAGGAGTGCATTTGTATTGCTTCAGAGGCTTGTAATTTGTTGGACTATAAGGCCTATGGTGGAAATCTGGCCCTTAAGCTTGACATTAAGAAGGCTTTTGACACATTGGACTGGAACTTCATTATTTCTGTTTTGAAAGCTTTTGGCTTCAATCTTACTTTCTGCAATTGGATCAAAACAATCCTTCACTCTGCTAAGCTATCCTTTCTGATCAATGGTAAACCAGAAGGTTTCTTTGCCTGTAAAAGAGGGGTTAGGCAGGGTGACCCTCTTTCACCTCTGCTTTTCTGTCTTGCTGAAGATGCCTTGAGTAGAGGAATTTCTGCCCTTGTCAGTTCTGGAGTGTTACAAACGATTTCTGGTCCTAGGGGCCTTGCTTCTCCTAGTCATGTCTTGTATGCTGATGATGTTCTTGTTCTATGTAAGGGTAGCAAGAGGGGTCTTGAAGCTCTGATGAGTCTCTTTGCTGAGTATGGAGCTGCTTCAGGTCAAAGGCTTAGCCTCAACAAGTGTAAATTCTACTCGGGTAGTATCTCCCCTAACAAGTCATCCAAACTTGCTCAGTTGCTTGGATTTTCTACTAGATCCTTTCCTTTCAATTATCTTGGTGTTCCAATTTTCAAGGGCAAGCCAAGAAGAATTCACTTGCAGCCTTTAGCGACATGTAATCACCTCCAAACTTGCCTCTTGGAAAGGTAAACTTCTTTCAATCATGGGAAGGGTTGAGCTTGTCAAGTCTGTGATTAACGAGATGATGCTTTATAGCTTTCATGTCTACTGTTGGCCCTCATCTGTTCTTAAGGATCTTGACAAATCCATTAGGAATTTTATTTGGTCTGGAGATCCTAATGTCAGGAAAATCTGCACAGTTGCTTGGAAGAAACTCTGCAGACCTGTTCTGGAAGGTGGATTGGGCATTAAATCTTTGTTAGCTCTCAATGATGCTGCTCTTCTGAAATTATCTTTTGAGTTGGTTTCCTCTTGTGCTGAATGGGCTACATTTCTTAGGAGCAGATTCTCTCATCACTGCAAGCCTGTCCCCACCTATGTCAAGTCTTCCTTATGGCCTGGCATTAAAAATCACATGCAGTCGGTTCTTAACAATTCAGTTTGGCAGATTGGAGATGGTTCATCAATTAACTTCTGGACTGACAAATGGCTCTCAAAGCCCTTGGCAGATCTGCTGCAAGTTCCTCACAGCCTGCAGCATAAACTGAAAGCCAAGCTTGCTGACTTTATAAGGGATGGCAGCTGGATTATTCCTGCATCTCTAATGGCTAACCTCCCAATTTTTGGTCAGGAGCTGCCTCATTTGGACATTCCTGCTTTCCCTGTAGTGGACACTCTGGTTTGGCAGCACTCAACCTCGGGTGGTTTATCTTTCAAAGAAGCTTTCCATTTCTTGGACATTAGGCATCCCATTTGTGACTGGTCTAAACTGATTTGGAATAGGGCAATTCCTCCCTCTAAGTCTTTTGTCATTTGGAGGCTTATTCATAATAAGTTGCCTACTGAAGATCAGCTTCAAAAGAGGGGCTGCTGCACTGTTTCTGTTTGCAGTCTTTGCTTGTCTGCAGCAGAAAGTGCAGACCACCTCTTCTTAGCTTGTCCCTTTGCAATGCAAATCTGCATCGCTTGGATCGGTCTTTTGACATGCGGTGGACACTTCTTATGTTTTCTCTATTCTCTCCCTTTACCATAAGCGAGTGGAGCACGCAAATGAAAGACACTATAACTTCAGCTATTGTTAATTCCTTTTGGATCATTTGGTTCTCAAGAAATAAACTGAAGTTTGATGATAGAACAATCACAGTGAGAGCAGCTACTAGCATGCTCAAAGCCTCCATTTCTTTGTCTGGTAATGCTTCTGTAAATAAAATGTTCTCCTCTCTTTGAGGAATTGAGAATCTTTGAGCTGCTGAGGATCAAAGGCCATCCGAGAGCCTCTCCTAAAATTCTCCATGTTGTTTGGACCCCTCCTCTACCAGGCTGGATTAAAGTAAATACAGATGGGGCCTCTAAAGGCTCTTCGGGACAAGCTGGTGGTGGGGCAATCTTTAGAGACAGTAGTGGAGCTACTCTTGGCTGTTTTGCTGAATTCTATGGGAATCAGGACTCTTTCTCTCTCTGAATCGCTTGCTTGCCATGACAATTTCAGATTCTTTGTTGAAAGGGGCTGGTCCCGATTATGGCTGGAATGTGACTCTTCTCTTGTGGTCCTTGCTTACTCGAACCCAGATATAGCTCCTTGGAAGATTAGAACTAAATGGAGAAACTGTATTGCTTTGGCCTCAAACTTAACTTTCTTGATCTCTCATGTTTTTAGAGAAGCTAATCACTGTGCTGATAAGCTAGCCAATTTTGGAGTCAGTTCTAAATGCTTCACTTGGTGGAGCCTGATTCCCAGTTTTATTAGGTATGATTTCTTCTGTAATAGGTGGGGCATGCCTAATTATAGATTCTTGTAATCCCCCCTCTGCTCATGGGTAAGGTCCTATGTCCCCCCATGTTTTCTTGTATTTTTTCTTTTTCTTTTGTTTTAATAATACTTTGGGGTGCTGCAGATGATTGGTAGTGGTTTTGGTGCCAACATAGTTGGGATGATTTCCACTGCAGTGATGCTTCTGCACTCCTTTTTGCTTAAAAAAAAAAACCCCTATTTTTTACCCAAAACCCTATTTTAAACTCAAAACCTAATTCAAACCCATAAACCCTAATTTGGACCCTAAACCCTAAATTTGACCCAGAACCCTAATTTTGACCTGAAACCCTAAGTTTACCCAAAAGCCTAATTTTGACCCAGAACCCTAATTTTGACCCGAAACCCTAAATTTAAACCCAAAACCCTAATTCTAACCCTATTTTGACCCAAAATCCTTTCTTAAACTCAACCCTAATTTTGACCCTAAACCCAAAATTTGGACCCAAAACCCAAGTTTTGACCCTAAACCCAAAATTTGGACCCAAAAACCTAATTTTGACCCGTAACCCTAATTTTAACGCAATACCCTAATTCGAACCCTATTTTTCACCCAAAACCCGATTTTAAACTCAAAACCCTATTTCAAACCCTAAACCCTAAATCTGACCCAGAACCCTAATTTCGACCCGAAACCCTAATTTTAAACCAAAACCCTAATTCTAACCCTATTTTTGACCCAAAACTCTATTTTTAACTCAAAACCTTAATTCAAACCCTAAACTCTAATTTTGACACAAAACCCTAATTTGGACCCAATACCCTAATTCTAACCTTATTTTTGACCCAAACCCTATTTTAAACTCAAAACCCTAAACCCTAATTTTGATCCTAAACCCAAAATTTTACCCAGAACCCTAATTTTAACTCAAAACCCTAATATTAACCCAAAACACTAATTCTAACCCTATTTTTGACCCAAAACCCTATTTTAAACTCAAAACCTAATTCAAACCCTAAACCCTAATTTGGACCCTGAATTTGACCCAGAACCGTAATTTTGACCCAAAACCCTAATTTTTCCCAAAAGCCTAATTCTAACCCTAATTCAAACCCTAAACCATAATTTTGACCCAGAACCCTAATTTTGACCCGAAACCCTAAATTTTAACCCAAAACCCTATTTTTTTAACACAAAGCCCTAATTCAGACCCAAATTTTGAAACTAAACCCTAAATTTGATCCAAAACCCTAATTTTGATCTGAAACCCTAGTTTAAACCACAACCCAAATTCAAACTCAAAACCCTAATTTGGACCCAAAACCAAACTTTTGACCGAAAACCCTAATTTTAACCCAAAACCCTAATTTTGACCCAAAACCCTAATTCTAACCGTATTTTTGACCCAAAACCCAATTTTAAACCACAACCCAAATTTTAACCCAAAGCCCTAATTTTGACCCAAAACCCTAATTCTAACCCTATTTCTGACCCAAAAGCCTATTTTAACTCAAAACCCTAATTCAAACCCTAAACCCTATGTTTTAACCAAAACCCTAATTTTAACAGAGCCCTAATTTTGACCTAAAACCCTAATTCTAACACTAATTTTGACCCAAAACCCTAATTTTGACCCAAAACCCTATTTTTAACCCAGAGCCCTAATTTTGACCCAAAACCCTAATTCTAACCTTATTTTTTACCCAAATTCCTATTTTTAACTCAAAACCTTAATTCAAACCCTAAACCCTAATTTTGACCCAAAACCCAAGTTTTGACCCAAAACCCTAATTCTAACCCTATTTTGACCAAAAACCCTATTTTTGACTCAAAACCTTAATTCAAACCCTAAACTCTAATTTTGACACAAAACCCTAATTTGTACCCAGTACCCAAATTTTAACCCCAAACGCTAATTCTAACCTTTTTTTTGACCCAAACCCTATTTTAAACTCAAAACCCTAATTTAAACCCTAAACCCTAATTTTGATCCTAAACCCTAAATTTGACCCAGAACCCTAATTTTAACTGATCTCTAATTTTAACCCAAAACCCTAATTCTAACCCTATTTTTGACCCAAAACCCTATTTTAAACTCAAAACCTAATTCAAACCCTAAACCCAAATTTGGACCCTAAATTTGACCCAGAACCATAATTTTACCCAAAAGCCTAATTCTAACTCTAATTCAAACCCTAAACCCTAATTTTGACCCAGAACCCTAATTTTAACCCGAAACCCTAAGTTTTAACCCAAACCCTAATTCAAACCTTATTTTTGACTTAAAACCCTATTTTTTAACACAGCCCTAATTCAAACCCTAATTTTGAAACTAAACCCTAAATTTGATCCAGAACCCTAATTTTGATACAAAACCCTAGTTTTAACCCAAAACCTAAATTCAAACCCTAAACCCTAATTTGGACCCAAAACCCAAATTTTGACCCGAAACCCTAATTTTAACCCGAAACCCTAATTCTAACCCTATTTCTGACCCAAAAACCTATTTTTAACTCAAAAACCTAATTCAAACCCTAAATCCTATGTTTGACCCAAAACCCTAATTTTAACCCAAAGCCCTAATTTTGACCTAAAACCCCAAT
The DNA here is from genome assembly GCA_030762895.1 of Sophora flavescens. Lineage (NCBI taxonomy): Eukaryota > Viridiplantae > Streptophyta > Magnoliopsida > Fabales > Fabaceae > Sophora > Sophora flavescens. Next base: position 14,573,651 of record JAUPTC010000010.1, on the reverse strand, counting down.
TATAACCCTAATTTTGACCCAAAACCCTATTTCAAACCCTAAACCCTAAATTTGACCCCGAACCCTAATTTTGTCCCAAAACCCTAATTTTACCCAAAACCCAAATTCTAACCCTAAGCCCTAATTTTGACCCAGAACCCTAATCCTAATCCTAACCCTATTTTTGACCCAAAAACCTATTTTTAACTCAAAACCCTAACTCAAACCCTAAACCCTAATTTGTAGCAAAAACCCTAATTTTGACCCAAAACCCTAATTTTAACCCAGAGCCCTAATTTTGACCCAAAACCTAATTTTAAACTCAAAACCATATTACAAACCCTAAACCCTAATTTTAAACCAAAACCCTAATTCTAACCCTATTTTTAACTTAAAACCTTAATTCAAACCCTAATCTCTAATTTTGATCCAAAACCCTAATTTGGACCCAATACCCAAATTTTAACCCCAAACCCTAATTCTAACCTTATTTTTAACCCAAACCCTATTTTAAACTCAAAACCCTAAACCATAATTTTGACCCAGAATCCTAATTTTGACCCGAAACCCTAAATTTTAACCCAAAACCCTATTTTTTTTAACACAAAGCCCTAATTCAAACCCAAATTTTGAAACTAAACCCCAAATTTGATCCAAAACCCTAATTTTGATCCGAAACCCTAGTTTTAACCCAAAACCCAAATTCAAACTCAAAACCCTAATTTGGACCCAAAACCAAACTTTTGACCGAAAACCCTAATTTTAACCCAAAACCCTAATTTTGACCCAAAACCCTAAATCTAACCGTATTTTTGACCCAAAACCCTATTTTAAACCACAATCCAAATTTTAACCCAAAGCCCTAATTTTGACCCAAAACCCTAATTCTAACCCTATTTCTGACCCAAAAATCTAATTCAAACCCTAAACCCTATGTTTTAACCAAAACCCTAATTTTAACACAGAGCCCTAATTTTGACCTAAAACCCTAATTCTAACACTAATTTTGACCCAAAACCATAATTTTGACCCAAAACCCTAATTCTAACCTTATTTTTTTACCCAAATCCCTATTTTTAACTCAAAACCTTAATTCAAACCCTAAACCCTAATTTTGACCCAAAACCCAAGTTTTGACCCAAAACCCTAATTCTAACCCTATTTTGACCAAAAACCCTATTTTTAACTCAAAACCTTAATTCAAACCCTAAACTCTAATTTTGACACAAAACCCTTATTTGTGCCCAATACCCAAATTTTAACCCCAAACCCTAATTCTAACCTTATTTTTGACCCAAACCCTATTTTAAACTCAAAACCCTAATTTAAACCCTAAACCATAATTTTGATCCTAAACCCTAAATTTGACCTAGAACCCTAATTTTAACTGATCTCTAATTTTAACCCAAAACCCTAATTCTAACCCTATTTTTGACCTAAAACCCTATTTTAAATTCAAAACCTAATTCAAACCCTAAACCCAAATTTGGACCCTAAATTTGACACCCAGAACCATAATTTTACCCAAAAGCCTAATTCTAACTCTAATTCAAACCCTAAACCCTAATTTTGACCCAGAACCCTAATTTTAACCCGAAACCCTAAGTTTTAACCCAAAACCCTAATTCAAACCTTATTTTTGACTTAAAACCCTATTTTTTAACACAAAGCCCTAATTCAAACCCTAATTTTGAAACTAAACCCTAAATTTGATCTAGAACCCTAATTTTGATACAAAACCCTAGTTTTAACCCAAAACCTAAATTCAAACCCTAAACTCTAATTTGGACCCAAAACCCAAATTTTGACCCGAAACCCTAATTTTAACCGGAAACCCTAATTCAAACCCTATTTCGACCCAAAACCTATTTTTAACTCAAAAACCTAATTCAAACCCTAAATCCTATGTTTGACCCAAAACCCTAATTTTAACCCAAAGCCCTAATTTTGACCTAAAACCCCAATTCTAACCCTAATTTTGACCCAAAACCCTATTTCAAACCCTAAACCCTAAATTTGACCCTATACCCTAAATTTGACCCAGAACCCTAATTTTGTCCCAAAACCCTAATTTTACCCAAAACCCAAATTCTAACCTAATCCTATCCTAACCTAATCCTAACCTATTTTTGACCCAAAACCTATTTTTAACTCAAAACCCTAACTCAAACCCTAAACCCTAATTTGTAGCAAAACCCTAATTTTGACCCAAAACCCTAATTTTAACCGAGCCCTAATTTTGACCCAAAACCCAATTTTAAACTCAAAACCATATTACAAACCCTAAACCCTAATTTGTAGCAAAACCTAATTTTGACCCAAAACCCTAATTTTAACCGAGCCCTAATTTTGACCCAAAACCCAATTTTAAACTCAAAACCATATTACAAACCCTAAACCCTAATTTTGACCCTAAACCCTAAATTTGACCCAGAATCCTAATTTTGACCCCAAAACCTAATTTTACCCAAAAGCCTAATTATTACCCAAATTCAAACCCTAAACCCTAATCATGACCCAGAACACTAATTTTGACCCTAAACCCTAAATTTTATCCTAAAACCATAATTTTAACCCAAATTTTGACCCAAAACCCTATTTTAAACTCAAAACCCCAATTCAAACCATAAACCCTAATTTTGATCCTAAACACAAATTTTAACCCAAAAACCTAATTGTAACCCCAAGCCCTAATTTTGACCCAAAACCCTAATTCTAACCCTATTATTGACTCAAAACCCTATTTTAAACTCAACCCTATTTCAAACCCTAAACCCTAATTTTGACCCTAAACCCTGAATCTGACCCAGAACCCTAATGTTTACCCAAAACCCTAATTTGGAACCAATTCCCTGATTTTAACCCAAACCCCTAATTCTAACCCTATTTTGACCCAAAACCCTATTTTAAACTCAAAACCTAATTCACACCCTAAACCCTCATTTGGACCCTAAACCCTAAATTTGACCCAAAACCCTATTTTTGACCCGAAACGCTAATTTTACCCAAAAGCCTAATTTCGAACCAGAACCCTAATTTTGACTCGAAACCCTAATTTTAAACCAAAACTCTAATTTTAACCCAAAGCCCTAATTTTGACCCAAAACCATAATTCTAACCCAATTTTTGACCCAAAACCCTATTTTTAACTCAAACCCCTAATTCAAACCCTAAACCCTAATTTTGACCCTAAACCCAAAATTTGACCCCGAAACCCTAATTCTAACCCCATTTCTGACCCAAAAACCTATTTTTAACTCAAAAACCTAATTCAAACCCTAAATCCTATGTTTGACCCAAAACCCTAATTTTAACCCAAAGCCCTAATTTTGACCTAAAACCCTAATTCTAACCCTAATTTTGACCCAAAACCCTAAACCCTAATTTTGACCCCGTACCCTAATTTTGACCCGAAACCCTAATTTTACCCAAAACCCTAATTCTAACCCAAATTCTAACCCTAGATGCTAACTTTGACCCAGAACCCTAATTAAGACCCAAAAACCTATTTTTAACTCAAAACCCTAATTCAAACCCTAAACCCTAATTTGTACCAAAAACCCTAATTTTGACCCAAAACCCTAATTTTAACCCAGAGCCCTAATTTTGACCCAAAACCCTAATTCTAACCTTATTTTTGACCGAAAACCCTATTTTTAACTCAAAACCTTAATTCAAACACTAAACCCTAATTTTAACCCAAAAACCAAGTTTTGACCCAAAACCCTAATTCTAACCCTATTTTGACCAAAAACCCTATTTTTAACTGAAAACCCAAATTCAAACCCTAAACGCTAATTTTGACCCTAAACCCAAAATTTGACCCAAAAACCTAATTTTGACCCGTAACCCTAATTTTAACGCAAAACCCTACTTCTAACCCTATTTTTGACCCAAAACCCTATTTCAAACCCTAAACCCTAAATCTGCCCCAGAACCCTAATTTTGATCCGAAACCTTAATTTTAAACCAAAACCCTAATTTGGACCCAATACCCAAATTTTAACCCCAAACCCTAACTCTAACCTTATTTTGACCCAAAACCCTATTTTGAACTCAAAAGCCTAATTCAAACCCTAAACCCTAGTTTTGATCCTAAACCCTAAATTTGATCCAGAACCCTAATTTTAACTCAAAACCCTAATTTTAACCCCAGACCCTAATTCTAACCCTATTTTTGACCCAAAACCTTATTTTAAACCGAACCTAATTCAAACCCTAAACCCTAATTTGGACCCTAAATTTGACCCAGAACCCTAATTTTGACCCGAAACCCTAATTTTACCCAAAAGCCTAATTCTAACCGTAATTCAAACCCTAAACCCTAATTTTGACCTATAACCCTAATTTTGACCCGTAACCCTAATTGTAACCCAAAGCCCTTATTTTGACGCAAAACCCAACCCTCTAACCCTATTTTTGACCCAAAACCCTATTTTAAACTCAAAACCCTATTTCAAACCCTAAACCCTAATTTTGACCCAAAACCCTTAATCTGACCCAGAACCCTAATTTTGACCCAAAACCCTAATTTTAAACCAAAACCCTAATTCTAACCCTATTTTTGACCCAAAACCCTATTTTTAACTCAAAACCTAAATTCAAACCCTAAACTCTAATTTTGAGCCAAAACCCTAATTTGGACCCATTACCCGAATTTTAACCCCAAACCCTAATTCTAACCTTATTTTTGACCCAAAACCCTATTTTTAACTCAAAACCTTAATTCAAACCCTAAACCCTAATTTTGATCCAAAACCCAAATTTGAACCCAAATCCCAAGTTTTGACCCAAAACCCTAATTCTAACCCTATTTTGACCCAAAACCCTATTTTTAACTCAAAACCCTAAACCCTAATTTTGACCCTAAACCCAAAAATTTACCCAAAAACCTAATTTAAACTCAAAACCTATTTCAAACCCTCAACCCTAAATCTGACCCAGAACCCTAATTTTGACCAAAAACCCTAATTTTAAACCAAACCCTAATTCTAACCCTATTTTTCACTTAAAACCTTAATTCAAACCCTAAACTCTAATTTTGACCCAAAACCCTAATTTGGACCCAATACCCAAATTTTAACTCCAAACCCTAATTCTAACCTTTTTTTGAATAAAAGGCTGAGGCATGCATAGGCATCACAATAGAGAAGGTCATCCCAACTAGGTTGGCACCATCAGCCCTACCAATCATCTGTAGCACACCTTAATATATTAAAAAGATAAAAAGAATACAAAATACATGGGGGGACAAAGACCAAAACCCATGAGAGTATTAGCAAAATCTAAAATTAGGAAGACCTTGTCTATTAGTAATGAAGTCATCTTTAATAAAAGGAGGGGGGAGATCCCACCAGTGGAAACCATGGTTTGAGGTTCCAAATGAGGCTAATTTGTCAGCGCAAGCATTACCCTCTCTGAAAATGTGAGTAACTGAAAATTGCATTTGTGAGGCATACACCAAGCAGTTTCTCCATCTATTTCTCAGTCTCCAAGGAATAGCTTATTAGAATTGAAAGCTTCCACTACAAGCTTAGAATCACTTACCAACCACAGCTTAACCCAACCTTTGTTAAAAGCAATCTCAATAGCAGTCATGGCTGCCATAAGCTCACCTGGAAAAACAAAGTTTATGCCAATGTAAGTTGAAATCAACCAAGAATAGCACCACTTGAATCCCGAAAAATACCCCCACTAGCAGCATGACCCGGGGAGCCCTTAGCCGAACCATCAATGTTACATTTTATCCAAGAGCACTTTGGAGGAAACCAACCCACCTGTTTTATGGAAGGAGCCTTACTTTTGACTTACTTTTGACCCAAAATCCTATTTTAAACTCAAAACCCTAATTCAAACCCTAAACCCTAATTTTGATCCTAAACCCTAAATTTGACCCAGAACACTAATTTTTTCCGAAACCCTAATTTTAACTCGAAACCCTAAATTTAACCCAAAACCCTAATTCTAACCCCATTTTAAACTCAAACCTAATCAAACCCTAAACCCTAATTTGGACCCTAAATTTGACCCAGAACCCTAATTTTGACCCGAAACCCTAATTTTACCCAAAAGCCTAATTCTAACCCCTAAACCCTAATTTTGACCCATAACCCAAATTTTGACCCGAAAACCTAAATTTTAACCCAAAACCCTAACTCTAACCTTATTTTTGACCCAAAACCCTAAATTTTAACACAAAGCCCTATTTCAAACCCTAAACCCTAATTTTGACCCAAAACCCAAATTTGGACCCTAAACCCAAGTTTGGACCCAAAACCCTAATTCTAACCCTATTTTGACCCAAAACCCTATCTTAAACTCAAAACCCTAATTCAAACCCTAAACCCTAATTTTGATCCTAAACCTTAAATTTGACCTAGTACCCTAATTTTTCCCAAAACCCTAATTTTAACCCAAAACACTAATTCTAACCCAATTTTTACCAAAAACCCTATTTTAAACTCAAAAACTAATTCAAACCCTAAACCCTAATTTTGATCCTAAACCCTAATTCTA